>CATKUY010000182.1:0-12471 GCA_949802685.1 Dicyrtomina minuta | reverse complement strand
GTTGGTGAGTACCTAATACTATGGGAGCAACGGAAAGTGGTGGTTGGCAAGGCTGTCATTAGAATGCGTGTTAAATTTATCCTTGCCAGCCATCCCTTTCCGTTGTCCCCATAATACATAATTTAATTTTAGCCAGATAGCTTTGAAGAAGTATCTTCTGGCGTTGAGTCGGGTCGTCTAAATAAGTTAAATGTTGTAATAGCGTATAGGGGTATTCAATCGGTGTTAATAAATTAGATGGGGCGGAGTTATATCGAGTGTGAATTTAAGGTTGGTATTGGTCGTCGTGTAAAAGAGTTGTTCGTGAAACAGAAGAAGCTGCAATTGGTGACACTATCTGGGTTACTGATACTGGGGACCCTAAGTTAGGGGATGGTATAACTTGGGTAGGTGTGGTACTTGGTGAGGTATGAGTAGAGTGGGTAGGGAAAGTAGTGGCGACCGTTGACGTTGTCACGGTCTCAATTGAGAATGTGTTATTAGGTGTGGAGTCAGTGGATAGTTGTTGTGGGGATGCTGTAAGAGCTAGTTGTTGTTGTGTAATTGATATAACCTTAGCAAAGAGGAGCTGATGTTCAAAGTTTCTAGTACTTTGTTCAGCGTTGTCTGTTTGGGGTCTATTATATGGGTTGTCGTTAAATGTGGCAAGCGCTATGAGTTCATCAGCTGTAAAGTGCTGTTGTATGTCTGCAAGGTTTAATTGCGACAACGGCTGTTGTTGCTCGTATGGTGTTGGTAGCGTTGGTTGGGAAGTGGTTGCAGTTGGGGAGGTTGTAGTTGTGTCTGAAGACGTGGCTGGTTGTTGGGTGGGGGGTTTAGTTTTATTTTGTCTAGTACGGTTGGGGATAGCGGATTGTGGGAGGAGCCTAGCGTCCTCGGCAGCACGTTGGGCGGTATTACAAGTCCTTCTAGTTAGTGGAGTATTATTATCCATTGACTAGTGTAACGTGATGTGGGTCAATGACCGTGGGTAAGCATGAGTTGATTGGATGTGTGGAATAAACTGAATTTGGTTTATAACCGATATTAGCTTATTGTGCTTTCTAACTATAGTTAATTTGAGTATGAATTATTTTTATATTGAAAATTTGCTAAATTGGAGTATGAAGCTGTCACAGAAAGAATTCGCCGTTAAAGTAAAAGGAATTAATTATTTGCAAATTTGTCTAAATTGAGAATAAAAAGTCGTTAAAGGAAGGACGTGGCTTGAATTTAAAAATAATTTGCAAATGTTGTGTTAATTGAAAATAAAGTCGTTAAAGGAAGGATGTGACGTGGAATTTTAAAACTGATTTGCAAATGTTAAATAAATTGACAATAAAGTTGTTAAAGGAAGGATATGACTTGAGTTTTCAAATAATTTGCCGATTTGGTGTTAATTAACAATAATAGCTGTTAATGGGAGGATGTGACTTAAATTTAAAAAATAATTTGCGATTGTTGCGTTAATTCAGAATAAAGTCATTAAAAGGAGGATGTGAGTTGAATTTAAAACAAAAATAAAACGAAACACTGTTAATTTAGCGTTTAATTGAATATAAAGTTGTTAATTGAACGGATGTCAAGGTTTGCAATATCGGGTTTATATTTAATTAAACTAGTGAGTACTTAATGTGTTGTATAAAAGTTCTACGTTTTGGGTAATTCGGCTTTATTTATAATAATGCCAAGACGTAATTAGTGTTAGATGAGAAGGTTTCACAATTTTTGCTAATTTGGCTTTATTTATAATAATGCCACAGAGTTATTAATGTTGTTTTTGAAAGCACTACTAATTTTGTCAATTCGACTTTATTCGTGATAAAGTCCAATGGTAATTAATATTGTAATAAAATTTCGACTGATGTGACTAATTCGACTGTATTCGTGATAAAGTCCAATGGTAATTAATGTTGTAATAAAATTTAATTGAGAGGCGTTAAGAAACGGAAATCATTAAATTTTATTGAGAGTAATTTAAAAGGCGTCGGTGAACGTCTTTTGTTTCAAATTGAAAACGAAACGTGTCTCGTTGTTGGTGTTGAAATTTTGATTCAGCAATAATTTACGATAATTTTGAATGAATTTTAGCTTAAATTTATAAAATGGTTTAACTGAAAATGAAAAATTTGAAGTGAGACACGTTCAGATGGAAATGATAAAAATGGTTAATATTGAATAAGTTTGAATGTTTTAAATGAAGCGGAGCGTAGTATGTATCACTACAGGTGATACTTATTTTATGTGTGTGTGTGTTTGTGTAAGCGGTGTAATGACCCGTGGGGCAGAATCACCGTATACTTGTGGCTATATTTACGTAATTGTAAATATTGCTATGTTTTTGTGAAGTAGAGTGTAATAACCAAAGGGTTAAAATCACCCTACAAGAGCTTTATTACTAAGGGGTGACAAATGCTGTGAGTGTGAGATGGAGGGCGTAATTGCCAGAGGGTAAAAATCGTCCTCCGAAATGGCTTTTTCACGAAAGCGTGAAAAATGCTGTATGCACGTTGTACTCACCAACAGGTGTATAGCAACGTGCGAGTTGGCCTTTATCACTTAAAAGTGCGTAAAGCTATGTTGTGACAAAGTGTTATTACCTAGGGGTAAATAATCACTTTGGAAATGGCTTTAACACCTAAGGGTGTTAAATGCAAGCAATGGGGCGGTGTCACACTTAAGAGTGTAGAAAAACTACCGCGTGGGGGGCCCACTTCAAGAGTGAGAATAATTTTTCAAAACCGTGACTCGATACGAGTAGCTGCGATTTCTATGATGGATGGTCGTAGGTATAATGGCCGAGTTTAGATGAATTTATGTGAATTTAATTTTTTGTATTATGACAACCAATCAAGGTAAGCATAAATAAAAATTAAATCTTCGGTGAATGCTTCACAGGTTGCGACCCTACTGATGCATACCGGTTTATGAAATTTTGTTGGGAACAAAGGAAATTAGGATTAGGTATGGACTATAAGTTAAAGGAGTCTACTACCAAATTTGCGTTTATTTTCGGTTATAACTTGATAAACACGCCCATACGTTACTAAGTTAGAACTGTAAAACGACTCCACGGGGAGTACCCGCTTGTCCGGGACGTGGGCCGAACACGGAGAAGGCCCCTTGACTATTGAACTAGGCGGGGTGTAGTAGAAGGTTAAGAGAAGGAAAGGGTTCTTAAAGCCGTTTCAAAAAATTAACGAATAATGAAAAGGCCGTGCATAAAATAATCTACTAAAAGCAAACTAAATTGTATGATTGCCAAAGCCGGGTTGAACTGATGATTGTGTAGTGCCCATGTAATTTTTAAATTGTTACTTAAATTTGAAATTTTACATTAATTGTAATGAATGAAGAACTTAGGTATGTAGGTAGGTAAAAGAAGAATTGTATGTATCAATGATACATAATGTTTAGTTGAAATTGAAAGAGAATAGAATTTGCACTTGTGGTTATGATTAGTGGACTTGTAGGTATGATTAGTGGTTGTACCTATAATAAGTAAATTGGTTTATATTTAGGATAGTAAGGAATGAATTTCAACTATGGTACATAATTTTTAGTAAAAATCATAAGAAAAGATAATGTTGACTTTTAATTGTAATTAGCGATTTTACCTGTGATTAAGTAAATTGGTATATATATAGGCTAATAAGGAATGAATTTTAACTATAGTACATAATTTTTAGTAAAAATCAGAGGAAAAGATAATGTTGACTTTTAATTGTAATTAGCAATTTTAACTGTAATTAAGTAAATTGGTATATATATAGGATAATAACGAATGAATTTTAACTATAGTACATAATTTTTAGTAAAAATCAGAGGAAAGATAATGTTGACTTTTAAATATAATTAGCGATTTTAACTGTAATTAAGTAAATTGGTATATATATAGGATAATAACGAATGAATTTTAACTATAGTACATAATTTTTAGTAAAAATCAGAGGAAAAGATAATGTTGACTTTTAATTGTAATTAGCGATTTTAACTATAGTTAATTAAATTCATATATGATTAGGAGAAAAGAGGATTAAATTTAGCTATAGCACATAATTTTTGAATGAAATTGGGTGAAAAAGGAATTTTCACTTTAATTGAGGTTAAATAATTTTAAGTGTAATTAAATGAATTGATATATAATTAGGAGAAAAGAGGATTAAATTTAACTATGGTACATAATTTTTGAATGAAATTGGGTGAAAAAAGAATTTTCACTTTAATAGAGATTAAAGTTTTAACTGTAATTAAGTGAATATGGAATTAACTAGGAACATAGAGAAGTAAATGTAATTATGATGTATGAGCTTGGTGAGCTAATATGAAGTACATAGGAGATTGAAAGGAAAGAAACCAGAAATATATATATCTACTTAGGTAGGTATGTGGATTAAAAGATTGAAGTAAAGATGTTAATAAAGGGGAAAAGAAATAGGCATTACGCAATAAATTTTATCAGACCTGATCTATTATTGTCAATTTGATAATAATAGAGTTGATGTCCTCAGAATTTGTAACTTGTTAGTCCGTGATGCCGTCTCACAGGAAACAGAAAGAACTGGATTTTCCCTCAAAAAGTTGCTGTTATTGTCTTTAATGTTCTGGATGCCTATTGCTTACATAGGTACACAAAGTGAAAAAAGAGTACTGAGGAAAGAAGTGACTATGCTAATTGCACTAAAACACTTGTGTGATTTTACGTAAAATTGAATAAAAAATGATACTTGTGAATTTTTGATGAAATACGTCCGGACGGAGATTTAAGTAGTCATAGTTGAAGTGGCAAAAATGAAATGTGTGGGATCAGTGACTGGAAATTTTCGACTTTGTTCAGGAGGACATGAAGAGGAGTTGAAACAATGTAGTACTTACTAAAGATTTGCTTTGTTAGTCTGTGAGGCATATAGCCTATGAGCGCACCATGTCAAAAAATGTGATTTTGCCTCATACTTATATGCGGGTACGATCTATATGCGTGGATGTAGACTAAGAAAGGCAAATCGGTAAAGTCCAATATAATCTATAGATAGAATGTAGATAGTATTTTATTACTTTTAAGGAGAGACGAAACAAAGAGTCAATTCTTAAGCTGGAGCGTAAGCTAATTGATTGGCGCCGCTTCATTGCTTTCCATTTTTATAACGGGTCATTCCTGCCGTTTTTAATTACCCTTGCATTTGTTTTTAGTTGACACTTCCTTTGAAGTGCCAACTTTATGATGCTGAGGCTGTAGACCAGCATCAGCATTTTAGTGTGGGAAGTGCTGAGCCATGATCCACATAACCATCGAATGACCGGACTTTAACCCATGTCAAAGCCGAGTCATCCCAATCGTCACGTAGCTCATACTGCGATGCACATTTCCATGCACATAACAATATGTAATTAATTCTAATTCACAAAAAGCAAGATTTCAAATACCAAAAAACTGAAGACTAATTTTATAGCTCTTTATTTTTATTTATTACATGGGTTCCTAATGGTCATATAATAATATGTTGTGCCAAAATAAAACAAAATAATATCAATTTAACTTTACATATCAGCTAATATAGCTTCTTTTATTACAGAATCAACTGTTAAACATAGAAACAAGCAGCAAGTAAAATAATTTTCGTAGTTTGATTGCAATCAAGACCTTTTTATATTATTAGTAAATAGCTAACATCGATAAACTGAATGTAGAAAGCCGGAACTGGGCCCAATAATTTTAGTAGAAAATGTACCGTCAAATCAAACACAGAATAGATCAGAGATCAAATTAGGCAACAACCTAATCTACCTAATGCCATATGTAGTTAAACATCACAAGCAGGGCGATTCATTGCCGGATGCAATATCATTAGTTCGTATCCTATTGGCAGTAGAAAAAAACTAATATAATTCTAGTGTATCCATTAACAACATAAAATTTACGTAGCATCCCACGCACGGCTATGACATAGGACGCTATAGGAATATGGTATCCATTCATGTATAGGTGTAAATGCTACAGATATCTATATGTCTCTATAGTTTCCGATAGCTTCCTACACATTTTGTTTCTTTTGTTTTACGCATATTATGCATGTTGTACAACGCTATATAATGCTACACTTCGCTGAATTAATATATGCTTGTAAATTAAAAAAAGACGAGTATTGATTTCTCGTTAGTAAATCTGTTTAATCAATTTCAATAAGATTGCATACTTTTAACAAATAAAGGGTGTTGTCAATTTCTACAGTAAAGAACTTCTCCGTCACAATATCAACTATTGGAATTACAACAGTTTCTTGAGGTGCATCAAGTTCACAATAAAATCCATATTTTAAATACTTTATTTTTTTTACATCAAATTGTTTAACTATTGCAAACTCTTTTACGCAATTACAGCGTACAACACAATCACACTCAATTTTTACAAACAAATCAAGCTTGCCCATGCAGGTATCAGTAACTTTTATGAAACAATTTGCACGCTTTTTTGTTTGAGTAACAGTAAATACACTGTGATTAATAATAGCCTTTTTTGCAGCAAAAAATATATTAGCAGGAGCATATTTTAGTATTTCAGCTTTTATTTCAGGGTCTAATTCCACTAATTCAAACGGCGGTTTAATTTCGTGTGCACAATTTGATAATTTGGAATATTTCATTAATCGTGAAAGTAAAATTGAAACTTCCTTATTTCTTGATTTTGAAAGGATCCAAAATGATCTTGAACGAACTTGGAATTCTTGTAAATACCTTCTGGATATTTGTATTGCAGCTCCATTTGAGCTTTTGATGTATTTAAGAATTTTTGCATTAAATGATTCGAATAAAAACGCCGACGAATTGCATAAAGATCCCCAATCAACAAAAGTTTGGTACAAATGGGATACTAGATGCACGTTAAAGCTCATGTATTCAATTCCATACAGCACTTTAATATCTTCTACAAAGCGGTGTAGTTGTCGTGGCACATATGATTTGTGGTCGATATCTTTTATTTCTAGCTGTGATAAAAGAAACATACAATTTGCCAGTCGACATAGGTGGCGATGATATTTCTTCGGAAGAATGTCCTTTAGAATAACTGGAAGTACAAATAACATTGTGCGGAATTCAGAAGCTTTCCAGTGTTTAAAATGATTAATAGATCAAATAGTTCGTACAATTTCGAATGGCACCCGCACATTATTTAAAATCTTGTCTATCAGGTCAATATTATTTCCAATGTAGTAATCCTGTTTAGAAACTTTTATTAATATAAGTGTCAGTAGGCTTTTGAAAACGCCAATGTATATAGCGTGCATGGGCTCAACAACAAATCCATTAACTATATTGAAATTGTTAAGCAATAGTAAGGGTGAGGCACACTTAATTCCTTTTATCATATTATTACTTGTTATGCTTAAACGGAAACTTTCATCACATCTTAGTGGAACTGCTTCTTCACTATTATTTACATAAATGCGACAATGGCCTCGGCCTTTTTTTACACTTTGACCTTTATTTTCGCACCACGAACAACCATATGCTCCGTTGTATTGAGTTGTTCCTTGAATTACGTACCTAGCTCCTGAATCCACAGAACATTTAGTGAAAAATATTTTGCTTGAAACACTTTTACCACATTCGAGTTTCCACTTAACAGGGTTAACAGCTAAATCGTTAAGACGCTCTACAAGTTTAGAAAATAAAAGTGAGGAATTTATCTTGTCGCTGCCAAACCAGAGCGCAGCCATAATAACATTATTTTTACGATATCTATAGCTCAACTCGTTTACTACGATAAAAACAGGCCATATTGAATATTTTGATGACTTAAATACTGGTACACCGTCTGTATTAAACATGCAAGTTAAATCGTATTGATCTAATGGTATATTATTATACCGTTCACCATAAGTGTCATGGATTTCTTGAATTGAATAATTGCTGCGATTACACAATGCTATTTCAATAGCATTTTTAATTCTTGTGTCTTCTAGTAACATTTCAAGCTGCGTCCTAATGTCGTAAATCACAAAGTAATGGCCATTATAATGTAAAGTTTTTTCACAATAAATAGAACGGCACACTTCACATGTAAACGTATCAGTTAATATTGATTCACAAGTTTGGCAGTAGTAGTTATTAACACTTAAGTTTTTTTTAAATATTATTTTTTTTTCAAATTTCAAACGACTTGTAGGATAATTCACTTTGGCTGGTAAATGAAGCTTCACTAATTTCAACAAATCCTCAAGACATTTATCTGTTAAATTGTGTCGTGTCGAAAATGCTAGAATAAGATTAATGCTTTCAGATCTGGATATCGGACAATCAAAGTACAGCGGCTCCTGGAAATAAGTTATCAATACAAGCTTTCAATACTAAAAAAAATCAATTTAACATTTTAACTGAACAAGTTTGGTAAAATACTAACATCTTCAAAATTGTAGGTGTCGTCACTTTTGTCATGCGAAGCACAGCTGCTTGTATCGTCAAAGTCGCTGCAGGTTATACTTTCTGTTGAACTGTTATTGTCATCACTTGAAATACTAGACAGTTCCCAATCGATATTTAATTCACAATGAGCAGAATCACCTTGAATGGATAAGAATATAATGAAAAATGAATGACTCAATTACTATGATAAATGTTTAATTCAGTTTGAGAAATAAAACAAATATTGCACGTATTATAACTAACCTACGGCAGAGCTAGCGTCAAAATTGTTTGTAGAGTGAATTCTTGACGGTGAGCAGCTATCATCAGAATCAGATGATGAACTGCTAATTTCAATATGTTGACGCTTCTAATTAAAATACAAACACATATAGTTACAGCTAATTTGAAAATGATTTAAATTAAATATGCCATAATGTTCGGAAATAAATTCCTCTTTTGCTTTACCTTTGTTTTTCGGCTATAACGGGTCTGTCTAGGTATCTTTTTTGGAACATCATTAGTACTCTGTGTCAGCCTACTGTACATGTTACTTTAATGTGTTATCAAAGAAATTAAATAGTAATTAATAAGTACTTACTAACATTTTTTTAAGGTAAATAAAGTGAGTAGAAAACGGATTGCTGTTCATACATTACAAATATTCAGATACTCCCACTACTTTCATTCATTGGATAAATACTTAGTCAATGGAAAGTAAAGGCGCGTAAGAAAATCCAACCGCCACTTCACACAATGGCATTGTATGGCATTGCATTCTTGTCTCGTCTGAATACCTACTAGTCTAGCCGTCGTCTACTGGAATGTGCATACATTCAATTTTGTTAGTCAGCTTTCGGCAGCTAATTAGCTATTAAAATTAAGTTTCCAGAGTTCAGTTTGCATATTTAAACAACCATGGGAAATGTAAAATACGCTACTGTTTTTTGGGAGAAGGAAAACACATATTCGGCTGTCAAAACTTCCAAAATACGCCCTAAAAACGAAGTTGCATTTTCACACACTGAGTCGCTTAACGAAAATTGGAGTATTGAGTATGAAAAAGGCCAATTTGATGTTGGATTGGTGATTGCCGTGGGTAAGTTAAATTATAATAATAATTGCATTAATTACATTACAAGGTTGCGTATAGTTGACTGTATAATATAAATTGAAGAATTTGAAAAACACAAAATGTAGATTGAGCAGAGCTTTCATGAATCACTGTGAGTTTTAAAGTGCTTCAAAATTGTGAAATCTTTATTGTGTTTGCAAAATTGTTAGGATCAAGAGCGAAAATGGAAAAGCTAGCTGCAGACAGAGCGGAAGAAATTTCGAATATTTCAATGCAGGAAAAGGAAGAAGATGATGAGTACACTGCAATGTCTAAGAAAAGTCGAAAAAATGCAGCAAAGCGAAAAATTGATGACATATGTCTTGATGTAAGTTAATATCTGATTTTTGAAATTAATAGTGTTCAACAGCTAGTTAGTTATTTTGTGCACCATTTACGCTGCTTATCTATGTCCAGGTTCAATTATATTGCATTATGTTGATGTATTTTTATAGACCGAATCGCCTCGTTTCTCAGTGAAGAAGCATAAACTTGAGCAGAAAGCTAAAAATGTAGGTTATTTTCGGTTTTACATCACACTTCGTTTTACAACAATATATAATTATATGTGCTAATTGCAAGGTAAAATATTATAAAAATTTAAAGACGTGTATTTTCATTTTCACATTGTTTATAAATCAGGTTGAGCGACATACATTGTCTGTCATTGAGAAAATGAAACAGGAAACACATGTCAACAATGCAGAATTGTCCGATGAAATTATCAACGAAGTTATTTTGGAGTCATCATTCCTAGCAAGTTTAAGTGAGATGAATGCTAGTTACGTAGAAGTACGTACATCTGATTCCGAAACTTTTGATGATAATAGCATGCATGAGAATATTTTGAACGGTGATGAAAATGTCGAGGAAGGCGAAACAGATGAACCATTTGGAAATCAAAACAGCCTTGAAACTTTTAATAGTTTTGAAGTAGCTAAATCTGACAAGGAAATTCTGCTTGAAGAATCCGTGAAATCGTTGAAAGCTAAGCTTCGTAAGGCAAAAAAGGAGAAAAGACATTTGGAAAGTTAGTTGTTTTTACTAATTCGTCCACGAAATATACTGTACATTTTTATTTATGAGTGACTTGTTCGAGCAAATGTGATTTTGTGACGCTTTGTGAATGTTATTCAATTTATAGTTTGGTATAATCTATAATACTGTAGTCATTTTGTATGCATTCATTGTATATTTTTATTGGTTTGTGGCGATTATTGCAACGTAAACTAGTAGTTACCTCTGTTTAATAGAAGTTTAATTATTTTTATTCATGTAGAACAACTCAACGAATTGCAAGCCACGAGGCAAGTACCAGATCAACCTGTTGATATTGGAAATGGAATTTTGATTAGTGAGATAATTTTGAAAGAAATTAAATCAGATTTTCGCTACAACCCTTCTAAATTTCTGCGTGCAATGATGTATAGTACAAAGCTGTTTACATACGAAGAAGTCGCATTGTCGTCGTTGACAGGTCAAAAGAGTCGAGATGGGCAACGTCCACGTCTTGATTTTATGAAGTTCTCAACAGTAACAGGTAAATATTGGGGAGTATACATAAAATAATACAAAATAAAGTGTCACGTACATTCCTACATTATACAATGAGTCCTTTGTGAGTTCGATTTGATAAAAAGAATTTTCAAAGTACGATTGTGCGTTAACAAAAGAAATAATAGGGCCTAACTGGGAAAAATACGAAATCGTTTTTAATTCGTATAAATACAGAGATTTTGTTTTAATAATAAATTATGTTATAATTACATAACAGATTAGTAAATTGTAGCGTTTAGGCTATGAGTCAGTTGGTATTCAGGGAAAAACGTAATATTAAAAACTAAAATATCTTGCTTCTTAATTATTTATTCAGAATGCAATAAATTGTTTCATTTTTCATATTTTTTATCCACTTTAAATGGAATATTTTAAGATAGGCATCACATATCGTACATTTTGCAAATAATTGATTCTTTTAAATTAAGAAAGTTGTCAAAATTTTAGGTCACAAAAGAAGTGTTTGACATAGCAGTTAAAAATTAATTAACTATATCTATGTATCTATTATCTATATGTTATGTGTTAGCTAAATAATTTAAAAGCTGAAACAAAACTCTGTGGGATAGTCTCTTAAAGTTTAATAAAAAGCTAAACCAATTTATATGTACCTAACCAAAATATTTGAAGTGTGCAGGCATATCATTAGGCTGCCACTATGGCCAATAATATACCCATATGTAAGTACCTAATATAAATAATATACGGCGCGCACCTAATTATAATTTTAATTAACTGTAATACATCAATTGAAAATAATCAAACTGCAGTATGATAATAATTTTTTGACTCACAACTACTGCATTGAGTTAGTACAGGGTAAAACGTGTAGATTAGTATTCAAGTAAATGTATAGTGCACTGTATTTTAGACATAAAGTACATAATTTGCTTTTCTTTTGTTTTGGCAGATTACACAATAAAAAAATGCAAGCTTCAGCCAGGGTCCCTACCCTACGAGAAGTTCAAGAGAGCTATGCGCGATGTCTGCACTGACGCCAGAAAACACTTAAAAGGAAGTAAAAAAAACCAAGATTTGAATGTTTAGAGAGTGGGTCAAAAATATGCATTAATTAAATTTTTTGTCATACGTTATTTTACAAAATTCGATGTTTTTCAATAAAACTACAATCCAGAATGAATGTGAATGTATGCGGCGTAATTTAATATATTTTTGTACACTCTGCGGCTACTGCCAGAACCTACGCATACCATATAATTAATTTAGAGCGCTCATAAAGCTTTTGCAAACTGTAGGAATCAATAGGAATATTTTTTCGAATTCAACAGTAGAAACTGTAGGATTCGATCGGTTTTTCTATAGGAGGGTAAGTTTCGGAAATGTCCGACATTCCTATGCATTAGTTCTGTAGTTAAAATGTGTCGGACCCGATAGGATGGCATTGCGTGGGATAATATGTA
>CATKUY010000181.1:0-18396 GCA_949802685.1 Dicyrtomina minuta | reverse complement strand
ATGCCGCTTTCAGCGTGTCCAAGAAAGAACTATGAAATTAAAACCGCAAAAACTCCAGTTATCCACAAGCTATACCAATACGACAAAGCTTGCTACATAGCTAAAAACACGCAAAATTTAATGCAGTTTCAATTTTATTGATCCGACCACAAACACGAATTTTACACGCAAACTGGTCCGGTTTTACAATTTTAACATTACAATAAATACGTTTTTAAATAACATCAATTCAGAGGATGCCTTTAAAAATCAATATCTTTGAATCGTTTTCCACAGCAGCATAATACATAAAACATAAAAATGATACAATTGACGATTACAATTAAATCAGGGCTACAACCTGGTATTGTCCACTGAAGGCCAAAAGGAGATGCTAAGCTAACTGTGAATCTTGTTTAACAAATAAAACTTCAAGTGGTATCTTGAACAAAGTTTCCAGAATCAGTCAAATTGAGTGTTCTGTCACAACCTGCAGAGTGAGCACTTAACAGACCCTTTAGATCAACGCAGCATGTTTGTTTACTCCTAATATGAGGTCGGCGCAGGCGTTAACCCATGAGAACAGAACTTAAAAATGTTCACATCTGACCAAATCTGAATAACTCAGAATGTTATTCAGAATGTGTCCCCCATGTGGGACACCCCATGTGGGACACCCCATGTGGGACACCCCATGTGGGACACCCCATGTGGGACACCCCATGTGGGACACCCCATGTGGGACACCCCATGTGGGACACCCCATGTGGGACACCCCATGTGGGACACCCCATGTGGGACACCCCATGTGGGACACCCCATGTGGGACACCCCATGTGGGACACCCCATGTGGGACACCCCATGTGGGACACCCCATGTGGGACACCCCATGTGGGACACCCCATGTGGGACACCCCATGTGGGACACCCCATGTGGGACACCCCATGTGGGACACCCCATGTGGGACACCCCATGTGGGACACCCCATGTGGGACACCCCATGTGGGACAACCCATGTGGGACACCCCATGTGGGACACCCCATGTGGGACACCCCATGTGGGACACCCCATGTGGGACACCCCATGTGGGACACCCCATGTGGGACACCCCATGTGGGACACCCCATGTGGGACACCCCATGTGGGACACGCCATGTGGGACACCCCATGTGGGACACCCCATGTGGGACACCCCATGTGGGACACCCCATGTGGGACACCCCATGTGGGACACCCCATGTGGGACACCCCATGTGGGACACCCCATGTGGGACACCCCATGTGGGACACCCCATGTGGGACACCCCATGTGGGACACCCCATGTGGGACACCCCATGTGGGACACCCCATGTGGGACACCCCATGTGGGACACCCCATGTGGGACACCCCATGTGGGACACCCCATGTGGGACACCCCATGTGGGACACCCCATGTGGGACACCCCATGTGGGACACCCCATGTGGGACACCCCATGTGGGACACCCCATGTAGAACATTCTGTGTTCAGCACCCTCTTGTCTAGCAGCCCCGACATACCACGTGGTAAGGCTGCTCGATCAGGCAACGTCGTCACGTTTGCCAGTCAGGCAACGAGGCCTAGGTGGTCAGTCAGTCCACGTGGATAACAAGACATTTCATGGCAGACACCCCATAAGAGACACCCCATGTAGGACACCTCATGTAGGACACCTCATATAGGACACCATATGTAGGACACCCCATGTGGGACACCCCATGTGGGATACCCCATGTAGGACACCCCATGTGGGCCACCCCATGTGGGACACCCCATGTGGAACACCCCATGTTGGCCACCCAATGTGGGACACCCCATGTGGGACACCCTATGTGGGACACCCCATGTGGGACACCCCATGTGGGCCACCCCATGTGGGCCACCCCATGTGGGACACCCCATGTGGGACACCCCATGTAGAACATTCTGTGTTCGGCACCCTCTTGTCTCGCAGCCCCGACATACCACGTGGTGAGGCTGCCCGATCAGGAAACGTCGTCACGTTTGCCAGTCGGGCAACGAGGCCTAGGTGGTCAGTCAGTCTACGTGGATAACAGGACATTTCATGGCGGACACCCCATAAGAGACACCCCATGTATGAGACCCCATGTGGGACACCCCAAGTGGGACACCCAATGTGGGACATCCCATGTGGGACACCCCATGTGGGACACCCTATGTGGGACACCCCATGTGGGACACCCCATGTAGGACACCCCATGTAGAACATTCTGTGTTCAGCACCCTCTTGTCTAGCAGCCCCGACATACCACGTGGTAAGGCTGCTCGATCGGGCAACGTCGTCACGTTTGCCAGTCAGGCAACGAGGCCTAGGTGGTCAGTCAGTCTACGTGGATAACAAGACATTTCATGGCAGACACCCCATAAGAGACACCCCATGTAGGACACCTCATGTAGGACACCTTATGTAGGACACCATATGTAGGACACCCCATGTGGGACACCCCATGTGGAATACCCCATGTAGGACACCCCATGTGGGCCACCCCATGTGGGACACCCCATGTGGGACACCCCATGTTGGCCACCCAACGTGGGACACCCCATGTGGGACACCCTATGTGGGACACCCCATGTGGGAAACCCCATGTGGGCCACCCCATGTGGGACACCCCATGTGGGACACCCCATGTGGGACACCCCATGTGGGACACCCCATGTGGGACACCTCATGTGGGACACCCCATGTGGGACACCCCATGTGGGACACCCCATGTGGGACACCCCATGTGGGACACCCCATGTGGGACACCCCATGTGGGACACCCCATGTGGGACACCGCATGTGGGACACCTCATGTAGGACACCCCATGTGGGCCACCCCAAGTGGGACACCCCATGTGGGACACCCCATGTTGGCCACCCAATGTGGGACACCCCATGTGGGACACCCTATGTGGGACACCCCATGTGGGACACCCCA
Organism: Dicyrtomina minuta; assembly: GCA_949802685.1. Classification (NCBI taxonomy): domain Eukaryota; kingdom Metazoa; phylum Arthropoda; class Collembola; order Symphypleona; family Dicyrtomidae; genus Dicyrtomina; species Dicyrtomina minuta. The sequence goes on along the minus strand of CATKUY010000181.1, from coordinate 15,449 downwards.
TGTGGGCCACCCCATGTGGGACACCCCATGTGGGACAACCCATGTAGAACATTCTGTGTTCGGCACCCTCTTGTCTTGCAGCCCCGACATACCACGTGGTGAGGCTGCCCGATCGGGAAACGTCGTCACGTTTGCCAGTCGGGCAACGAGGCCTAGGTGGTCAGTCAGTCTACGTGGATAACAGGACATTTCATGGCGGACACCCCATAAGAGACACCCCATGTATGACACCCCATGTGGGACACCCCAAGTGGGACACCCAATGTGGGACACCCCATGTGGGACACCCCATGTGGGACACTCTATGTGGGACACCCCATGTGGGAAACCCCATGTCGAACACCCCATGTGGGACACCCCATGTGGGACACCCCATGTAGAACATTCTGTGTTCGGCACCCTCTTGTCTAGCAGCCCCGACATACCACGTTGTAAGGCTCCTCGATCGGGCAACGTCGTCACGTTTGCCAGTCAGGCAACGAGGCCTAGGTGGTCAGTCAGTCTACGTGGATAACAGGACATTTCATGGCAGACACCCCATAAGAGACATTCCATGTAGGACACCTCATGTGGGACACCCCATGTAGGACACTTCATGTGGGACACCCCATGTGGGACACCCTATGTGGGACACCCCATGTGGGACACCCCATGTGGAATACCCCATGTAGGACACCCCATGTGGGCCACCCCATGTGGGACACCCCATGTGGGACACCCCATGTTGGCCACCCAACGTGGGACACCCCATGTGGGACACCCTATGTGGGACACCCCATGTTGGCCACCCAATGTGGGACACCCCATGTGGGACACCCTATGTGGGACACCCCATGTGGGACACCCCATGTGGGCCACCCCATGTGGGACACCCCATGTGGGACAACCCATGTAGAACATTCTGTGTTCGGCACCCTCTTGTCTTGCAGCCCCGACATACCACGTGGTGAGGCTGCCCGATCGGGAAACGTCGTCACGTTTGCCAGTCGGGCAACGAGGCCTAGGTGGTCAGTCAGTCTACGTGGATAACAGGACATTTCATGGCGGACACCCCATAAGAGACACCCCATGTATGACACCCCATGTGGGACACCCCAAGTGGGACACCCAATGTGGGACACCCCATGTGGGACACCCCATGTGGGACACTCTATGTGGGACACCCCATGTGGGAAACCCCATGTCGAACACCCCATGTGGGACACCCCATGTGGGACACCCCATGTGGGACACCCCATGTAGAACATTCTGTGTTCGGCACCCTCTTGTCTAGCAGCCCCGACATACCACGTTGTAAGGCTCCTCGATCGGGCAACGTCGTCACGTTTGCCAGTCAGGCAACGAGGCCTAGGTGGTCAGTCAGTCTACGTGGATAACAGGACATTTCATGGCAGACACCCCATAAGAGACATTCCATGTAGGACACCTCATGTGGGACACCCCATGTAGGACACTTCATGTGGGACACCCCATGTGGGACACCCTATGTGGGACACCCCATGTGGGACACCCCATGTGGAATACCCCATGTAGGACACCCCATGTGGGCCACCCCATGTGGGACACCCCATGTGGGACACCCCATGTTGGCCACCCAACGTGGGACACCCCATGTGGGACACCCTATGTGGGACACCCCATGTGGGAAACCCCATGTGGGCCACCCCATGTGGGACACCCCATGTGGGACACCCCATGTGGGACACCCCATGTGGGACACCCCATGTGGGACACCCCATGTGGGACACCCCATGTGGGACACCCCATGTGGGACACCCCATGTGGGACACCCCATGTGGGACACCCCATGTGGGACACCCCATGTGGGACACCCCATGTGGGACACCCCATGTGGGACACCCCATGTGGGACACCCCATGTGGGACACCCCATGTGGGACACCCCATGTGGGACACCCCATGTGGGACACCGCATGTGGGACACCTCATGTAGGACACCCCATGTGGGCCACCCCAAGTGGGACACCCCATGTGGGACACCCCATGTTGGCCACCCAATGTGGGACACCCCATGTGGGACACCCTATGTGGGACACCCCATGTGGGACACCCCATGTGGGCCACCCCATGTGGGACACCCCATGTGGGACAACCCATGTAGAACATTCTGTGTTCGGCACCCTCTTGTCTTGCAGCCCCGACATACCACGTGGTGAGGCTGCCCGATCGGGAAACGTCGTCACGTTTGCCAGTCGGGCAACGAGGCCTAGGTGGTCAGTCAGTCTACGTGGATAACAGGACATTTCATGGCGGACACCCCATAAGAGACACCCCATGTATGACACCCCATGTGGGACACCCCAAGTGGGACACCCAATGTGGGACACCCCATGTGGGACACCCCATGTGGGACACTCTATGTGGGACACCCCATGTGGGAAACCCCATGTCGAACACCCCATGTGGGACACCCCATGTGGGACACCCCATGTAGAACATTCTGTGTTCGGCACCCTCTTGTCTAGCAGCCCCGACATACCACGTTGTAAGGCTCCTCGATCGGGCAACGTCGTCACGTTTGCCAGTCAGGCAACGAGGCCTAGGTGGTCAGTCAGTCTACGTGGATAACAGGACATTTCATGGCAGACACCCCATAAGAGACATTCCATGTAGGACACCTCATGTGGGACACCCCATGTAGGACACTTCATGTGGGACACCCCATGTGGGACACCCTATGTGGGACACCCCATGTGGGACACCCCATGTGGGACACCCCATGTGGGACACCCCATGTGGGACACCCCATGTGGGACACCCCATGTGGGACACCCCATGTGGGACACCCCATGTGGGACACCCCATGTGGGACACCCCATGTGGGACACCCCATGTGGGACACCCCATGTGGGACACCCCATGTGGGACACCCCATGTGGGACACCCCATGTGGGACACCCCATGTGGGACACCCCATGTGGGACACCCCATGTGGGACACCCCATGTGGGACACCCCATGTGGGACACCCCATGTGGGACACCCCATGTGGGACACCCCATGTGGGACACCCTATGTGGGACACCCCATGTGGGAAACCCCATGTGGGCCACCCCATGTGGGACACCCCATGTGGAACCCCCCATGTCGAACACCCCATGTGGGACACCCCATGTGGGACACCCCATGTGGGACACCCCATGTGGGACACCCCATGTGGGACACCCCATGTGGGACACCCCATGTGGGACACCCCATGTGGGACACCCCATGTGGGACACCCCATGTGGGACACCCCATGTGGGACACCCCATGTGGGACACCCCATGTGGGACACCCTATGTGGGACACCCCATGTGGGACACCCCATGTGGGACACCCCATGTGGGACACTTCATGTGGGACACCCCATGTGGGACACCCCATGTGGGACACCCCATGTGGAACCCCCCATGTCGAACACCCCATGTGGGACACCCCATGTGGGACACCCCATGTGGGACACCCCATGTGGGACACCCCATGTGGGACACCCCATGTGGGACACCCCATGTGGGACACCCCATGTGGGACACCCCATGTGGGACACCCCATGTGGGACACCCCATGTGGGACACCCCATGTGGGACACCCCATGTGGGACACCCCATGTGGGACACCCCATGTGGGACACCCCATGTGGGACACCCCATGTAGGACACCCCATGTGGGACACCCCATGTGGGACACCCCATGTGGGACACCCCATGTGGGACACCCCAATTGGGACACCCCATGTGGGACACCCCATGTGGGACACCCCATGTAGGACACCCCATGTGGGACACCCCATGTGGGACACCCCATGTGGGACACCCCATGTGGGACACCCCATGTGGGACACCCCATGTGGGACACCCCATGTGGGACACCCCATGTGGGACACCCCATGTGGAACCCCCCATGTCGAACACCCCATGTGGGACACCCCATGTGGGACACCCCATGTGGGACACCCCATGTGGGACACCCCATGTGGGACACCCCATGTGGGACACCCCATGTGGGACACCCCATGTGGGACACCCCATGTGGGACACCCCATGTGGGACACCCCATGTGGGACACCCCATGTGGGACACCCCATGTGGGACACCCCATGTGGGACACCCCATGTGGGACACCCCATGTGGGACACCCCATGTGGGACACCCCATGTAGGACACCCCATGTGGGACACCCCATGTGGGACACCCCATGTGGGACACCCCATGTGGGACACCCTATGTGGGACACCCCATGTGGGAAACCCCATGTGGGCCACCCCATGTGGGACACCCCATGTGGGACACCCCATGTGGGACACCCCATGTGGGACACCCCATGTGGGACACCCCATGTGGGACACCCCATGTGGGACACCCCATGTGGGACACCCCATGTGGGACACCCCATGTGGGACACCCCATGTGGGACACCCCATGTGGGACACCCCATGTGGGACACCCCATGTGGGACACCCCATGTGGGACACCCCATGTGGGACACCCCATGTGGGACACCCCATGTGGGACACCCCATGTGGGACACCGCATGTGGGACACCTCATGTAGGACACCCCATGTGGGCCACCCCAAGTGGGACACCCCATGTGGGACACCCCATGTTGGCCACCCAATGTGGGACACCCCATGTGGGACACCCTATGTGGGACACCCCATGTGGGACACCCCATGTGGGCCACCCCATGTGGGACACCCCATGTGGGACAACCCATGTAGAACATTCTGTGTTCGGCACCCTCTTGTCTTGCAGCCCCGACATACCACGTGGTGAGGCTGCCCGATCGGGAAACGTCGTCACGTTTGCCAGTCGGGCAACGAGGCCTAGGTGGTCAGTCAGTCTACGTGGATAACAGGACATTTCATGGCGGACACCCCATAAGAGACACCCCATGTATGACACCCCATGTGGGACACCCCAAGTGGGACACCCAATGTGGGACACCCCATGTGGGACACCCCATGTGGGACACTCTATGTGGGACACCCCATGTGGGAAACCCCATGTCGAACACCCCATGTGGGACACCCCATGTGGGACACCCCATGTAGAACATTCTGTGTTCGGCACCCTCTTGTCTAGCAGCCCCGACATACCACGTTGTAAGGCTCCTCGATCGGGCAACGTCGTCACGTTTGCCAGTCAGGCAACGAGGCCTAGGTGGTCAGTCAGTCTACGTGGATAACAGGACATTTCATGGCAGACACCCCATAAGAGACACTTCATGTGGGACACCCCATGTGGGACACCCTATGTGGGACACCCCATGTGGGACACCCCATGTGGGACACCCCATGTGGGACACCCCATGTGGGACACCCCATGTGGGACACCCCATGTGGGACACCCCATGTGGGACACCCCATGTGGGACACCCCATGTGGGACACCCCATGTGGGACACCCCATGTGGGACACCCCATGTGGGACACCCCATGTGGGACAACCCATGTGGGACACCCCATGTGGGACACCCCATGTGGGACACCCCATGTGGGACACCCCATGTGGGACACCCCATGTGGGACACCCCATGTGGGACACCCCATGTGGGACACCCCATGTGGGACACCCCATGTGGGACACCCCATGTGGGACACCCCATGTGGGACACCCTATGTGGGACACCCCATGTGGGAAACCCCATGTGGGCCACCCCATGTGGGACACCCCATGTGGAACCCCCCATGTCGAACACCCCATGTGGGACACCCCATGTGGGACACCCCATGTGGGACACCCCATGTGGGACACCCCATGTGGGACACCCCATGTGGGACACCCCATGTGGGACACCCCATGTGGGACACCCCATGTGGGACACCCCATGTGGGACACCCCATGTGGGACACCCCATGTGGGACACCCCATGTGGGACACCCTATGTGGGACACCCCATGTGGGACACCCCATGTGGGACACCCCATGTGGGACACTTCATGTGGGACACCCCATGTGGGACACCCCATGTGGGACACCCCATGTGGAACCCCCCATGTCGAACACCCCATGTGGGACACCCCATGTGGGACACCCCATGTGGGACACCCCATGTGGGACACCCCATGTGGGACACCCCATGTGGGACACCCCATGTGGGACACCCCATGTGGGACACCCCATGTGGGACACCCCATGTGGGACACCCCGTGTGGGACACCCCATGTGGGACACCCCATGTGGGACACCCCATGTGGGACACCCCATGTGGGACACCCCATGTGGGACACCCCATGTGGGACACCCCATGTGGGACACCCCATGTAGGACACCCCATGTGGGACACCCCATGTGGGACACCCCATGTGGGACACCCCAATTGGGACACCCCATGTGGGACACCCCATGTGGGACACCCCATGTAGGACACCCCATGTGGGACACCCCATGTGGGACACCCCATGTGGGACACCCCATGTGGGACACCCCATGTGGGACACCCCATGTGGGACACCCCATGTGGGACACCCCATGTGGGACACCCCATGTGGGACACCCCATGTGGGACACCCCATGTGGGACACCCCATGTGGGACACCCCATGTGGGACACCCCATGTGGGACACCCCATGTGGGACACCTCATGTGGGACACCCCATGTGGGACACCCCATGTGGGACACCCCATGTGGGACACCCCATGTGGGACACCCCATGTGGGACACCTCATGTGGGACACCCCATGTGGGACACCCCATGTAGAACATTCTGTGTTCGGCACCCTCTTGTCTTGCAGCCCCGACATACCACGTGGTGAGGCTGCCCGATCGGGAAACGTCGTCACGTTTGCCAGTCGGGCAACGAGGGCTAGGTGGTCAGTCAGTCTACGTGGATAACAGGACATTTCAAGGCGGACACCCCATAAGAGACACCCCATGTAGGACACCCCATGTGGGACACCCCATGTGGGACACCCAATGTGGGACACCCCATGTGGGACACATCATGTGGGACACCCAATGTGGGACACCTCATGTGGGAAACCCCATGTCGAACACCCCATGTGGGACACCCCATGTGGGACACCCCATGTAGAACATTCTGTGTTCGGCACCCTCTTGTCCAGCAGCCCCGACATACCACGTTGTAAGGCTCCTCGATCGGGCAACGTCGTCACGTTTGCCAGTCAGGCAACGAGGCCTAGGTGGTCAGTCAGTCTACGTGGATAACAGGACATTTCATGGCAGACACCCCATAAGAGACAACCCATGTAGGACACCTCATGTGGGACACCTCATGTAGGAAACCCCGTGTAGGACACCCCATGTGGGACACCCCATGTGGGACACCCCATGTGGGACACCCCATGTGGAACACCCCATGTGGGACACCCCATGTGGGACACCCCATGTGGGACACCCCATATGGGACACCCCATGTAGGACACCCCATGTGCGACACCCCATGTGGGACACCCCATGTGGGACACCCTATGTGGAAAACCCCATGTGGGACACCCCATGTGGGACGCCCCATGTGGGACACCCCATGTGGGACACCCCATGTGGGACACCCCATGTGGGAAACCTCATATAGGACACCCCATGTGGGACACCCCATGTGGGAAACCTCATGTGGGACACCCCATGTGGGACACCCCATGTGGGACACCCCATGTGGGACACCCCATGTGGGACACCCCATGTTGGACACCCCATGTGGGACACCCCATGTGGGACACCCCATGTGGGACACTTATGTAGGACACCCCATGTGGGACACCCCATGTGGGACACCCCATGTGAGACACCCCATGTGGGACACCCCATGTGGGACACCCCATGTGGGACACCTCATGTAGGACACCCTATGTAGGACACCCCATGTGGGACACCCCATGTGGGACACCCCATGTGGGACACCCCATGTGGGACACCCCATGTGGGACACCCCATGTGGGACACCCCATGTGGGACACCCCATGTGGGACACCTTATGTGGGACACCCCATGTGGGACACCCCATGTGGGACACCCCATGTGGGACACCCCATGTGGGACACCCCATGTAGAACATTCTGTGTTCGGCACCCTCTTGTCTTGCAGCCCCCACGTGGTGAGGCTGCCCGATCGGGAAACGTCGTCACGTTTGCCAGTCGGGCAACGAGGGCTAGGTGGTCATTCAGTCTACGTGGATAACAGGACATTTCATGGCGGACACCCCATAAGAGACACCCCATGTAGGACACCCCATGTGGGACACCCCATGTGGGACACCCAATGTGGGACACCCCATGTGGGACACATCATGTGGGACACCCAATGTGGACACCTCATGTGGGAAACCCCATGTCGAACACCCCATGTGGGACACCCCATGTGGGACACCCCATGTAGAACATTCTGTGTTCGGCACCCTCTTGTCTAGCAGCCCCGACATACCACGTTGTAAGGCTCCTCGATCGGGCAACGTCGTCACGTTTGCCAGTCAGGCAACGAGGCCTAGGTGGTCAGTCAGGCTACGTGGATAACAGGACATTTCATGGCAGACACCCCATAAGAGACAACCCATGTAGGACACCTCATGTGGGACACCCCATGTGGGACACCCCATATAAGACACCCCATGTGGGACACCCCATGTGGGACACCCCATGTGGGACACCCCATGTGGGACACCCCATGTGGGACACCCCATGTGGGACACCCCATTGGGGACACCCCATGTGGGACACCCCATGTGGGACACCTCATGTAGGACACCCCATGTGGGACACCCCATGTGGGACACCCCATGTGGGACACCCCATGTGGGACACCCCATGTGGGACACCCCATGTGGGACACCCCATGTGGGACACCCCATGTGGGACACCCCATGTGGGACACCCCATGTGGGACACCCCATGTGGGACACCCCATGTGGGACACCCCATGTGGGACACCCCATGTGGGACACCCCATGTGGGACACCCCATGTGGGACACCCCATGTGGGACACCCCATGTGGGACACCCCATGTGGGACACCCCATGTGGGACACCCCATGTGGGACACCCCATGTGGGACACCCTATGTGGGGACACCCCATGTGGGACACCCCATGTGGGACACCCCATGTGGGACACCCCCATGTGGGACACCATATGTGGGACACCCCATGTGGGACACCCCATGTGGGACACCCTATGTGGGACACCCCATGTGGGACACCCCATGTGGGACACCCCATGTGGGACACCCCATGTGGGACACCCCATGTGGGACACCCCATGTGGGACACCCCATGTGGGACACCCCATGTGGGAAACCCCATGTCGAACACCCCATGTGGGACACCCCATGTGGGACACCCCATGTAGAACATTCTGTGTTCGGCACCCTCTTGTCTAGCAGCCCCGACATACCACGTTGTAAGGCTCCTCGATCGGGCAACGTCGTCACGTTTGCCAGTCAGGCAACGAGGCCTAGGTGGTCAGTCAGTCTACGTGGATAACAGGACATTTCATGGCAGACACCCCATAAGAGACAACCCATGTAGGACACCTCATGTGGGACACCTCATGTAGGAAACCCCGTGTAGGACACCCCATGTGGGACACCCCATGTGGGACACCCCATGTGGGACACCCCATGTGGAACACCCCATGTGGGACACCCCATGTGGGACACCCCATGTGGGACACCCCATATGGGACACCCCATGTAGGACACCCCATGTGCGACACCCCATGTGGGACACCCCATGTGGGACACCCTATGTGGAAAACCCCATGTGGGACACCCCATGTGGGACGCCCATGTGGGACACCCCATGTGGGACACCCCATGTGGGACACCCCATGTGGAAAACCTCATATAGGACACCCCATGTGGGACACCCCATGTGGGAAACCTCATGTGGGACACCCCATGTGGGACACCCCATGTGGGACACCCCATGTGGAACACCCCATGTGGGACACCCCATGTGGGACACCCCATGTGGGACACCCCATGTGGCACACCCCATGTCGGACACCTCATGTGGGACACCCCATGTGGGACACCCCATGTGGGACACCCCATGTGGGACACCCCATGTGGGACACCCCATGTGGGACACCCCCATGTGGGACACCCCATGTGGGACACCCCATGTGGGACACCCCATGTGGGACACCCCATGTGGGACACCCCATGTGGGACACCCCATGTGGGACACCCCATGTGGGACACCCCATGTGGGACACCCCATGTGGGACACCCCATGTGGGACACCCCATGTGGGACACCCCATGTGGGACACCCCATGTGGGACACCCCATGTGGGACACCCCATGTGGGACACCCCATGTGGGACACCCCATGTGGGACACCCCATGTGGGACACCCCATGTGGGACACCCCATGTGGGACACCCCATGTGGGACACCCCATGTGGGACACCCCATGTGGGACACCCCATGTGGGACACCCCATGTGGGACACCCCATGTAGGACACCCCATGTGGGACACCCCATGTGGGACACCCCATGTGGGACACCCCATGTGGGACACCCCATGTGAGACACCCCCATGTGGGACACCCCATGTGGGACACCCCATGTGGAACACCTCATGTAGGACACCCTATGTAGGACACCCCATGTGGGACACCCCATGTGGGACACCCCATTTGGGACACCCCATGTGGGACACCCCATGTGGGACACCCCCATGTGGGACACCTTATGTGGGACACCCCATGTGGGACACCCTATGTGGGACACCCCATGTGGGACACCCCATGTGGGGACACCCCATGTAGAACATTCTGTGTTCGGCACCCTCTTGTCTTGCAGCCCCGACATACCACGTGGTGAGGCTGCCCGATCGGGAAACGTCGTCACGTTTGCCAGTCGGGCAACGAGGGCTAGGTGGTCAGTCAGTCTACGTGGATAACAGGACATTTCATGGCGGACACCCCATAAGAGACACCCCATGTAGGACACCCCATGTGGGACACTTTATGTGGGACACCCCATGTGGGACACCCCATGTGGGACACCCCATGTGGGGACACCCCATGTGGGACACCCCATGTGGGACACCCCATGTGGGACACCCCATGTGGGACACTCCATGTGGGACACCCCATGTGGGACACCCCATGTGGGACACCCCATGTGGGACACCCCATGTGGGACACCCCATGTGGGACACCCCATGTGGGACACCCCATGTGGGACACCCCATGTGGGACACCCCATGTGGGACACCCCATGTGGGACACCCCATGTGGGACACCCCATGTGGGACACCCCATGTGGGACACCCCATGTGGGACACCCCATGTGGGACACCCCATGTGGGACACCCCATGTGGGGACACCCCATGTGGGACACCCCATGTGGGACACCCCATGTGGGACACCCCATGTGGACACCCCATGTGGGACACCCCATGTGGGACACCCCATGTGGGACACCCCATGTGGGACACCCCATGTGGGACACCCCATGTGGGACACCCCATGTGGGACACCCCCATGTGGGACACCCCATGTGGGACACCCCATGTGGGACACCCCATGTGGGACACCCCATGTGGGACACCCCATGTGGGACACCCCATGTGGGACACCCATGTGGGACACCCCATGTGGGACACCCCATGTGGGACACCCCCATGTGGGACACCCCATGTGGGACACCCCATGTGGGACACCCCATGTGGGACACCCATGTGGGACACCCCATGTGGGGACACCCCATGTGGGACACCCCATGTGGGACACCCCATGTGGGACACCCCATGTGGGACACCCCATGTGGGACAACCCCATGTGGGACACCCCATGTGGGACACCCCATGTGGGACACCCCATGTGGGACACCCCATGTGGGACACCCCATGTGGGACACCCCATGTGGGACACCCCATGTGGGACACCCATGTGGGACACCCCATGTGGGACACCCCATGTGGGACACCCCATGTGGGACACCCCATGTGGGACACCCCATGTGGGACACCCCATGTGGGACACCCCATGTGGGACACCCCATGTGGGGACACCTCATGTGGGACACCCCATGTGGGACACCCCATGTGGGACACCCCATGTGGGACACCCCATGTGGGACACCCCATGTGGGACACCCCATGTGGGACACCCCATGTGGGACACCCCATGTGGGACACCCCATGTGGGACACCCCATGTGGGACACCCCATGTGGGACACCCCATGTGGGACACCCCATGTGGGACACCCCATGTGGGACACCCCATGTGGGACACCCCATGTGGGACACCCCATGTGGGACAACCCCATGTGGGACACCCCATGTGGGACACCCCATGTGGGACACCCCATGTGGGACACCCCATGTGGGACACCCCCATGTGGGACACCTCATGTGGGACACCCCATGTGGGACACCCCATGTGGGACACCCCATGTGGGACACCCCATGTGGGACACCCCATGTGGGACACCCCATGTGGGACACCCCATGTGGGACACCCCATGCAGATAAAGTGCAGCCGGTGTCGCACAATTTTGTGCTTCGGATGCATCATGTTTGGTGATCACGTCTAAATGTGCGTAAATTAGTATTTACTGTGCAAAAAAGCTATAAATTTGAATTTGTTTTCTGTAAAATATTTCCGTATAATAATACTTCAATCATAAATTACTTAAAAGTTGCAGCAGATATAATAATAAAGTTAAAAAAAGTCAGTAAAAGACAAAAAACTATTTGCCTCTCCCGGGATTCGAACCTCCGCCCTCTAAAGTAAGATACTGCTACATATTCCACTTACCTACCATGGCTCTATTTTCAGTGCTATTTAAAGTGACTTCCATCAGTCATTCACAAGTTTGGCTTCACCTTTTGTGCTCACCGCACCGTTGTCTACAGTAATAACTATAGGCATAATTTACTCTCTTTCCCTGCTCCGTATTAAGTACTAGTGAGTAGTTTAGACACTCAGATAAAGACCCTTCGATATCTACGCCAGAGGTAGTCTCCATTTGTTTACTGTAGTAAAAAGTAGCATTACGAATGACATATGCTTGCATTAGTACTCCAAAAGTGAAGGGGAAGAGATGCAGAGTGAAGGCCAGTGCTGGCTGATAGTAAACAATGGACTAAATAGGAGCTACCGCGGAAAATACGCATATTTATAATTTTTGCTCATTCATTTTTCTACCTCCGCCTGTGCATATAAACACCACTACCACGCACACCTCCACTACTTTCCTTCGCTACCTCCTGCGTCTACACTGGCCACGTTATAGCTGGATAGCCTTCTGTAAGTGCTTGGTATCACGGAATTATTAAATAATATGCACTATCTATTTGCCGCCCACAGTCATATACTATAAATATATATATGCTTGTAAACAATATGACTAGCTTTAGTCTATAATAGTTTTTAACATACCTAGTTTTCAATATTAAATTAGATTCTATTCTATTTTGTATGTCTATCGTGCTTTTGGTTGCATAAAACGTGTACAATAGGAGTTTATAAATATTAAAGATGTTTTATTAGTAATAGATGGTGTCGTTTGAATTAACATACAATTAATCAAAATCAACTGTTGATGCTATTTAAAGCACATACATTTTTCATCATATAAACGCAAGAACCACCATCACAATACTTTACACACTACTTAGGCACAATATTAATTTACTTTACTGTTAACAAATGAACAAATTTAAAAATTATTGTAATGTTTTTAAGTAACGTTTACATAATTTACAAACTAATTTACTTTAAAAGATTAAATGAAACATTAAGTTTAATGTATAATTCTATAAAATTAAAGCAATCTCAACTGCATTGCATCACACGACTCTAACTCTACCACTTTATTATATGAGACCCTTCGTTTTCCACACACTTGCGAAACCGTTTTGTTACAGAACGACAAGCTTTAGCTACTTCTTCAGCTGGGATTTCTTGAAAACATCTTTCAATCGCAGCTCGTAGCTGATGACGGTCCTGTGGTGGAGGCTTGTATACTTTTTCTTTGATTTTTCCCCATAAGTAAAAATCTGGAGGGGTAAGATCCGGCGATCTTGGAGGCCAGACTATAGGTCCACCTCTTCCTATCCACCGATCCTCAAATGTATCATTTAACCAGTCCCGAACAAGATTAGCATAATGCGCAGGGGCGCCATCCTGCTGAAAAAGTATAATATCAGCCAGCCCTCGTCTCTGCAGTTCAGGCAAAACTTCATCCTCAAGCATTGACATGTATGCGTCCGTATCTACTGTATCTTCAAAAAAGAAGGGACCGATTATTCCACCGGAGTAAAGTCCAGCCCAGCAACAAAGAGCTTTCTGTTTCATCTTTTTCTCGACTAGTGTTTGCGGATTAACTAAGCCCCAAGTTACATCGTTTCGAGTGCATGCAGTGCCATTCATGCCAAAAACGCACTCGTCTGTCCAAAGGGTGAGGTCCAGCATTTCCGGCTAAACAAGAAATTTTTATTTTGCAAAGAAGTTAATAAAAATGATACAAAATAAACAGATATAGAAAATTGCTTTATATACGTTATTGTTGTAGTAGTCAATCATCTGTTCACTAAAAGCAAGTCTTTGAGGCTTGTCGGCTTCAAATAGCTCCTGTACAATCTTCGGCCGATAGGGTTTATAGCCCAGACTTTTGAGAATAAGATGAATGGTTGATTTTGGCATCTCTAAAATCCTAGACATTACTCGAAGAGAGGTTTTTGGATCAATTATAATTTGCTCTTGAATTGCATCAACCTTGGCGGGTCTGTTTGCTGCTACTGGGCGACCTGGAGGTTTAATATTTGCAACACTGCCTGTTACGTTAAACTTTCTAAACAGATTCTTTATTGTGTTACCGTTTGGAATAGGCCTGCCAAATTTTGTATTGTAAGATCGTTGAACCGCACGATACGATCTTGTTTCAGTGAACCTAGTCACCATAAATATTTTTTGCTCTACAGAGTAACCCATGATATCAACTTTCTTAATCAACATACAATCTTCAACTGCCAGCATAACCCAAACATTAACAATAAATTTTATTGTTGATAGAAAGCTTAAAAGCAGTAAAGATTTTACAAAAAAGTTACATTTTAAGTTATTAAAAAATTTGTTTTTTAAAACTGTTTATAATTCCGCAACTGCTAAAATTTTAAGCTAAAGATATAAAAGCCATAGCAAGCCTATGCAATAACAAAAAATTTGGCTGTGGGAGGCAAATACATGGTGCGGTGTGAGTTAAAAAAGATTAGATGCGCAGTTTATGAAGTGCATATACGTAGTCTATAGTGCACTAAAAGGAGATCATTTACTGCCACAAAATGCATCAATCCTGCATGAATTAGGTGACAGCGGCTTTTTATATTATTTATTTTATACATTATTATTCAATAAATCCGTAATACCAAGCACTTACAGAAGACTATCCAGCTATAACGTGGCCAGTGTCGACGCAAGAGGTAGCGAAGGAAAGTAGTGGAGGTGTGCCTGGTAGTGATGTTTACATGCACAGGC
>CATKUY010000180.1:0-389399 GCA_949802685.1 Dicyrtomina minuta | reverse complement strand
TGGTATTGGAAGTGTTTTGTTCGGTCGGAATCACGATAATAATCATTTCACATACCACTTTTAAAACTATTAACAATTAACAGATTAATCAACACACAACATTAACCAACACAATTAATCAATTCAAGATACATTAACTTTCAGTGTTGACTAAATATGTGTAAATCATTGTTAAACATGATTATTAAAACGATGAAGTGTCGTAAGAATATATTTACAAATAATAATTGTGCATC
Organism: Dicyrtomina minuta; assembly: GCA_949802685.1. NCBI lineage: Eukaryota > Metazoa > Arthropoda > Collembola > Symphypleona > Dicyrtomidae > Dicyrtomina > Dicyrtomina minuta. The sequence goes on along the minus strand of CATKUY010000180.1, from coordinate 389,163 downwards.
ACATTCGGGTCCCAAAGCCAAATTTTGATGCAATGTAATAGTTTCAATACAGTTTAACACATGTTAATAGCACGACTTTTCATCTTTTGTTGTTTTGCAGTCAGAAATAAGTTTTGACAGCAAATAAAAGTGAGTATACTTAAGTGATATAAACTAAGGACACTTTGAGTACTTTTTACACACGTCTAGGAATTGTACGTTCTGATTAGTCTGCAAATATGGCTGTTTGGTTGCATGTCAACACTTTGGGTTTATTATGTTGCTACAATGAAACACAACTGTAAAAGTATTAATTAATACAACAGTTACTGAAGGAAAATTTAATATGATGACACTGTAATTACTAAAGGTATTTATTTACATTTTCCAGGACTGTAGTAAGTAGATCTTACAACAAATTGCTTCTCACAAATGAGAATATGTTAATACTAGACTATTACAGAAATTGAATAAAAACGTTTTAATTTATTATTTTTATGAATTTAGTAACGCATTTATTACTGTCTTGTATAGTTAAATGACTTAAGCTTGTACAATCAGCGTATAATTTATACATTGGAAGCTTTGTTGATTTTTTATCTGCGGACAATGTGGAGACATTATGAGGGTCGTAACTGATTTTATTATATTCAGCAGACTGTAATCACTGTTTAAATAACTTTAATAAATGTAAAGTGTTATTACTTATATCGTGCTATTTATAAAATCATGAATATTAAAGGTTCAACACTTGTCATTTTAGATTTGTAGTTATTGATTTCGAATATATTATATGCAGTGTCAAAGCACACGTATTACTTTTGAATTAAGAAGACAGCTATATTTTAAAATAATATAGCATTTTAAACCTTTGAGAGTATTTGAGACTCTTTGAAACTGTATTTACCAGTAAAAATGCTTGCCATACTTTTTAAAAGAGCGCAAAGTGCAATTTAATATGACCAGCATATAATTCTGCAACAGAAATAGTTATTTACTCTAGTGATGTCGATACAAGCTGACTACAAGTCCCTATTCCTGTTTAGCAAGTTGAATATAGAAGTTAGCTGATATTACATCTTCAACTTTAAAATGAGCATTAAGATTGAACACGATAAGATTTTGCAAAATTTCCAAACAGAACAAATCTTTATATTGAATTTAAGATTTATTTTTCTGGAAACATATTTTTACTAAACGTACATACTTAGTTTGGGTGTAAAGCTACAGTAATGCAGTTACTTATGAATAGTAAACGTGTCATTAGGTCATAGAAAGTAATATGATCGTTACTTTGTGGTAATTGTAAAAATTTTAAAGTGAAAAACAGTGACAAGAGTGTTTTTTAGCTTATAAAGTAGCAACATGAGAAGCTTTACCTTACCTTTCTTTGTTTATTTAGGGACAAAACGTACAATGTGTAGAAATATGCAAAGCTAAGCTCATCAGAACAGTATAGTACAAACTCAAGGTTAGTATCCCAAAACCTTAAGTGTACTACAAACACACTACAAAACAAGACTTTTCTGAATCTGTGTCCTGTCCTTCCATAATAATAATACTGATACAACGCAGAACAGTATTAAAAGAGATCCTGCGGTGGTGGAAGTAATATTATCAGTAATGTAAATATTAGTTGTACGTGTATTCAAGTAGTTAATTGTTCTTAGTCGTACAGAATTATCAAACCTATCAAACCTTCTAGAAACATATTTTTACTAAACGTACATACTTAGTTTGGGTGTAAAGCTACAGTAATGCAGTTACTTATGAATAGTAAACGTGTCATTAGGTCATAGAAAGTAATATGATCGTTACTTTGTGGTAATGGTAAAAATTTTAAAGTGAAAAACAGTGACAAGAGTGTTTTTTAGCTTATAAAGTAGCAACATGAGAAGCTTTACCTTACCTTTATTTGTTTATTTAGGGACAAAACGTACAATGTGTAGAAATATGCAAAGCTAAGCTCATCAGAACAGTATAGTACAAACTCAAGGTTAGTATCCCAAAACCTTAAGTGTACTACAAACACACTACAAAACAAGACTTTTCTGAATCTGTGTCCTGTCCTTTCATAATAATAATACTGATACAACACAGAACAGTATTAAAAGAGATCCTGCGGTGGTGGAAGTAATATTATCAGTAGCGTAAATATAAGTTGTACGTGTATTCAAGTAGTTAATTGTTCTTAGTCGTACAGAATTATCAAACCCCACGATTGTAGACCACAGTCTTGCCAGTTAAATGCAAACCACATCATAACATGACAACCAGCAACTTTAGTCGAGCCAGCATCACAACATGTACATACCTACTTGAACAAAGCTAAATCTACTGCCGTGCATATTTTAGTATTGATAATTGCCTAAAACAATGTGTAATGTTAAACGTTTGAAAGCGCTATGTACATTTTTGGCAATGTGAATTGATTAATGTTTTAAAATGTGTAATGCCTATTGACTGCTGCCATTTATATTTAATGTGTAGCTGATAATAAATGTATCAAAATGTTCAGTGTGAGGAATATGGGTGCGTGTGCTGCAATTAGTTTTAATGTGTGATGTATTTTGTTGTAAGTTATAAATAATGTCGCAGTATTGATAAATGTCGCGGTACGTATATGTCTGGGCCATAATATGCGTATTATTGAGCGTCTCATTGCGTATTGTACATCGTTTCTCAATATGTATCGAATACTGTTTTATAATGTGCAGTGTATGTTGTCAAAATTAATTTAATTCAATGCATTAGTACTGACTAATATTTCTAAATGTGTATTGTGAAAACTTGTAATGTGGGATTGTACATCGTATTTTATTGTGTGTTTAATAATGCTTTAAAATGTGTGATGTATATTGTCTGAATTAATATTATACAACGTCTTAGTATTGATTGATGTTTTATGCTTTGTATTGTGACATGTCATGATGCATATCGTACATCGTTACTCAATATGTATTGATTAATATTTTAAAACTTTTAGTGTATAAAGTATGCTTACTATTGATTTATAATGTGCACTTAAGAATAAATGTATTAAAATTCCTAATGTCCGGAATGTAGATGCGTACTTTTGAATTACACTTAACGTGTATTGAATAATAATGGTTTTCAATGTGTAGTGTATATTGTATTACCTAATTTAATAAGTTGTCTCAGTGTCAATACTTCTCTTAGTTTATGTAATGTGAAACATCTTATTGCGTACTGTACAACGTTTTTAAATGCGTAGTAAATAATAATTTAAAACGTGTAATGTAATTGTTTCTGAAACAATATTGTATATTATTTCCTTATGTGTATTAATTATTGTTTTTAAATGTGTAGTGTATATTTCATGCAATAATGAATATATATATATTTTGTAACCATTATTAGATATCTCAGAATGCTTAGTGTGAGAAATCTTGAAGTGTATTCAACAATTATTTAAACGTGTAATGTATATTGTTGTTAGTAGTTATAAATAATATCGAAGCATCAATAAATGTCGCAATACGTACATATTTAGGGAACAGCATGCGTATTAATTTACGCCATATGTCTATTATAAAATGTTTTTATGTGTATTAAATAATAGTTTAAGATGTGTGGTGCAAATTGTCAAAATTAATTTAATATAATAGATTGGTATTGAACAATAACTCTGATTTTGTAGTGTACAGTGTGTTTCAAAGTTTGTAGAAAACTGTTTTAATATGTGCAGTGAATATTGTTGTAATTATTATTATTAAATGTATCAGTATTGTTTAATCGTGAACGGCATTTAATAAAGGCAAAACAATCTTATTAATTAAATTTTCAATGCGTGCTGGTATGATTTGCCACGCGTAATTTTTAAATCTACAGCATAAGTATTTAATTAATTGTCAATGCATAATATAAAGTATATAAGCAACGCTGTAATAATAAAGGCACAACATAAGTAGGTATGAACGTCTAAATGCCTATTGATTATAGTTGCAATGTGCAGTTTTTAAATACTCAACATGCGCACTGACTAGCGTATAAACGCGTATCTCTTATGCATAATTTATATTTGCACAACATGCGAATTAATTAACGTCTTACTAGGCATTAGTTAGGTTTGCAGTGCGTGATTCAGATCATCTGTGCTCATAAGCGTCTCATTGCGTTTTGATTACCAATGCAATGTGTAATTTATAAAGGCACAACACACGCATCAATAAATGTCTCAATGCGTATTGATTACATAAATGTAAACATTATCACGCAGTGTGCTTCTTCAAAAGCATAATATATAATACTTATGTTTTATTTTTCAACGAGTGCGTTGCGCAGCAGTAATTAAAGTATATAACTGTACTAGTCAACCTTGTTTTAAAACGATTATTATACTAATGTTATCGATTCTATATAGAGTCGTCATTTTAATTCCAAGAACCTGCAGCAACTTGTGTGTATAGATTGATGCTCTGTTAGTTTTAAAAGTGGTATGTGAAATGATTATTATCGTGATTCCGCCTGAACAAAACACTTCCAATACCAAAGCCCTATGCTACAATTGCATATTATTTAACGTCATTATGCGTGACAATTGAAGATGCAATGTGTTATTCATAAAGGCACAACATGCGTATAATTACCGCCGCTAAGCGTATTGATAAATTTTGCAGTGCGTAATTATACTGACACAGCATGGGTATTGATTTACGTCTCAATGCGTATTGAGTAGAGTCGTCGACAAGTAATTATTAATAAAGACAACATTGGCAATGATTTAAGTTTTAGTGCATATTTATTTCAGAAATATAAACACTATCACGCAGTGTGCGTTTTTAAAAGCAAACAAATATTATACATTAGCAATATTTTTTAATTTGAATTGTATTGTGTGTTTAGCAATAATTGAAGTATTGTCTTTGCGTTTAGAATTGAGCTTCAATAAATTCAAAAGGAGGTCTGCTGCTTCAATGCGTATAACTTCACAATCATTTTTCCTTTCAGTGTCTTAAAACTTTTAAATAGTTTAAGGCGCGAGTAGCTAGCAGGTATATTCAAAAAGATATGACACATCAAACTCTATGGTGTGAAGTACATTGAGTGACACACCAAGGATTTAAAAAAATGCTAAATGTGATATAGGAATACTAATCTCATTGCGCATGTACAAAACGCTTAATACTTAACGCGGCACAACTATAGGTCAATACTAGTTTACCTAGTTATATAACATGTTTCATGCTTAGGTTAATAATTGTATGAACAGACGTCAATTTAATTCAAAGAACCTGTTGCAACCTGTTTGTGTAAGAAACAATATTGTTTTGGTCGTTTTACAAATGCTTTATAAAATATTTTTAACTGTAAGTAAGCCTAAGCAAACAAATTGAAAGCATAGGACCTGTCATTCGTAATTTATAACGTCTCAATGCGTATTAAAAAGGTTTAATGTTAAGTAAAATAATTAAGAAAATATGCGTATTAATTAACGTTTAAAAGCGTATTGTTCAAGGAAACTTTAATTTTTCAAGACACTGTTCGTTTTTGCCAGCATAACAATATAATGAATTTGTAATGTTTTTAATGTGCGTGTTGCAGTTTGTTGAGCGGTATTTGCAGTAAATAGCTGTACTAGTCAATTTTGTTCAATAACATTTGTTTTTTATGTAGTTCACGTTATGTAGAGCAGTCAGTCTAATTTTGTAAACCTGTGACAGCTTGTGTACATAAGTAAAAATAATGCTCATTGTTATATAAATGGTAGGTAAAATATATTAAATTGTGATTTGGTTTGAACAGAAATTTAAAAACTCAAAGCATAAGGCCCATATAACGTCTTAATTCGTATTGATTAAAGTTGCAAAGCTTACCTATTATACACACAACATGCGTACTGATTAGCGTCTCAATGATTTTTGTTTAACATTCTAATGCGTATTAATTTGCGTATCAATGCGTATTGATGTGGGTCGTTATGCGTAAATATTTATGTCACAATATTCGTATTGATTTACGTCACAATGCATATTAGTTAAAGTAGCAATGCGTAAATATTAGAAGTGCAACATGCTATTCAATAACTTGTTAGTTCGCAATGAATTATATTGTTATGTTTTATTAATCAGGAAACAAGAATCCTTTTGAATTAACGTCTGAACGGGTACAACATAAAGTAGTTATGCGTAAATATTGGAGACAAAACATGCGTATTGATTACCGCCTCTAAGCGTATTGAAACATTTTGCAGTGTGTAATTATAGCGACACAGCATGGGTATTGATTCACGTCTCAATGCGTATTGAGTAGAGTCATCGACAAGTAATTATTAATATTACATGCATATTAAATAGTTTCCAAATGCGTATTTCATTGCGTCGCAATACAAAATTATTGGAGACACAACATATTCATTAAATAGAGTATCAGTGCTTATGGTTTAAATTTAAATTTCGTTAGTAGGACAAGCACAACACACGCATCAATAAATGTCTCAATGCGTATTGTTTGAATTTACAATACGTAATTAAAAAGGCAGAACACGCGTATTGGTTAGCGTTCTTATGCGTAATGTGTACAGTAGCAATGCGTAAATATTTATCTCAGCATGAGTATTGATTACTCTATTATTGCATATTTTGAATAAATTCGCAATTTCTAATTATTAAACTCTAACTCATCTGACAACTACGCTCAGAAATACCCTGCGTATGGTGGCAGCACTGTTTCATTCCGTCTTATGAAAATCAACGCTTTGGTTGACTTTCTGACTACACAAAACGCAAAGCTTGCTGCATCTGAACCCCAAGATTTTACATTTTGGTCTCGTCAGTTGAATGCCCAAGAAGTCACACAGGAAGATCATCATCAAGAACCAGCCGTCAAAGTCCAGCTGGCACCACAGCGTGTGGACGGCGATTGGAATGGTATATTTCTACTGCAGGAGCAGGGTTTCAACCGTCACCTGAATAACCACTTGACTATTCTGATGTTGTCGCCGTCACTGATTCAGACATTGACGACTCTGACAATTCTGACGAAGACTGCAATGCAGAAGACGAAAACAGCAATGAAGAATATAATTTGTAAACTGCAACTTGCAAGTTTATAGAAATAATAATATAAAGCATTTGAGTATTGTGCATTTTGTAGTGTGTCCAAAGGCAATATTAATGTGTGTGTACTAGTCATGTTTCTTGTAAATGTTGCCAAGTTCTTGTGATAAATTCAAAGTGAAGTTCTGTGTTCAATTTTAAAACGCAGTAGCAAGTCGTGTGTGTAAAATATAATAATACTTTATCAATAGTTTATTACCAACGTGTGAAATATTCTCTGAATTTGTATAAGTGAAAGTTTAAAAAGTAAAATAAAATGTATAAAATGTAAACCTTGAGTTCTAGACTCGAACGTTTATAAATTAGATTTAATATTAGTGGCATAAATATACTGCAGTTGTAGTAAAGTTGCAACAGCAGATTCTTTATCTTGTAAAATATTTATTTCTTATATTCTTCTTATATTATTCTTCTTTATTTGTTTCTTCCATCCTGGCCATGGAACTGGCACCAGACCAAATATGAACTGAAAATATTAACTATTTCATGATGTAAGGCAAGAGAAGCACATGCGATTGATAATTGCAACTGTGCGCACAAGAGCCTTTTATTTCCTCAACTCACTCCACTCGCGTGTCGCGCATTCTAATTAGATTACGCTCCTACTTATGTACATGTCTCTCTTTCCTTCTCTCTCTCTCTCTTTTAACCGAATTGATCGTATTTAATTGAATTAGCCATTACGCACCTTTCTATGTACCTACATGCTTTCCCTCATGCCACTCACTTGAATTAGTCATTACATGTATCTGCATCTCTCTCTCTCTCTCTCTCTCTCTCTCTCTCGCTCTCTCTCTCTCGCCCACACTCACTCATTTCCTTTGCATTGAATTGCACTTAATTGATGTAGGCGTTGCGTACCTGCGTACCTATATACCTACATGCTCCATATATATCTCCCTCTGTATCTCTCTCTCTCTCTCGCGCTCTCTCTCTCTCTCTGTCTGTCTCTGTCTTATTACACTGTACCTAATTGAATTATATATATCTCGCTCTTTACTCATCTCTTCGCCCTACCTACCTACTAATCTACATTGCTCCCTATGCATCTCTTTTTCGTACCTTCATCTCTCTATTGCCCGAGTCCCAGCCTCCCCAGCCTCCCATCTCCAGCCTTCAGATTCCCAGTACTCTTAATCTTCCTTCCTTATCTTCCAACTAATTAATTAATTCATCCATTCAATAAATAAGCTATCTGATCCCCAGTCTTTACAGGTGGGTGACACTTATGACATGCCATATTAAAGATAGCCATTTTTGCAATACTTGAGCAATACTGAAAGGGGGTTCTAAAAATTGTGATTTTTTGATGACATCATTTATGGGCGACTCCAAATAACTATTTGTTAAACTGTAATTGTATAGATTGAAGATTTGTGGGATAGAAAGAAATACGCGTCATTCAAAAATTCCGCCTTTTACGCGAGTTGCAACTGTGGGCTGTTAGCATGGTATAGGCATACTTAGGTAGTGGTCGCGACGAAATACTAATCCACTGCAGCTCTCGTTTGCTGCTTGGCTGGTATGTATGGGCATTGGCTATTTGGATGGTATTGGCGGGGCAACCAAAAGTGATATCTGGTAAAACTTAGCTGCCGTTTGTTTGCATGCCACATTTCGGTACCCCAGTGGGTACGACAAGTCATGAGTGAATACAGATGAGGACTGTGTAACGTCCTCATAATAAAGATAAAAACCTTGCAAGTACGGAAATTATAGTTATAAAAGGAACGAGTAAATATAGTTAAAAAAGTAAAAACATTCGACATTTGTATTCAAATCCTTCAACTTTAACGCTAACGTGTATCGTCGAATTTGCTTACTAAGCTATTTCATCAACATTTTAATCATTAGATTCACCCTCTCACTTCCACATTACATATCAAAAAGTTAAAAAAACACTATGAAAGATTGCATAGCATCTAGAACACCGCTATATGCCATCAATAGATAGAAGTATTGGGGATTGCAGGGTTTTTGGAGTGGTGGGGATGTAGGGGTGGGGGGAAGTACCCAGTGGTGACAGGGGAGATGTTGGGAAGGATGTGGGCTATAGTATTGGAAGAGATGGAGAGCGTATGATGCTGATGGGGCTGTGAAAATGATGGGAAGCGATCAGAAACTATAGCGTTTCAAATTCCCTGTATACTCCTATACTAAGTGAGGAGAAAAAGAAGAGAGCGGAAAATTGCATAAAAAATAAAATTTAAATAGCCCGTGTTGCTATTATGTTGTATGGCAAGGCCTGATGTGCTCTGTGTGCTGTGGCAGTGAACGAATTGGTAAGTGAGGCTGGATGAGCGTGGACGAGAACAAAACAGGGGTGCGTGGTAGATAAGGGCCACACTGTGTGCAGTATACGCCGTCTACTCAATAAAGCTCCCTGTTATCAGTGCTCCTCATTCACCTCTTTCTCTGCAATTCTGCTCCACAGCAAAACTATATTATAGAGTTTAATATTCCAATCACAGTCAGTGCAATATAGCACTGCCTGGCTTACTCATCTCTCTTGCTGCCTACCTGCCTGCCTAGCCTGCCTGCCTGCCTGCCTGGATGGATGGATGGATGGATGGATGGATGGATGGATAGAACTTGGGATGTGGACTCGTGCTCTCTCTCTCTCTCTCTCTCTCTCGTCATAGATTTCTTCTCAGGATTGCAACTGCGATGCTGACTGGAGCTCAACCTCAATGCAGACTCTAGTGATGGACTTTAGATCAAGTTTTTGGCACTTTTGGCGTGGACCACTACTGACTTGAGGGAGAAAAATGCAAATTGAGGACTAGACTTTGGATTATTGCAACCAGATGTCGGCGATGTCGTGTCCTAAACTTCTGGATGGTCTTGATATTTCCCAAAATTCTTGATGTGGCCTGCCCAACTGTGTACACTTACTGCCTAAATGTGTCTGGAGTCTCTAGAAACTTTCGTGTGATGCCGCGATGTAAACTATGAACTTCCAAAATGTTAACATGTTGCCTGATGATATGATGTAGCCTACCCAACTGTGTACACTTGCTGCCTAAATGTGTCTGGAGTCTCTGGAAACTTCCGTATGATGCCGCGATGTAAACGATAAACTTCCAAAACGTTTATATGTTGTCTCATGATATGATGTAGTCTGCTAAACTGTGTACACTTGCTGCCTAAATGTGTCTGGAGTCTCTGGAAACGTGTCTAGCTATTTTTAAATTGGGGTTTACAATACCTAACAAATACATCGTATCTACAAACCATTTTACAATTTACATTTGTAGTTTTATTTTTTTGCGCACTTTAAAATATTTAAATTTTGGAAATGCATTTTTTAAATGTTTTATATTTTCTTTTAAATTAAAATTATATTGAAACTTGAAAGAGTTAAACTAAATATTTTTAACAACATTCATTAAATTTTAATTAAGCTCACTGCAAACTTGCAATACAAAAGTTATTAAAAAACAAACCAATCGATCGTGAACACTGGTTTGACTGCTGGTAAATTTAGCAGTGAAACTGCCCCGCTGCCATGCATGTCAGTATGTGCTGCTTCGTTTCCAGTGTCTAATGTACTTGGTTGTATTTGCTGAGGCACATTGTCAATGCTGATGTTTTCCGTGTAGGCAGTACTTAGGTCTGGCAACGTTAACTGTGGTTCTGAAAATGCTTGAGCACTGAGAGGCGGGCCATAGGAGGGCTCTATTGCTGCTACTTGTGCGTTTGTTTGGGTGATGTAATGAACAAGCTCGTTCATTTCAATCAACGTCAATGAAATAGTTGACCCGTAATAGTTTGAAAACTGCTAAGCGTACTTTTCAGAAATGTTGTCGTTGATCAACATTTTTATTGCCCCAGTAAAGTTGCTAAACGAAAACCAGACACAAACAGATTGAAGGGAAAAGTGTGGGTTTTTCCAAATCAGAAATTTCTTCAAACGATCCTTTGGCTCGTCCCACATAAACTCGGCAGGCTGTCTGTCAAAGTAAGGCAAATGGTCAGTTAACTTTCGTCCTGGTGTTGGATGGACCTTGTGTTCCTCAAGCAGCTGCGTAGCCCATTGGAGGATAGAATAGCTCTCAAACAAAGAAAACGAGACTTTTAAATGCTTAATATGTTCTCCATTTCGTTGTCCAATGTAGTAAAAATGCGTCGTCATCTCTGGGTTGTAAATGGCTCGAACCTTCTTCGCGTTTCCAATATTCTGAGAGTCTGAAGTCTCAAAAAACTCCCAATTCTTGGATTTTAGAGCCAGATTCTGCAAAACAGATACAAATGTTCTGTTAGATGTTCCGGTAGATGGTCCAGGTTGTGCGTCAGTTCCAGAAAATTGCGTTGTGAATTGATGCAGAGTCTGTTGTTTCCCAAGTCTAGGCTTTGAAATCCTAATGGTTAGAGCAGGAAGCAATCCAAGTCTTTTTCGTCCGTCCTCAAGAGCCAAATTTGCAATTGCAGGCGCCATGGTTCCCTCAGTGATGAGCTAGTCCTGAGTGTGTGTCTTTATCCTAGCTATGTCCTTATAACTTCAGTGCTTGATCCAGGGTATTGCAAGAGGTAAAGAGGTGGTTCCAGTCCAAGTGTCAGCTCCAGAATGAATTCAAATTCACAAAGATCACGAATATATTTCTAAAGCTGGTACAGTTTCTGGCTTACCAAAATTTGCATTCTGCGCAACTCGAAAACCACCTTTTCCCCTATGCGACTTGAGGCAGCATGTTTTGTAATGTATAGTTAGGGGTAACTTTATTGCGTTAATTCGATTGGTCTATATAACGCTTTGCCCCGCCAAACTTCCACTCGTTCCATGTGCATTACTATTTTCTATTTTGAATTTATAACATGACAAACTTTAGTTTTATTCTTGTTGCTGCTCAGCATCCAAAGGACTCGGACCACTGGACTTGCCTCTACCCTGCCTCTCTGATAATGTCTGGAAACTCTTTGTGAACTGGTGAAGACGACCTCATCCTGGCTGGCAGAACACCTGAGGGACAACAGCTCTATGCAGACTTGTACTCTGGACGCTAAAAACTTTTGCTCGGCCTGCTAAAACTGTGGATCTCACTTGGCGCTGGAGAACAAGAAAATTTACAACTTGAAACCTTAATCTGGATGGCAGATGAAACTAAAATCGAGACTTGGACTCTGGATGTTGAGAAATTTTACTGGGCCTGCTGAAACTTTGGACCTCACTTGGCGCTTGAGAACAAGAAAATTTACAACTTGGAATCTGAATATGGATGGCGGATGTAACTAAAATCGAGACTTGGACTCTGGATTATGGGAAATTTTACTGGGCCTGCTGAAACTTTAGATGCGACTTGGACCTGACGAACTGAAAAATTTACAACTTGAAACCTAAATCTGGATGGCGGATGTAACTAAAATCGAGACCTGGACTCTGGATGTTGGGAAATTTTACTGGGCCTGCTGAAACTTTAGATGCGACTTGGACCTGACGAACTGGAAAATTTACAACTTAAAACCTAAATCTGGATGGCGGATGTAACTAAAATCAAGACCTGGACTCTGGATGTTGGGAACTTTTGCTCGGCCTGCTGAAACTTTAGACGTGACTTGGACCTAACGAACTAGAAAATTTTTAAATAGACGTTTAAATCTGGATGGCGAATGCAAATTATATCTAAACTTGTACTCTGAATGTTAAGTTAAACCAAGAAATGGATAGTTTGTTGGATTCACATCGCTAGGACGTCTGAAATGGTTTCCATTTTCTCCCTTGCAGAATGTTTGCAATTGTAAACTGTCAATTCTGTGGCGCTATTATCGTATCTAACAAAAGTTTGTGGAGCAAAATACGGGAGAAAAGTTATTGCAGCCGTAACTTAAATGCAAGATGTCATACAAATAATTTCAGCCAACTGCAGCTTTGAGTTACTTGCAGCGGTTGTCAAGGAGGAATTATATGTCTATACAGATCCAGCGTTTTGCTGTCAACAATCTTTAAGATGATAAACTTTGGTTAAAACCAAGAGACCGAATAGTTACCATTAACCAATCACCTGAACGGTCAGTACCTGAACCACTGAGAAACATATCCTGCAGACACGTCAAATGTTGTTTATGCAAAAAACTTCCACATCAATTTGAAGCTGAATCAGAAATAACGTTAAAACAGTATAGAGAAGAAAACGATTTTAACACACGAGGGTCTTTCCAAAGCGCCCGCACACTTTCAGTTATTATACCAACTTCATACAATGTGAATGTGATTTAACTGACTCAATAAGCGACAAATCTTGTTAAAGCGAACCATTGTACGTTAACAATCGCGAAGACATTTAAAGTTTAATACAATCACAAATTATGCAGTTCTATGCACCCCCAGAGATTCCATATACATTTCTTGGCCCCCAGCAGAGACGTATTGTTGACTTGCTACGAACACAAATTGATTTGCCAGACAAAAAGTTTTATTGCAACCCTTTACGAATAATAATTGTTGGTATTCCAGGATCTGGTAAAACTAAAACTCTAAAATCTGTTCAATACATGCTGTCTCAAAAACAAATTCAGGATAAAACTTTTTCGTTTCGCGTATGTTGCTTTCTGGGTTCTTGTGCTTCAAATATCCGTGGAAACACATTTCATTCATGTTTTCGCATCAAACCGTATAACTCGGGAACAATAACTGATCAGCTTAGAAATAAATTTCAAGGGAAGATAAAGCAAGGTTTCGAAATGTCAAAGTCTTGGTTTTTGACGAAGTTGGGACCATTGGGCTTAGGCTGCTGCATTTTGTTGACAAATTTATGAAGGTTGTAGATCCATCTAGAGCAGCATATCCGTTTGCTGCACGTACTGTCCTTGCATTCGGCGAAAATCTTTAGTGTAGCTGTGTTGGCAATGTAGCTTTGTACACACAGTTTATTGTTCCTCCAGCAGACGATGTGCAGCAAGCTTCACAACTCTACAGATCCTTTGACACGGCGTTTGTATTCGACAAGCCGTTTTGGCAGAACTGCAATGATCCACAACAACAACAATCTTACGAGTTTCTGATGCGCTTGAGATATTGGAGTTGTACCCTATTAGATTTGTACAACTTGCAACAGCGACAACGTCATATTCTGAAAACTGATCTTGAAGAGGAAGAATTCGAAAGCTTTGAAAATTCCGTACATTTGTTTGAGCTGAACCGTGATGTTGCTAACCAAAAAAAGTATGTATACTTCAGAGTTATATATCATATTACAGTTTACAGTTTTGAAATTCTTAATAATATGGCGGCATGCGGAATTGTTAGATGTATACATTTATATGTAATAAATTTGATGTTTTTTTACACTTTTTGCAGACAGATGATCCGAAAGCTGTTTTCTACCTTTGTGCAAGTACCGCCGATAATTGGTGAGACGACATCAATTTACAAGGATCCATTAGAAATCGATTACGGAGCCCCAGTAATGTTAACGCGTAATATTGATGTAACTCAGTGTTTTGTCAATGGAAGCAATAGAACCGTTGTGGATATACTATACAGTCCTCTCAAGAACAGAAAAGCTTAGTCAAATTTTGTTAAAGCAATTGTAGTAAATTGTCTAGACTACAAAAGGAGCGATACAGTAGTTACTTCTCGTGGACAGGGTGTCAAAATTTCGCAGATTGATTATAACAAGGTAGACGTAGAGACTAAACAGTATTTTAAAATTCAGGCGTTTTCTTTAGTGTTTACTTGTGGAATTACAATCCACAAAGCTCAGGGACAAACGATAGAAAAGGGATGTGTGTTTCTTGATACCCGTGAAATGATTGCGTGTACAACATATGTGGCGTTATCAAGATTTAAGAGTTTTGAAAAACTTATGATTATAGATAAAGAAATTATTTAGGCTTCGCGAATAATGACTATTCACCACCCAAGTGAGATGGCAGCTAGATGAAAAGAGAAAGACCGTTTAAAAGAACTTGAGAAAAGTAGCCGCGACGCCCGTAAAGCTGATACACAGTCACAAGTAAAAAGATTTTTGTAAATGTTTATTTTTTAAGTTGTTGTAATTTGTGTAATATAGTTTCTGTAACAACTTGTCTACTGATACATATAAAAACGATAGCATGTGAATTTGGCAGAATAATTACAAAAAGATAGTGTAAATTAATATAAACTGTTATATTTGTAAATTGTATTTCCGGTATATAATGTACTTGATTTATTTAAACCTTCTCGCTTTAATTTTAAATTTGCTCAGTGGTAGTCGCAGTTATATTGTTCTCATAGAAATGGCTGACATAAGAAAATCGTATCTTAATTCTAGATTAAAAGGATCTTTTTCTGGCTTAAGTGGTTACATAAAAAACAATAAAAAGTTTCACGACAAAGCTGTAGTTGATAGCAAACTAAGCCAGCTGCGTTCATACAGCTTACATAGGCGTATAAGGAAAATATTTAAACGTCGAAGAACTATAGTGAATATGGCAGGGGAAATCTTTTTTGCTGATTTAAAAATTCTGGGGACTGATTTAAAAAATGCTAATTCAGGGTTTGCGAAGATTTTCTTTTGTTTAGACGCATTTTCTAAGAAGCTGTTCTGCAGATTTATCAAAACTAAACAACCACAATCTATAATCAAAGCGTTTAAAAGCATTTTTCAAGAAGCAAAAATGACACTAATATATTTGTTCACAGACCAAGGTAACCGTATCTGTAAATCTTTTAAACACTTTTAAATACAATTATAAATTTTACATAAAGCATACAATTTTATGAGCTTTTACTTTGATTAATGCAGGAACGGAGTTTCGAGCAGAGTCAGTGCGAATGTTCTTAAAATCTAATCTAAAGGAATCAAATACTATTATACTTACAGTGAGACTAAATCAAGTATGGTAGAAAGGGTAATACGGTTAGCTGTCAATACACAAATTAAACTTATATATTTACAGCTTAAGTTTTTTCATTAAATACTGTAGGATAATCTATGCAATGGGTATTAATTTTATTTAGGACCATCTTTGAGAAAGTAGCTAGGTACATGACTGAAAAGAACACGCTACGAAAAATTGACATTTTTCCTGCCTTTGTAAAGGTATACAACAACACATTTCACTTTACAATCAAGATGGCGCCAAATAACGTAAATCTTTTGAACGAAAATAATGTCTGGAGAACTATGTATTCAGATTTAATTGACAATACTAAGAAGCAGACACCTAAGTACAAGCCAAAGGATCGTATGCGAATAAGCCGTGTAAAACTAACGTTTGACAAAGGTCGTAAAACTATTATATATTGTTTTAAATTCACCTATTTGTCACCTACTATGTTTCAAAGTATTAGCTATATATAGACCAGTGTTTTAAATAAACTTGTTATTATGTTTTTTACTGCTAAACAGGATACAACCAGAATTTCTCTGAAGAATTATTAATTGTTAAAGCAGTTAACGTGAAAACCATACCTATAACCTACTATCTTGAAGATCTAAATCACGATAGCAATACTGGCGGATTTTATAAGGAAGAACTCAGCCGAGCTTAGCGTTTCAAAATGGATTCACCGTTTTTTCCGTATCTTTTCAATGCTATTAAACAACACATCGATGACAAACGCAGAAGACCTGACAGGCATTGCTGTTCCACCTCAGACAGAGATCCTACAAGTACAGAAAATATATATATAACAGTTACCAGTGACCAGCAAAGCAGTATATATTCAGACAATATCCCATCAAACTTTATAACCGTGCTGCCTACACCACCTAATCTTCAAAACAATAACGTTGGATTTGTTAGCTTGAAATACACTAGCAGCCCTCAGCGAACGCCATCTCAACATGTACAGACAAACCAAACGCGCAAAGTGCGTAGCACTGAAATTTCTGACGCAGAGTCCAAAGGGAAGCTGTTTCCAAACTACAAGCTGTTTCCATATCTCAACTTCAAGAAACAAGAGACAATTTTACATGACTTTATGAGTAGACTAAACACCAAGTTGGATGAAAGTCAAGCAATAATTCCGCTCAAGATTGAACAAAAAGCCCTTAGCCTTACTGCAGACGAAATACATATGATCCTTGTAAATAAATCGAAATCAAAAAGTGTCATTATTGAAATCCCTACTTCTCTTTCAATGCTTTTTAAGCACAGCAGATCAAGATTTATGACCGGCAACCATTTACCGTACGAAAATACACGTCAATCAGACTTTGATAGTATTTCAATGGGCGCAGACTTGAATTTTGGAGCGCAAACAATATTAAACATGGAAAACGTTATACAGTTATACAAAGGCTTCTCTTATTTTTAGAAAAGAAATATTAACAGGAGACTTAGACTTTCGCAAATGTTTTGAGCGATTCAATTCTGAAATAAGTGATTCTACAAATAATAACAAAAAATTAAAAATTGAGTTCCCATCAGATAAAAGTAATACAAAATGCAAGCTTACATTTATAGGTACTGACAACGATTACGTTGTGTTACCTGAACCAATAGCACTGTCTGGGCTTGCAGCAACACGACAAGTTTTATAATGGCGTCTACGAATCAGAATTTGATTTTGACGAAGAAAAAAACAAGGAAATTGTAGATTACGAGTACATGAACATACGCGTGTACAAGATTTGTGCAAATTTTATTCCAATGAAAGAACCAGAAGAATTAGACTTGCATCATGTTTTACATGAAATAAATCGTATACTTTCTAAAACATTATAGAGTGATACAACCGTACAGTTTGAACACGCCGATGGGTATCTTAGCGTGCCTAACCTTGAAGAAAATATTACTGTACAACTTTCACCGCTTGTTAATAGGTTCTTTGAAATAGATGACAACTTTGTGTTTGAATTAAGTGCTGTTGCCCAATTAAAACCTGAAATGGTTAAACAAGTAGAACAGCAAAAGGAAAACGAAGAATTTGAAGAAGATGTAGAGCCTGAACATACAGAACCAGCTAAACGTCTACTTGTGTTGTGCAATCTGATTGAGAACCAGCTTTACGCTACACATACACTGCCATTACTGCTGTCAGTAGACATATCACACAAGTACAACGAAGAAACAGTGCAAAACTTATTAATATTGTATCTACCATAAAAACCACAAGAACAGCAAGTTATACGAATAACACTTGTAAATGAATATCGTAACGTTGTCAAGCTTGCTGAAAATTCACAGACTATTGTTAAATTACAATTTCGGCCTCGTTAAGTATGGCAATAATAACATTCAACTTATATACATACTAAACTTGAAGTTTGCAAGCTTCAAAATTGAACTAACAATCGATTTGCTACAAAAGGGCCTCGTGTGTAAAAATCTGCTCATTAGTATTTTAACTTTCAAGTAACAACAACACCAAAAAACTGATCGCAAGCTATACACTTTTAACATTTATAAAAAATGAATTATTTGCAAGGCATTGTGGGCTTTGCAATCTAACACTTATTGTAAAAATGCGGAAAATTGTGTGCAAAAATATTTATAAATCAGCAACCGGAGACGATATAGAAGTAATTGACGAAGAGTTAATTAAAGATAGCTTACTTGGCGAATATTGTACACTTGAACCTCCTAATAAAGAAGTCTTAAAAGGAAGCCAAATGGGAGCCGGAAAAGAAACAAGGTATGGTCTGGCAAGCACTGCCGACTTTACAGCATCTAGAGGTTAGGGATTAGACGAAAACAAATATCTAGTTCCAGTTAAATCCAGAAGGCCATCTAAAAGGCGACAAAGTACACACAAGTGTCGCATCACACATTGTCGTTTAACTTGCATTAGAAAAGTTAAGCAAATAGCTGTAAAACGCAGGATGTCAGCCAATCAAACTGGAGGAAGGTTTGCGGTACGCAAACGAAAACAGACTAGGGGCTCAAAGCGCAAGGTTGTGCGCAAACGTTCTCAGATCAGGGGTCGCTTAAAACAAAACCTAATTTTTCACAATAGAAAACAGAAATCAGGCAAAACATCCGCTTAGTCGGTAGCTGGAAGAAGACGCAAGATATACAGACGTAAATAACATATAAAGACTTGTATGTTACTCAACTCATCATTCACCTTCTAGCTGACGACAAAGCAATACCACTGTAAATTTAGCAGCTCTGAAAATCATCATGGATACACAGGGGTTTTACGACGAACCTACTGTTTACGAGGGATCCAAAAAATGCATTTAAAGCAATTTTGTTCTGGATAAACTGCCGCCTACTAACGTCAATGTTGCAGACACCCTAGAATACTATCCATATTACCCTATACTTAGCCCCAGAGACAATGAGAACCTATTAATATTTGATATCATGAAATCACCAGGCAAGTATTACGACTTATTTAGATCCTACTTGGAACCTACCTGTCGGGTTATGCTGAGCGATGGAAAGCCAATCGCAGCAACTGATGTCGTGGCTCCGTGTTTAATGTTATTCTATAGACTATTTAATAGCATGGAATTTTTTCTGAATGGCCAGCTTATAAGTGACAACTCAAATCACTACGCCATCACCTTCTATTTGAAGAAAGAACTTTTATCTAACTCTATTGAAAAGAAGAATGAAATGTTGGATCAGCTTTACTTTCCCAACGCTACTCCGGATACGTTTACTTAACTGGACGATGGATTTTTGGCACGGTACAGTATTGCAAAAGAATCTAAACCGTTCACAATGGTAGGAATACCTGAAGCACCGTTTTTTAAACAAACTCGCATGCTACCGGGGGATTCAGACATTCGAATTATCATGCGCAGATCTCCACCTTTGTTTTGGATTGATGCTAAAACTGAAACAAGGGCAGGGTACTCAGGCTGTCCATTTCGTGTGGACATTGTAAATGCTGTACTATACTTAAAGAGACAGACTGTTTCACCACTTGCAATTGAGCAACATCGACTGAACCTTAGCAGTGGTACACTTAAGTACCCTTGTCTTAAACCAGAAGTCAAAACGTTTGTTATATCATCAGGTCTCAGCTCGCACATATTGGATAACTGTATCAACGGACGGTTGCCGCAGTGTATAGTGTTTGGACTAGTAGATTCTGAAGCCTACCTTGGAAAGCTGACTAAAGGCTTCTGCAACTTTCAAGATTTCAATCTAAGCGAAACATCAGTTTCAATGAATCAAGAATCTGTAGAGTACAAGACACTTCAGCTGAGTTTCAAAGATGCCACCGGCGCCGGAGAAGATAATTTTTTGCTTGCTCTCAACACCCTTAAGAAAACTGCCGCCAATCCAAGCCTTAAAAATGGAATAAATCGTAACAACTTTACTAAAGGAAGAGTCCTGTTTGCATTTGAGCTAGTTCCCACGCTAGCAAACGCTTTAAGTGTAAACAAGTCGGGCTAAGTTGTAATACAAATGAAATTTAGAACCGCTTATCAACATCAGTGACAGCTACACTGTTCAGTCAGTACCAGAACGTCATTGAAATTGAAAAGAACAAACAAGTCTTGATGAATTGTTAAAATGTAGAGTATCATATACGTTTTTTGTACAACTTATAATATTGTTTGCAATGTAATATATAACAGGATGTGTTAATAAAAAATGTGTCTGTTGCTTTACAGATCTTGGACAAACAGCAGCGGCCTGACAATGAACACTGGACAGCTACAGCAATGTCTCGAAGTTTTACTTGAAGGGACTCAAACTAAATACTACGTAATTGTGGCAGATCAAATGCGGTCGGCAATGTTAGATGCAGAAAAAAACGACCCATAAAATACTTATCCTATGGCTGTTATTCAGAACACCGACAAGATGGGGAGTTTAGGCCGACACTGGATAGCTTATTGGGTGACTTCAAGAAACAGCTTTGAATATTTTGACTCGTATGGGAATCCAATTCAACGATATAGTAATCTTCAATGGCCTGGAAAACAAGTTACAGCAGAGAACTGTACTGCGCTACAAAGCGGGAGGTCCACAGTTTGTGGAATGTATTGTATATACTATCTTTATTCTAGGTCTTTAGGCATTAGTTATAAAGATTTCTTGAACATATTTACTAGTTCTGTATTAGTTAATGATAGAAAAGTTAGACAGTTCATGAGTATGATACCTTCAGTTCTACAAAGTTGTAATTGTGTACATAATAGGTTACAATCTAATACGTTTAAAATCTCTTGTCCAGAATTTTGTAGAAGTTTACTAGTATACTATTAGGTGTAAATGTATAAAGGCAAAGTATTATAATATGTAGTGTTAATCAACATGTAAAAATTAAAAATAGGTAGTATAGGAAGTGTTGTAAGTTAACAAATAATTCAGTAGCATTTTACATGTGACAATGTCAACATCAGACACTGTCGATTTCAGACTTATTCATCCTTTTACTGCTATGGTATGTGGCCCAAGCTTATCAGGAAAAAGTACGTTCTGTCTAGAAATTGTTAAACATCGTAAGCGGATAATTAGTGAAAAAATCAATAAGGTAATTTATGTTAGTGTACATACAAAACAAGAAGAACTCTCTGGCATTGACTTTGCATCAAATAAAGATATAATATTAACTTCAGATTTGAATAATATTAAACAGTTATTAGAAGAAGAAAACAGTCCCTGCCTAGTGATTTTGGACGATCATTTAAACTTTATAGAATCCAATCCTAAAGCAAGACTACTAGTTCAGAAAATATTTACTGAATTGTCACACTATTTAGACTTTAGCGTTATACTTGTTCTACAAAACGCCTTTTCTAAAGAACTAAGAACCACAAGCTTGAATACCAAGTACTTAATACTTTTTGACGTGCCAAGAGACAGAAGCATTATTGGACAAATATCCAAACAGGTTTGCCCTGGAAAACCCAAATATCTTCAAGAAGCATATGAAAAAGCCTGTAGTTTACGCCAACATAACTATCTTATGCTAGATCTTCATCCCAAGTGTCCTAATCCTACAATGTATGTGCGAAATAACATATTTTCTTGTAATAGAACTGACATTTACATTAAAAAATAGCGTTAATAATGGCAGGCATGAATTGTTTACCCTGTAGATTTAAACAAAACTACAAATTTCTGTCAAATCTAACGTTTTTTAAAGCAAAAGAATACAAAAAATTAATTAGCAGTGCCTCATCAGAACAATTGTACGCATTGGCTAAAACTGTATTTAATTTGAATAAATTCTGCAAGCATCCAGTGAAAGGATACAAAACACAAATAAAAACACTAATTAAAAGACTAAGTGGTATTAGTTTAAAGCGCCTAAGAAAAGTGTTAATAAAATACCGTACAATTGTGCAGAAAGTATTGGCAAGTGTTTTACAAAGTGTACAGAAGTAAAATCTGTCAAACTACTTTACTTTCAGATTTAATTTCCGACGATAACACTGTACTTGCACACGAAACTAAAGATGGCGACCATAATGAAAGCAATTGACCCTAAGCTATATGCTGAACTTATAATACTGCGTACGGATATGCTATTAAATAAGGCATTAAGTAAATCAGGAAACCACATATATGCACCGAATAGTCATCATACTTTATTAGATTACAAACAACATGGAGAATCTGATGACTAATTGAAGGCGCAATTACCAGAGATGCATACCTCTGGCATTGCAAGATTAAAAAAACTGCCAAAACAAGACTCGATCCAATACGAAAAGATGGTTTCAATGCCTGTTTGACGTAAACAAATAAAACATAATCGTTAAAAGCAAACTCGTGTATCTAAGTAAGAAATTGTACAAAACGCTTAGAAAAACTATTTAAGCTGTTGTATTCAGTTACTTCTAATCAGTTGACATTTACAAGTCATAGAGTGCAACACTTAAGAATCACAATGGCGTATACACGAATTTTAATAAGACTGCTACTTGTCCTGCCAGCTCTTGCATTTACATGCAACACTGTAGCAGCAGCAGACGTATCTCAAATTTTAACTAAGAGTATAACAAACAATACAAAAACTAAGCGGACTCTCCTGACAACGCTAAAAACAACATAAATACCTCTAGCAGAATGGCACCGCTGTTAAATTCAACACAGCTGCCTACTTCATCTACAGCCTCCTTTCATAAGTTTATACTTCAAGCAATGAAATACATGCTCGAAAACCTAAATGCGCAGAACGGAATAATAATTGATGTTGTGAAGAAGGTTAACCCCAGCAAGGCTACACCTTTAGTCCACAACACATTTGATTATATAAGTGAGTGAATAATACAATGTTCACTTGGACGTAAGTATACTTTAAGACATTAAAAATGAAAAAATAAATATATACCACCGCTTAACCTGCATCTTATATTTAATACACTTTGTAATATGTAGTAACATGACAGTATATTTGTAATACATATTCATGAGTTTGTTTTGTTTGTTTGTATGTGCGCATGAGTAGCCATTTACGTATCATTTCTTCTGGTTTTGCTCCTGTTTGTATTCAAACTTATCAAGCTGCTTCGGGGGGCTACATCGTTGCACCATTCAAAAGACGCCAGGGACCAACTGATAAGGAAGTTCAATTGAATTCAAGACTCAGTTATAAATACCCGTCCTGACCAATAACGGCCTTATACGATTAAAGGCAGCAGCCAGGACAACTAACATCAGGACCCCAACAAGCTTAGCACTGCAGCAGTACACACAGCCTTCTACGACAAAGCTACATTTTATTCTGAAACATCTAATTTCACCATAGAAACTTTAACGTAGCTACAACTCTACAGCAATTACAAGTTGTTCTACCATCAAACTACAGCAACGTAAATTACGGCCCTACTCACCGAACAGAATTCAATCAAGTTGTTTCACATTACCCACACTAAAAAGTTTTAAATTGCCCACATGTGTACTTGAAGTTAAAACTGTGTCAAGCATTATCATCATGGATCGTCACATTACCCCGGTAAATTCCTCGCGGTTCGTCAACGCACAGCGGTACTATGAACAACCAAACTACACTGCACCAAAAAGGCAGGGTACAAGTGACTATGTACGTACAACATTTTTGCACACTTTGCAAATACTTTAATTTATATTTTGTTTCGCTAATTTATAGATTGCTAAATTCATTTATTGCAAATATTCAATTCAGTTAAACTAATGTATTACTTTGTTACTGTTGTTTTCAGAAACTTTTTGTGCTCAATGCCGCACTGCCCGTTTAAATCCCGCTACGATGTTGCATACATGTCTCACGTTAAACATGCTTATCAATGCAAAGACTGCAATACCTTTTGCTTAAAAAAACAGTACCACCAGTGCTGGCATGGTGGAGAAAGACTTGGGCATGTAGACAACCTAAATCAAGACCTTTTTGGCGGTGAGACAAGCCGGTCTGTAGCATCATACGGACCTGAAACCAGTACTGAAATTCAGCCTGCAAATAAAAGACTTCGTCGCTCTCCACAAATTGATCTAGATGTATTTCAAGAATCAACGCGGTCACATAAGGGAATGATTGTGACTTACATACACAGACCAACATAATCTTTTCAAAGTGTAGAATTGCTTATAACTGAACTATACCAGCCACTTGTTAAACTGCTTACCCAGAAACTATCTGTGCATAGTAGTATTAAAGCTCAGATAATACTTGTGGCCACGTTAGAACTAGAAACTCTTGTAGAGACTGAAAACACCTTGAAAGAACGCGATTATGTATTCAATGCCTATAAATGCGATATTCTCACCCCTGAAGAAATCGAAAACTTTATATTTTAAAGTGTCAGTGAAATTATCAAGAGACTCAACGAATTCAACAAGCACGGAAGCGGATGGACTTTACGTCAAATTGAATCTGTTCAAGTTAAAGTTGGCGTACTAAATTTATTTGCAAATGCAGAAGCAAGAGGGTACATTAAATTTCCATCGCTTAGGCCAAAACAATCAGGATACTTGAACATTAAAAACGAATGCAATGATTGTTTTAAATTCTCTGTAGCTGCACATCGGTTCACACATAAAATTGTTGAAACAAACAGATACTTATTGAAAAAAAAAACAAACTAAGAAGTGCTAAGCACGAAAAAGAAAGTTTGCAGTACTTTGAACAATACAGACAATATTTTGCACACTTTGATTTCTCAGATATACATTGCCCTCTACAAATCGATGAGGATCTGAAAAAGTTTGAAACAAAGAATAATCTTGGAATCAATATCTGGAGTCATCGCGGCGATCAAATCATCCCAGTACGAAGATGCAATAACAAGAAAATTACTGAAAAGTGTAATTTATTCTTGATTTACAAGGAAACAAAAAACAAAAAAGTCAATGCGTACCACTTGGTCCTGATTACAGATTTGAATATATTCATGTGTAATGGCCGCAAAAAAAAAGTGTTTTACTGCCAGTTTTTCTTATGAAGCTTTAACACTGAACTTAATTTGGCTAATCACAGTAAAAGGTGTCAATGTCTGAATTCAAAAAACATTGTTTTTCCCAGAATAAACGCAAAGGTCAAGTTCTTAAAGCCATTGCAAACATTACCCTACCCATTTATAATCGTATACAAGTTTTTAACATTCGTAAATCCTATAAACGATTTAAAATCTACAAACAGTAATACAAAATTTGTAAATGAGATTTTGCCAGCAGCCTATTCGTTTGTAATTATAAGTCAAATGCAAGACCGAGATGAAATTGTGTCGTTTGAATTTTACGACGGACCAGACATTATAAAAAGTTTCTTCAAACGTATATTCTTTCGGGCTAAAGTGGTATTGTCCCATATAAGAAATACGAACAACTTTGTTATACCATCTGAAGAAGTGAAGAAGAAATTGGATGAAGCCACACATTGCTATATATGCAAACGTGTATTTGACAATACAAAAAACCTTACAAAAACGTTTCATTATAACTACTACCATGGAAATTTTAAATTTGCAGCATGCAGCAGTTGTAATTTAAAAATCAAAAACAAACATGAGATCTCAATCATCTCACAATGCGGGAGCTCCTTTGACTACCATTTATTAGTCAGTACAATGGGAACTTATTACTTTAAAGCTAAAGATATTTAAGTAATTGCAAAATCATCCCCTGAATTTATATCTATCACAATCACAGCAAACGATACTTGGCTTCTAACTTTACATCTGCACTACCCTTCAACCGACAGCACTAAAGATGAATATAATGGAAAAGCCATACACTCAAAAGTTAAAGTTAGATTTATGGATGCAGGTGTGTTCTTTGACTCTAATTCATTTGAACTAGTTAAGTCCTTAAATGTCAACAACACAGAAGATTTAAAACTGGTTTCACAATGTATCAAATACGTTGTACTAACACTATATGCAAAAACAAAGTTACAGAATCCAAGAAAGCAAACACATGAAGACTTAAAGTATCTGCAAAAACCACTTTATTTCCCTTTTAAATCCCTTAATGATGCTTCTGCACTGACACATCCCCTGCCTGAAAGAGAAAATTTTCAAAAATCAATAATTGACGACAAGCTAATTGCGGATGATGACTGGAAGCTTGTACAAAATGTGTGTACTCAATTCAACATTACAACATTACGCGAGTATACTCGATTTACGTGTATGCTGGATACAATTTTACTTGCTGAAGTATGGCAAAATTATAGAAAACTTGGACTCAAGAATTACGAATTGGACCCTACGTACTCAATGACTTTGCCAAGTTTCTCCTGGGATTGTTTCTTGAAATTCACTGATGCCAAAATCGATTACATTAGAGATAAACGCATATTAGACATCGCAACTAATGGAATTCGTGGCGTTCAGTGCATCTTCACACAAAAACACGTCGTTGCAAATCACGAACGATGTCCAGAAGGGTTTAATCTAACTAACCCTCGCAAGCAATTACTTTTACTAGATATCAACAGCCTCTATGCACACAGCACGAAAAATCTTATGCCAGTATCAGATTACAAATATATAAAAGCTAAAGACTTGGAAAAAATAAATTAGGCTGATCCTAATCTTGCCAACGAGAAAGGAAGTTGCGGCTTTCTTTTAGTTGTGAATTTGGAATATCCTAAACACTTGCATGACCGAGATGCAAACCTTCCTCTTGCAATGGAACAGCAAACTATAAATTTGCAAGATGTCAAGGCTCAAAAAAATTTAAACAAACATGCAATGTCTAGCATTGACCAATATATTTCACGCCCACGACTGATGTTAACACTGCACAATAGATACAATTATACAACTCACTTCAAAGCTTTGCGGTACTACTTGTCAGAAGGATTAGTACTGTCAAAAATACATTGCGGGGTACGGTTTAAACAACAAAGTTATTTCAAAAAATATATTAAAGCTAATTTAGCAAAACGCAAGATTGCCAAAACACCGTTTGAAAACAAATCACTGAAGAAAAACTTTAATGTAATTTATAGAAAAACATTGACTCAAATTCTTGAATTTGTAGAAGCACATTTGTGCACAAGTGCAGCTGAAGCAAAAAAATCTCTGGCTAATCCCAGATGCAAAGACTTTGATGGATTGTCTGACAATCTCAGTGTGTTCATTCAAGAATTAAAAACATACCGTGTTACTAATTTACCATTGACTGCAGTTGCAATTTTAGAGTTTGCAAAAGTTTATTTCTATGAACAGTAGGACCGTTTGTGTGAGACGTTACACAACAAAGCTTACTTGGATTACAGTGATACCGACAGATACGAAATGCATACAATTGACGAATTTAATACGTTCTAGGACGACATCTTTATAGCCAAAGAACATTTTGATTTTAGCAAAATCCCTCGTGACCATGAGTTTTTTAAAACATATGAAAAACTGTACCTAAATCTGCAATCCCTGAATAAAGATGAGAGCGGAAAAATCAGAATTCAGAGTTTAGATTTAAAAGAAATAATTATTTTGAAACCAAAAATGTACAGCACATTGTTTCTTAACGACACTGAACAGCAGAAGTGTAAAGGAATTTCTGCAGTTGCTATACGTCAGTGTAAACACAGTAAGTACAGACAAATGTTAGAAACTAACAAACCTATCAAAATAGATGTAAATTCAATTAGATCTAGAGACCACAAGCTGTACACAATAAACAATAGTAGATTAGCATTTAACACTTTGGATTTGTCTCGTATATTTCCAGATCCAAATAATTGTAATTATAGTTTACCACTAGGTCATAAAGATTTAGATGAAAAGTAAATTTTGTTTAGTAATGTAAACTTGTAAATTATTATAACATTTGATAATGTCAGTTGTAATTTATGTTAGTATAGTACCTACTTTGTTTTAATTAGAATGAGCAAACTCAATTGATTGTAGGATTTTATATAATAATAATAATAATAATAATAATAATAATAATAATTTATTCATTTGGTCGATTTGGCCTCAGCCCATACAACATTCATTATTTACAGATTGATTATTCGAGATAAATTAATCCTTAGTTTAAAATATGTTTGTATAATAATGCATTAATAGGTAATGTGATTGCGTGTAGAATTATTTCTGGTTTTTTCGTACCTATACAGATAGAGCATAAAACATTAAAAGCATTGGATTAAGCAATTTTTAACCTTTCATTGTACTAAGTGCGAATTACAAAAATTACAAAAAAGGGTTGCGCTAATAATATTCTAGCTGTTTGCAGTGATAAGATAGGTGATAGGAAATAGTGCATAAATATGATAATATTCGTTAGTTGATATTCTTTAGGGAGGGGTAGGGGGGTAGTTTGTCCTCTGATAGGTTGTCAGCTCGTCCTTCTTCGGTACATTTGTAGTAGAAGTTTCTAATCCTCAAGGCTTTATCCCAGAAATTGAAAAGTTGTTCAAATCCTCTTGCATTAGGATAGCAGCTAAATATTTCCTGGGTAAGACTGCTTCTAGAAAGTCCTTTCTTAGTCAGTTCTTTAAGAAACTTAGTTCTTGGTGGTATATAATGCGAGCAGTTAAGCATTATATGAAGTGTGTCTTCCGCCTCCCTCCCACACAGGTCGCAGTCTGAGTTTCCCTCTTGTTTCCAGATTTTGTTCATTTTGTTGAGGTTGGTGGTTTTTCCTCTCAAGACGATTCTTGGTAAGCCAGATTTTAGATTCAGTACAAACTTCACCATGTTCTAGGCCAAGCCCATTTTAAAGTATTCTGATCTCAGGGCATGTGTCTTCAGTTGGGCATAGTGTTTTAAAGAGCTGCAGCTCTGCATTTGTTGGACGTCCATGTTGATGCAGTTGAGTCGGTATTTTTCCAGAATCTCTGTTTTATGATGTGCTATGTATTCCCTGCTTAGGTTCTCAAAAATTTCCCCAAGAGCTGCGTCGGTAAAGATCTTTTTGACTTGTAGCATCCAGTTGTATTAAGTGTCTTTGGTTTTGATCTGCTTGACCTCTTTATAACAACTAAATGCTATGCTCCCTTCTTTGGAATTCACGGTCTTCTTCAGAAATTTAAGCAGTGCTTTAAATAATTGCATCTTTATGTTCTGCGCTCCTGTCTCCAGTCGAAGGTAGTATTCTGGCGTGCTGTTGGATGTGCCTGTGAGTCGTCTGAGAAACATAGTTTGGAATGTTACTAGCTCTTCGGTATATCGTAGTCCCCGCACCGGCGCGGCATACATCAAGATAGAACTGATAAGAGAGTTAAACAGTCTATTGTGGATGGTTGTCTTTTAGCTTAGCTCAAAAAAATAGCTCAAACAACTTTGATTGTGCCGCTTTTGCTTTACTAAAGAAATGGTCTTTGGCAATGTTAAAAATACCGCTCTGTGAAAAAGGCACGCCAAGATAGACGTACTGGTTAACTATGTCCAACGGTTTGCTTTCCCAGTAGAACTTAATGCGTTTGCTGATTTTGTTTCTTTTTCTAAAAATAACTACCTTTATCTTAGAGAGGTTAACCATTAGGTCATTTTCTTTAAAGAAACTGCTCAGTGTAGTTATTTGCTGTTGGAGGTCCAGTTCATTTGATGCGAGAAGGATGATATCATTAGCGTATAGAAGGATGAGTATTTCAAGAGGGAACATTTTAATGCCTTGTATGTTGCTTCTCCTTAGTATTTCTGTAATCTTGTCGATATAGATTGTGAACAGTGTTGGAGATAGTGTTTCACCCTGTAGTACTCCCCCTATTATTTCTATTATTTCCGTATATCCTTCTACGCTCCTGACTTTACTTTTTGCTTGGTCGTTAAGTTCTTCGACTTTTCCAATAAAACAATCACTTAAGCCCGCTTCTTTGAGTCTTATCCATAGCTTTTTCCTTCTGATGGAGTCAAAGGCTTGACTAAGGTCTACAAATAAGGCAAACAGTTTTCCTTTCTTTCGGACGGCTGGTCTGTTAAGTTTCTTTAGAATGCATGTGTAAAGTGCAAATATATGATCTGTACACCCTCGCCCTTTTCTGTATGCTGCTTGATTTTCTGATATTATGTTGTTTGTGGAGCAGAAAAAGTTAAGCCTGCTTGACATAATACAGGTTTATAACTTGTTTATAGTATAATAGTATAATAGTCCTTACTGCGATGTTTTTCGTTCTGCACCTTTTCAAAAAATGTTTTTTTTGTCTATACAAAGTTTGCGATAGTCTTTCTTGGCTTGTAGGAGGCTTTTAAGGCTATCAGTGGATATACGACTGTGTAATTGATCTTTTCTGTATTTGGAAATTGGTATTGGATTTTATATAATAATGCGTATTGAATAGTTGTAACTATAGTCGTAAGAAGTGTTAGCTTTACTTTCAATATTTAGCGTTAGTTTTACTTTGTACTTTCATTATGTTTAGAATTAGAGCACATATGCAACAAAACTAGTTAATTGTAATATCTTGATTAAATTTGTAAGTTTTAAATGCGTGTACATATTATATTTGCCGTTGCAGTGTTTGCACAAGTTATAAGAACAGTAGTAATGCATTTAAGTTTAAATATTAGTTAACATTGTAAAATTGTAATTGTATTAAAAAAATTCAGGGAATATAATAAAATCTTGTAAATAACAATGTGTAATAATAATAATGGTGACCTTATTTAAGCTACTGGGTCCAACCTGCAGCTGAATAGCATGAATTGTGCAAAGCGTGGAAACCAAGCCTTTACCTAGACGACGACGAAGGGTATTAGCAGAAAAACTGAGTAGATGGCCCTAATATATGTAATTGTACATAACAACCTTTCATGTTTTGCAGCCTGCGCCACCACTTGAGCTTCGCACCATTACCAATAAACGCAAAGAGCTTGTATGATTTTGTAGAACCTTATCCAATGCAAAGCTTTAGCATAGCTAAAGTTTTCACACGGCATAAGAAGCGATATAAAACTGTCAAAAAGTTTCTCATCGCTTCCCATCATATTCACAGTCCCATCAGCATCATACGCTCCGCATCTCTTCCCATACTGTAGCCCACATCCTTCCCCACATCTCTTCCCATACTGTAGCCCACATCCTTCCCCACATCTCCCCTGTCCCCACCGGGTACTTTTCCCCACCCCTACCTCCCCAGCACTCCAAAAACCCTGCAATCCCCAATACTTCTCTCTACTGCCGTCCCTTCGACGGCGCAAGCCATTTATCGGGATGCCTCTGTAGCACTGATTATTTGGACACCGTACTAAAAATGAATTAAATTGAATTAAAATTAAAACTGATAATAAATACGGTCCACTGTTTATGCCATTCTTTAATCATTTTATTTAGAGCTGATAAATCTGTGTTCAAGCTAATAATTCAAATCGTCCAGTTCACGATTATAAGCAAACGAAAGGGACAGGATTATAAAAACAATCTTTCACCATCAAAAAGCTAACGTTCTTTACACGTACCCATACCACGTTATATATGTCAGCATTATTTGATTTCCGTTGTACAATTTAATATAAGTAATCAAAATTCCTGTCCTAACAAACTTCTCTCATGAATCCTATCCACCTCCTCTTCCCTATCCTATCCATCTATGCCCCTTTTCATGACGATTTCGTTCTAATTCCATGTCCCTAATCACTTCGCCTCACCATACACAATAACGGTCGAACCGGCCTTTGACGTTTGGGAGATTCTTTGACGAATGTCCATCACTACCATCCTTTGCTCCATTTCCACCTGCCGAGCCACAACCTCCACCACGTCCACCTCCGTTGTAGCCTCCTCGATTACCCTACAAAGAAAACAAATCAAAATTACTATAACGCAAACAAAATATACAATGGCAGGGTTCCTAATTTCGCTATAACTAATTATGGCAGTTTTAATGTGTGCAGTATGTGTTACCTATAGCAACAAAATCATTACAAGCGCTGTAGCAGATTACACGTCGATGCGCTTACAATTTCAGATTTGTTTTTCTGTTATAGTGCAAAACTATTTAGCGCAAAAAACAGATATAGTGGAATCATAAATACTGCTAATAAAAATTATACAAAATAATATATTTGCTATTAATACTATAAATACAAAACAATTCTTACCGAATTATAAGCGGCCATCTTTAACTTCAGCTTCAAATGCAACAAAGAGAGGTTAAGAATATGATGACTGACAAGCCACAAGTCTGAACAGAACCACTCTTTGTTGTATTTTGGGAGGATCCAAACACGATGCCATACTTATTAATAATAATAATAATTTATTCATTGGGTCGATTTAACCGAAGTTCATACAACCAGACTCAACCAGTCACTGTGGGTGAGGAAATAGGAGGCTACCGCGTTAGATCGTCTCGGTCTTTGTACCCTTTCACCTATCCCCGTTCCCTCCTCCACAGTAAAGGAGTCTCATTCCCTAGGCCCCTACAGTAAGTAGTGGTCACTAAGGAGCACCGAAGGAGATTGGGTTTCAATCAACCATCCAGTGACGTTTACCGTACAACACCGAGCCGTAAACGATTAGCAGTGGCCGGGGATTGAAGCCGGGTCTGAGACTGTAAATTTCGTTACAGTCTGCAGTCCTAACCGCTCACCCAAGCACGCCTGCTTGCCATACTTATTAAAGACGCTTATACAAAAACGTGGTGGGCGGGGGGTTATCAATTATTAGCGATTGATCATATGCATTTGTGAACCCTCCAGTCCCAGCCGTAAACGTGTATCCCTCCGTGGCGTTGCGAAATGAAAACTACTTGAAGAAAACACAACTACTTGAAATGACTGTGTTTTAGAGATTTATTTATTGGAGTGGAGAGAGATTAATTGATTAAGTGGATTAGGAGGAGAAGATGTAGGGAGGCTGGGAGGGTCGGAGCCAGGACCCAGGCAAGGAGAATAGGAGAAGTACATAGGGAGAGCTACATAGGGAGCAATGTAGATAGGTAGGGCGAGGAGACAGGTGAGGAGGGAGATGTCTAATTCAATTAGATACAGTGCAGTGACAGGTAGGAGGTACAGTTTGTAGGTATGCATAATGCGTAATTAAGAAAAAAAGAGATGCATTTGAATGGGACAAGATTGAGAGACACAGATGTAGGTCCATAGGTACACGGTACACGGTACACGTAATGCCTAATTCAATTAAATGCAAATCAATGCAGTTGAATTGGACGAGTGTGAGCCGGAGATATGTAGGTAGGTAGGTATACATAATGCCTAATTAAAAGAGATGCAGTAGAATGGGACGAGAGTGAGACACAGAGATGTTGGTACATAGGTGGACACAAGTATTGCCTAATTCAATTAAATACACAGAGAAGATGAGAAAGCGAGATGGAAATGACGTGGTACGTATGTAGAAGTTGTAGTATCGATTAAAAAAGTATGTAATTTGAGCATGGGCCATGGAACGGGAGAGAGTGGCGTGAGATGACTAATTCAATTAAAGGCAATGCAAATAGTATGGTACGCACAAACGTAGTAGCATGTACACAGTGCCCGGACCTGACGGGACGGAGTATGAGAAATGTAAAGCTATGATGCGCGCATGTTCGTTACAGCACTAAAATGTAATATATGATTATTTTATTTCTCGTCTGGTGGCAGTCCCATGGCCAGGATGGACGAAACAAAATGTTCCACTGTTTCTATCTTTGCTTTACCCACCACTGCCTGGATCTGCCTTGACTCTTAGCTTCCTCAAACTTAAATTTGACTTTGTTTTGTTCCATCTTTTCATTTCCCAACTTTTAAATTCTACTTTTGTGTTTTATCTTCTCGTTTGCATTTGGTCACGTTGGAGTTTGGCTATTTGTTTGACTTTATTCTTTTTCCACTTTCTGTTACTTTCACTTTTATTTTCTGCCTCTGTTGTAGTTTTACAAGTTTCCTAGTAATAATTATTTTGTACAAATAATGTTTTGCCTTAAGTAAAGTTCGTATATAATAAAATATGTTGTGTGTATTAAAATATTTTGCTGCCAGTTACCCGACACAAGACTGTCTGCGTTTCTAGTGAGATGTTTAATGTAGACATGTTAACACTAGCATTGTACTGAATGAT
Source organism: Dicyrtomina minuta (assembly GCA_949802685.1). Taxonomy (NCBI): domain Eukaryota; kingdom Metazoa; phylum Arthropoda; class Collembola; order Symphypleona; family Dicyrtomidae; genus Dicyrtomina; species Dicyrtomina minuta. The sequence continues at coordinate 354,832 of CATKUY010000180.1, read as the reverse complement.
TTGACACTTAAATAAAGCAAACTTCAAACTAGCGTAAATGGAGCTTTCTATGTATTAGTATGTAAATGCCATGTTATGTTATGTAAACGTTGTAAAAATAAAAACTTGAGCGTTTTGGCACTTTAACTACCAGGGGCAATGTGAATAGGAGTGCAAAACGTCCTCCCAAAAGTTTCAAAACTTTCTCTGTTCCAAAACCAAAATTATATATTTGAACTTGATATTTCGATGTTAAAAAATATAGCAGATTTAAAAGCCCGAACGAAATTTTTGTTTTCGCGCTAGAAAACAATTACTTTTTTGTTTGCTGGGCAATTTGAAAATAGTTAGTGCCAATGTGTGCTCCTGATTTTTAGAACTCATAATATCAAAAAACATTACGCTTTTACGCGCAGCCAAGCGAGCAGCATAACATCGTAGAAATGTCTTTGCCCATGTAGCAATATGTATTGGTGCAATGTGTGTCCTTTTAATTAATAGTTGTAGAAACTTCTTGTTTACAAGGTATACTCGTTGTTGCTAATGTAAACGTTCACGTATATAACCATCTCAGTATACCCCTATACAACTATAATTTTTAAAGAATGGCCACTGTTCTCACTGTTTTCCATATAAGTTGTATTAAAAAAGGCAAAATGTTAAATTTTAAAATAGGCAGTCTCTACTGTATTTTCACTTCACCAATCTAGTAAATAACATGATTGGAAATGCAATGTGAGTCCTTGCTTTGAACGTTGCAAATAATTACAAACTTACAATAATGTTTCTTTGCTTTGTTTTTTTCCATCTTAATAAATATTTAACAAGGAATATAAGTTGCTGTTGCAACTAAACTACTACTGCAGTATATTCATGCCACCAATATTAAATCTAAATTATAAACGTTTAAGTCTTAAACTCAAGGTTTACATTTTATACATTTTATTTTACTTTTTAAACTTTCGTTTATACAAGTTCAGAGTATAAAATATTTTACACGTTAGTTATATACTATTGACAAATTATTATTATATTTCACACACGTAACTTGCTACAGGTTTTTAAAATTGAATAATAAACTAAACTTTAAATTTAATACAACGACTTGACAACACTTATAAAATAGAAACGACTAGTCACAAATATTATTATTGCCGTATGGCACATTAGAAATACAACACACACTACAAAATTTACAATACTACAAATGAATTATATTATTATGCTTTTAAAATTGCAAGTTGTAGTTTGAAACTTATATTTCGCCATTGCTGTTTTTGTCGTCTGCATCGCAGTCTTCTTCAAAGTTTTCAAATTTGTCACTGTCAGAATTGGCGACGGCAACATCAGAAAAGTTAGCTGGTGGCTCAGGTGACAGTTAGAAGCCTGCTACAGCAGTAGAAATAACTTCATCCCAATCAATATCAACACGTAGTGCGGGCGGCTGAACTTCAGTTGTTAGTTCTGGGTTATGTATTTCCTGTGTGACTTCTTGGACATTGAGTTGACGAGACCGAGAGGTAAAATCGTGAGGTTCAGATGCAGCAAGCTTTGCGTTCTGTTTAGTCAGAAAGTCAACCAAAGCGTTGATTTCTATTAGACTGAATGAAACGGTGCTGCCACCATACGCAGGGTATTTCTAAGCGTAGTTGTCAGATGGGTTGGATTTGATAAACATTTTTAATGCTTCATTCTTAGTGTTAAATGAAAAGCAAGCTTGCACAGAGCACAAAGTGTAATGCGGGCTTTGCCAGTGAGTAAATTTCTTGGCTTAATTTTGCGGTTCCTCTGCTAGGTCGGTATTACTTTTTTCAAAATACAGCAGATTTTGCTTCAGCATTTCAATTGCCAAGTTGATAATATTATGACTTTAAAACACAGTGAACGAAACTTTGGAATGACTGGAATTGCCATAACTCTTGTGTCCAAAGTAGTAGACGTGGGTCTGCAAATACGGGTCGTAGACAAGTCTTGCTCGAATTTGGTCTTTAACTTTTAACGTTTTGTAAATAACAGTGGTGTCAGGCGTCTTAAAAAATTTCCAGTCTTGAGCAGTAATGCTACGTGCATTAGAGCCGGTCGAGTCTTTGCTGTTGTAGTTGTCGTTTTTAGCAGATATTGCATTGGCTGATTTGCAGTCAGAGTTCCACTTGCCATGTCCATTGTTTCTTTGTCCATTTGGTGCCACACGAGGACTGTTTTTTATCGTTTGCTTTGGCAACATTAAAAGTCTGTTTCTTCCTTGGTGTAACCTTAGATTACCAGAGTGTTCTTGATGTTGTTTCGATTGCTTTATTTCTTTTTCTTGCTGCATGGTTACGTTGTTGAGTTGACAGTGGTGTGAAACGAGACAGACAAAAGAAAATACAAGTAGACTTGAAAGGTTGAACACAAAGTGATTCTAAAAATGACACGTTCTGTCTATTAGTACTATATTTCAGAGAAACACTGGCTTATTATTGTAGCTATGCTCTAGTCTGGTCAACTAAAGTTTGCAGTCATGCTATTTATTGCAAACAAGTTATTAAGGTGGGGGACAAGGAATTGACTCGTGTGATTGGTCGAGGCGAAACATAGCCATACCCACCACCCTCTCTTACAAGTCCCATAACATGTTTCTAAACTCACCAGGTTTCAATACTTGTCTAGTTTCAATTTAGTTGTCCAGCAAAATCCAATTGAGAAGTCCATATTCAGGAGAGCTGCTTTTGTATGAATGTTGCGGATCCAAACAATTTGTACTGTAGCATGCTGACTTCTATTAGCTGCCAGATCTGTGGCGCTTAGGTTTTTGCTAAAAGAAGTTCATGGGCTCGACCAACAGAACCCAAATACTTTAGTAGAAACTTGAATGCCAGATTTCATACTAATCATTTTAGTTCCATTCAACATTAATTCAATTGTGGTAAGTGTTACGGCAGTATAATATATTTTTCTTTACAACTTCAAAGACTTATTTGTGCAAACACTCGCGACGGTCAACTTTGGCTACAGCCACTACCAGTACTATTGCAAAGCGCACCATCACCAGAACGAGAATCACATGAGCCAGCAAAAAAAGTTTGGATTAGACACATAAAATTCTGCTCGTGTGAACGAACTTCTTTTGCGTTTGCCGAGGTTGTTGAAAAAACGTTGCAAATTTATAGAAAAGCAATTCACCTGGGCTTACCTAGACTCTTTTCGGAAACAATGCCCCACCAACCACTGTTGCCACAATCACGTTTTTATGCTTTTAATTTAAACCACTTGCTTTGCCCAATTTGTTTTTACAAGCATCGACTTAGTGCCAAGGACAGCGCAGATTGCAAATGTGAGTGTGATTTGTCTAGTTCTATTTCTGACACATTTTTAAAGTGAGAACTTCTCTACTCAATTGATTGAATGTAGTTTGACGATTTGACATGTTTATGTATTGCCTATACTGACTGTCTCTATATCACTGGCTATTTCCCTATACTATACGCTCACAGACAGAGAAGATGACAAAGTAACTAGTAGAGATGAAGGCAATGGAGACGACCGTGCTGGTCCGACTCCTCCAGTGGGGCCCGGCCCAAGATGGAATCGAGTGCGAGGTGCCAAAGACGACACCTCCGTTTGTAGTGTAATAAGATGCTGTGAGATTTTATAGACGAAGTTCTGAGTTAGAGAGTTTTATTCGAAGTCAAGACTAATCTGTTGCCTGATAGCCGGGCATAGGCCAGCGTTTCAAGCTCCCTATTATTTAAAGTAAAAAACAAGTTCTTTCTAACTACAGGCTTATAGCCTTTTATAATAGCGAGGACAGAGAGTTATTCTCTCATCCCCTCATTTGTTTTGAGACAATGTTTATTGCTTTTAAGCAATAAACATTCTCTTAACTGCGTACGTGTCCCTTTCTGCTGAGTCTAGTGTGTTCGATAGCTTTTTCGAGAAGTGCATAGCATGCACTTTACTCTCAGCTACCAAACTCCTTAGAGTCATGGGTACGTACCGTTGGTCGGTACCATTAATGCAAGCTTCAATATTAGAAATGTCACAACCTCCAGAGGTATCGTATACTCTTATGTCACCCGCTCAGAAACGAATAATTGATCTTGTAAGAAATCAAATTGAGTTCCCTAAAAAACATTTTTACCAAAACCCGTTGATAATGATTGTCACAGGTTCTACAGGAGCTAAAAAACTCTAAAAACAATAAACCATATACTGTCACTAAAACAAAGTCAGGATGGCAAGTTTTCGTTTTGAACTGTTTCGTTCATGAGGATTTCAGTTTACGAGGAACTACATTCCACAGTTGTTTTAAAATTCGTCCCTATACCAGCGAAAATTTGTTAGACCAACTAAGCAATGGAATATCACAAGTAGACAGACTTGCTTTTCAAAACGTCATGGTTTTATTATTATTCATTGTTTTAACTCAATTTTACATGCGTATTGTAAATGCTATAACTAACAGAGTCTTACTCGCCAAAAAACTGTACAGTTCTATATAGAATAGAATACATGTCGCAATGGTAGTTTAAATTTTATAATTAAAAAACTAAAAAATATTATGTACACATTGTCAATAATATATTGGCTATTATTAAATATTGTATAAATGTAAATGTGGCCGGAAGTGTATGAATAGCATTGATTTTATTACTCCATATGCATTTACAATCGACAGTTGTTCAATGTAGGTCAGTAATAATTACAGCTTTAAATATGGCAGAAATTCGTAAATCATATTTAAACTCTAGTTTAAAAGGTTCGTATTCGGCCCTCAGTGGTTTTCTCAAGAATAACAAAAACTTTCATGAAAAAACAGTAGTATATAACGATTTGAGCCAGCTGCGTTCATTTTCAATGCATCGGCCTGTTCGCAAAAACTTTAAACGACAAAAAACCTTAGTGAATATGGAAGAGGAAATTTACTGTGCGGATTTAAAAATCTTGGGAAAAGAATTGGCTAAAGATAATTTAGGCTACGCTAATATTTTATTCGTTATTGATGCATTTTTAAAAAAACTTTACTTCTGTTTTATTAAAAATAAGAAACCCAAGTCAGTTATTAAAGCTTTCAAAGATATCTTTAAAAAATCAAAGAAGACTCTAATATATTTATTCACAGATCAAGGTGTGTAAGCTTGCACTGCCTTAAGTATATTATAATAATATTTTAAAATAGTATTACAGTTATATAAATCTAATTAATTTAATTATATATAAATTTCAGCTTGACCCTGGTATATTAATTTAAATACAGGCACAGAGTTTCGAGCCGAGTCGTTTAAAATGTTTTTAAAAACTCTTGGAATCAATTTTTATAACACGTATAGCTAGACAAAGTCCATTATAGTAGAGCGGGTTATAAGGTAAGTCAGTTAGCATGATAAGCCTGTATATATCTAGATACAATATATAAGAGCTACGTATACACATGATAAATATATGCTTTGTTTTGTATAGAACAATCTTTCAACGGATTGCTAGGTACATGACTGAGAAAAATACAACTAGGATAGTAGATATTTTTTCCGCGTTTGTCACAACGTATAACAACAGCTTCCACTCAACAATACAGATGGCGCCCTCCCAGGTTAATCGATTAAACGAGGACGAGGTCTGAAGAATAATGTTTTCAGATATAATTAACAAAACTGGCAAAAGAAAGGCAAAGTATTCCCCTTGCGACCGTCTTAGAATTAGCCAGACAAAACTCTTGTTTGACAAAGGTACATATAATACATACAGGTAGGTGAACAATAAAACTAGATATAAGGAGATACACTTCAGGTTTAACATGCATTCGTCGTTAGTATTTCAAACAAAATATAGCTGATCTTATTGGGAAGAATTGTTCCTTGTAAAATCAGTTAATTTTGGATACCTATAACATACTACCTTGAAGATCTAAATAACACGCCTATAACAGGAGCATTCTATAGTTAGGAGTTAACCCTAGCCTAATATCTGCTACAATAGAGCCATCTGGATTTTTTCCTTTGTTTTCAAATGCTATACAACAGCAATTTTTGCAAAAAAGAAGAAGACTACTTAGAAGAAGAAGATTACTGCTCGCCGTAAGACCAAGATACCTGTGGTTCCGAGAATATATACGTGACGGTTACAAGTGACCAGCAAAATAGTGTTTATACAGACAACACTCCAGCAAGCTTTGTAGCTGTATTGGCATACCCTTTAGATCTATAAAACTATGACGTTGGACTAGTAAGTATAAGGTATACTTCAAGCCCACAACATGCTATAATGAAACCTGTTCAGAGACCACCAGCACGTAAAGTGCTAAACACAACCGCTGTCGAAGTAGATGAAAATGGCAAATTTTTTCAAAACTACAAACGAACTATCAAGACATTTCTCAACTTTCAAAAACAAGAAACAACCTTGAAAGAATTTATGAGTGGACTCACTACAAAGTTAAGGCAGCATCAAGACACTATGCCATTTGACGTTGCACAGAAAGCATTGAGTTTGGATCCTGGCAATATATATATGCTTCTTCAGAATCTGTCCTTATCAAAAAATGTCATAATTAAAATCCTTAAATCACTTGCACCGTTTTTTAAGCAAAACAGATTAAATTTTATGTCAGGAACCCATTATCCATATGCAAATGTTCTTGAAACTGACATGGATGAATTTCCAATGGGTGCAGATTTTAATTTTGGAGCTGAAAAAATTCAAAGTATGAAAAACATTATACAGCTATACCAAGGCTTTGAAAATTTCTTAATGTTTAGAAGAGAGAATAACAACGGTGACTCAGATTTTCGCAAATTCGTTGAACGTTATAACACAGATCAACAACCCAGAATTTTTTAATATAAATTTAAAGATTGAATTTTCCTTGGATAAAAGTAATACAAAGTGCAAGCTTACATTTGAATGCATTGAGAACGAGTATGTAATTTTGCCTGAGCCGATTGCCTTGTGTTTGGGACTACAGCAACACGACAAGTTTTATTATGGTGTTAACGAATCTAAGTTTGATTTAGATAAAGAGTTATACAATGAAATTGTAGACTATGAATATATGGACTTGCGATTATTCAAAAAATATGCAAATTTTATACCACTGAAAGAACTAGAAGAACTTGATTTGGATCACGTGGTGCACGAAATGAACCGTACTCTGTTGAAAAGTTTGTGGGCTGACACTCGTGTACAGTTTGAGCATGCTGATGAACATCTAAGTATACCTGGCCTGCGCGAAGATATTACAGTACAGCTGCCACTACTTGTCAATCGATTTTTTGGCTTTGATGACAATTTTGTATTTTAAGCTGGTGTATCTGCGCAACTGATACAGGAATTAGTTTAAAAAGAAGAACGTGAAGTAGAAAAGAAAGAGTTTGATGAGGACGTTGAGCCTGAACACACTGTGCCAGGCAAAAGGCTGCTTGTATTATGCAGCCTAGTTGAAAACCAGTTGTACGCCTCTTATTTACTACCGTTACTGCGAGCAGTCGATATATCAAACAAATACACTAATGAGATTGTCCACAGCTTTATCCCCATACTGTTTGTGCCATTACATAGACAACAACACCAAGTAATGAGATTCAGTTTAGTGAATGAGTACTGTTCGCTTGTGCAACTGGATGTCAATACTCAAACTATATTTGAATTGCAGTTTCGACTTAGCAACTTTTAAGCAAACGACATGACGCCAAGTTTAAAGGGCAAAGACGTGCAAATTTGCAAATTATTCTAATCTAACCTTTGAAGTGACAACATCAAACCTTTTGAAGAGCAAGCTCTAAAAATTATATAATTGCAAACTAGTCTGAACGCAATACTACCAATGCTTACATATACGTTATTGTTTATTAATATTGCGTAAGATACTGTGCAAAAACAATAACGACACAAATTCAAGTGTAGTGTATGAAGACATGCTTGCTTGGTGAATATTGTATTTTTGAACCTATTTCTGCAAATACAAACAACAGCAACAAGAGTCAAATGGGGACAGGCGATAATAGTGTAGCAATTTAAACTGCAGAACCTGTTGGAAATACATTAAGCGACTTAAGTGTGAAAGAAAATCAATATCTTGTGCCATTAAAGCAACGTAGAACCACTAAACGAACATCAACAGGCCGTAAATGCAGAGTCACTCATTGCCAAACTTCATGCAATAAACACAGAAGTACATCACGTAAATTACCAGCTCGAGCAACTCAGAGTGGAGGAGGAAGGATGGTGTACAGGCGCACTGAAGCTAGAGGCTCACGAGGCAGGCGTGTTAAGAAAAGAACTCAAATTGGGGGTCAGCTGCAAAACGTCCCAGTCTCTTGTGTTAGACGAACTGTATCAAGCAGGAGTTCCACCTAGACTAAGGCAGGACGTAGGCCCAATATCAGTTGACTACGATAAGTTATAAACCACTGTTTGTTGAGATTCGTGTCATTCAACATCCTGACTACCACGAAGCAGTATCAAAAGTCTATAATCAGCTCTGCAAATCATGGAAACACAAGGCTTTTACGACGAACCGACGGTGTACGAGGGGTCCTTGAAGTCTATACAAAGCAACCTAGTGCTTTATAAACTTCCTTTGACCAATATTAGTGTTGAAGATGCACCCGAATATTACCCATATTATCCAGTGCTTAGTCCAAGAGACAATGAGAATCCTCTCATATTTGATATACTATAATCCTCTAGGAAATACTACAACTTTAAAGAATCCCGCTTGGAACTCACTTGCCGTGTGCTTCTCAGTGATGGAAAAGATGTCGCTGCTACCGACGTGGTTGCTCCGTGTTCTATGCTGTTTTACGGCCTATTCAGTAACATAGACTTCTTTGTTAATGGCTAGCTCGTAAGTGACAACTCAAATCACTATGCCATTGGTTTCTACTTGAAACAGGAACTTTCATCCAATCCAATAGAAAAGAAAAATAGAATGCTAGATCAGCTGTACTACTCTAACACCATCCCAGATGACTTTTAGAAATCAGACAATAGATTTTTGGCAATATACAACATTGCAGCACAGTCAAAATTGTTTACTATAGTTGGAATACCCGAGTCGCCATTCTTTGAACAAACGCAAATGCTGCGCAGATCTCATCCTGCATTTTGCATTGATGCTGAAACTGAAACGATAGCAAGGTACTCAGGGTGTCCATTCTGTGTGGACATTGTTAATGCTGTACTGTACTTGAAGCGGCAGCCCGTATCTCTACTTTCAATTGAGAAGAATAGACTCAATCTAAACAATGGTCATTCCATCCAGAGTCAGCTCGCACTCATTGGATAACTGTATTAACAGCCGGTTGCCGCAGTATATAGTATTCGGACTTGTTGATTCTAAAGCCTACTTGGGGAATTCAACGAAGTCATTTTGCAACTTCAAACACTTTAATCTCAGCGAAATCACAGTTTCAATGAATCAAGAAGCTATAGAGTATAAGACATTGCCTATGAGCTTTAAAGATGCCTCTAGTAATGGTGAAGATAATTATTTACTTGCTTTTAATACCTTAAAGAAAACTGCAGCCAACCCAGCTCTAGGAAATGGCATATCCCAGCAGAACTACACCAAACGAAGAGTCGTGTTTGCATTTGAGCTGGTACCTGCACGTGCTAATGCGTTGAGTGTGAATAAATCTGGTCAAGTTCGAATCCAGTTGAAATTCAGAACCTCCATTGACCAAGTCCGTTACAGCTATACTGTTTAGCCAGTACCAAACTTTAGTTGAGATTGACCGAAATAAACAAGTAATTATCAACCGTTAAGACGTATACAGCAAACCATCAAGCTGCCTGCCAAAACATCCAAGACGATTGTGCATAACATCACGTGTGCGAATTCAAGACATGTCTGTTGCTAAAGAGAAGCTGACTGACCAACAACAACAAGCACGTGCAGAATGAATACAGCACAGTTTGAGCAATGTCTCGAAATCTTACTTGGCGGAATCAACATCAAGTACTACGTAATAGCTGCAGACAAAATGAAGATTACATCAAAAAACGCAAGAAAAGAAACCAGCAACGGGCAAATATCGTATCCAGTAGCAATAATACAAAACACCGACAAGCTAGGGGGCACTGGAAGTCACTGAATATCCTATTGTATCGTTTCAAGAGAAACCTTTAAATATTTTGACTCATATGGTTTCCCAGTTCAGCAATACAAAAACCTCCAAGTGCTAGGCAGATACGTTATTGCAGAAAATTGTACCGCACTGCAGAGTGGACGATCCACTGTTTGCGAAATGTATTGTTTATATTTCCTATATTCGCGTGCAATTGGTATCCCTTACCAAGATTTGATAAATGTATTTCCATGTTCTGTACTAGTTAATGATAGAAAAGTTAAAAAGTTTGTAAATATGATCCCTATGTTAAGCAAGTGTTCTACACATAGATATAAATTACAGTCTAATACATGTAAAGTATGTTGTCCCGAGTTTTGTAAAAATATGTAATGGTATCCCTAGGCTTAAGATATAACATTAAGAAGTGTATATTGTAAATATATAGGAATTCAATACTGTTTTTCCAAGAACCTAATGTATATTGTACTAATTTTAGGAATAAAACATTGTATTTGTAATGTACAAAACACAGTTTATTGTAACACTATAGTTGTAGTATAGAAATAACATTGTAAAAAAGTATATATATATATTTGTTCTTTGTATAATTAAATAAGTCATAGGTTAAAGTTAAAACAAAATTATAAATAAAATACACAGAGTACTATATACATATATGTTAATTGTATAGATAAACGTCTAGTAATTGTTAAAATAATAATAGAAAATGTATAAAATGTGGATGATTTAGGATAAAGTAGCAAATTGTATAAGATATAGTTGTATAAGTAGTTAGTATAAGTAGTAAAAATATTCCTTAAATATACTTGTCCTTTGTAAGTTCTAATCAGTTGTCGTTTCCACTTGACGATAACAACATGAGATACTGTTGACTTTAAATTATTACACCCTTTTACGGCTATGCTATGTAGCCCTAGTTTTTCTGGTAAAAGTACTCTGTGTTTAGAAATTGTAAGACGCCGTAGGGAAATAATTGGAAATAATATTAATAAAGTTTTGTATATTACTGTACATACTGACCAACCAGAGTTTTCAAGCACTGATTTACTACAGGATAAGGATATAACTTCAACATCTGATATTGATAATATTCAGTCATTGATTGGAGAAATAGACAGCCCATGCCTCGTTGTTTTGGACGATCATTTAAACTTTATGGAAGCAAATCATAAAGCTAGACAATTAGTTCAGAAAATATTCACAGAATTGTCTCATCATATGAATTTCAGTTTGATACTTACTTGCAAAACGCATTTTCTAAAGAACTGAGAACCACTAGTTAAAGTAAGAAACACCTAGCTCTCTTCAAAGTGCCTAGAGACCGTAGCATAATTAACCAAATATCAAGACAAATTGCACCTAGTCGTAAGAAGTTTTTGCAAGAAGCATACGAAATAGCATGCAGTCTACGCCAACATAGTTACTTGTTCTTGGACTTGCATCCACAGTGCCCGAACCCACACATGTTTGCACGTAATAACATTTTCCCTGTCAATGGTACTGACATCTATGTATACAAATAATACTCACCATGTTGGTGGAACTACAGACAAAAAGTCGGGTTGAAACAAACTTTGAATATCTATTACTATTAGCAAACTCAAAACCAAGAGAATACTTGACTTACATTAAATCTGCAACTGTTGATTTGCTTCATGTTATTGCAGAGTGTATATTTAATTTAAACAAGTTTTGCAAACATATAGACGCGCGGTATTCAAACCAAGTAAAGACACTTGTAAAGACCTTGAAACATACAAGTCTAGACAACTTGGACAGATTAAATATAAGGAAAAGACACTTGTGCGCCCAGTCCTAGCAACGATATTTCACGAAGTTTACAACGGTAAAATCTGTCGTGTTACACTGCTGTCAGATATAATTTGTGCCGATAAAATATACAATAAATTTAAATCATTAAACTATAGCTACCGTGATAAAAGCAATTTAACCTAAGCTCTATGCTGAGCTAATGAAAATTTGAGAAGAGAAAAAGGCTTTGAACGTTGCTAAGCAAAACCACTGTATGCCAGATAATAGAATCGATTGTTACAAAGAAGTTTCAATGCATGTAGGCGGAACCTACAAAGAACTAAGTGATAGTTCCTCCATCAGTGCTCCATCTGGCGTCAATAGGTTAAAACAACTACCTGTTCAAGAGTGGCTGAGCTACGAGCAAGTAATATCTCAGGCAAATATAAAAAAACCAAAGCTAAAACTAGTTCGCGACCGTGCATATTTATACAAGAGAAATCGCAGCAATACAAGTGCATCTAAAAAAGTTGAATCTTGATATATATAAATAGAGCTGCCATCAGTTAGACAATGTCAGTCTACATAGTAATGTTAAAGTGTTCAATACAAAGCTATACAATGTTTCTGCGCTGTGTACTATTCTGTTTCTGCGCACTTGCGCTTCTCCTACTTGCAACATGTTGCAACAATGCAGTGCATGCCCATCGTGAATTAAATAATAATCCAAAGGTAGACCATAAAAGCACCGCTCCAAGCTTTAAAAGTACACCAAACATTAATGGTTTATTTACAAAGAAGAAGATAGCATTGAAAGCAATACAAAACACCCTGCAGCAAGACCAACCGTCTTCTTCCAGCCCTAATAATACGCCATCTGCCGTAACAAACCCAAGTTCATTCAACAAGTTGATTCTTTAAGCTTTAAAATATATGCTCGAAAATTTAAATACGCAAAACGGAGAAGTACAACCAACACGAAGCAAAGCTGGTAGTAAATACAACGTTTGACTTGATTAGTGAGGGCAAAATTCACTATTACATTTAATAGTAAAAATTACATATATAATACAAAAGATGTGATGCGTATATAACACGTGCACGATTTAAAACCATTGCTAAATGTGCATTTGTTATTGTTTCCCTTTCTGCGCATGTGCAGCCATCTACAGGTCGTTTATTCTGGTCCTACTTCTCTTTGTATTCAAAATGATCAAGATTTATCGTAATGGAAAACTATGGTCCCTGGTTAAATCAGAAAGGGTTTACCAGAAGCAGGTGGCCACCACCCACCACGGATCGACTATAAGTACCGCAGCAGACTCATAGGGACCCTCATACCATATCAAGCACTCCTCCTAACATCAACGTTTCCATCTCAAACCACTCGTCTTTAAGAAGAGCATTAGAAAATACAAAAAGCATTGACTCTACAACACTACTTCTTCAACATTGATCAACCAGCCTTAGTACCAAACACGACCGTTCAGTACCACGAACAACCAAACTACCCAACTGCTATTAACAACGGACAGTCTAACTATGTACGTGTATCGTGTATTCAGGTTTTTGCAAAATTTAGTTGTGTGTAATCTGTTTTGCAATTATTTAATTATATATTATACATTGGATTCTAATAATATCGTGTTTGTTGGTTTTCAGCGATTAAGTGTTCCATGCCTAGATGTCTGTTCGAATGCAGAACGTATGTGGCGTACCAAGCTCACGTTGAGGATATTCATCACTGTGGAAATTGCAACCGATTCTGTTCTGACAAAACTCATCATTCATGTCTGCCCCCTGGCGAGCGGCTTGCACACTATGACAACAGAAATCAAAATCTTATTAGCGGTGGAACCAGTCGTTTAGAAGCAACATACGGACTTAACACTACTACAGGCTCTGAAGATAGTCCCGTAGGCCCATCTCGTCGCACTCATCGTTCGTCGTTAATAGATCTTGATGTATTTCAAGAGTCCTCAAGATATCATAAGGGGCTAATGGTGATCTACATGCATCAACCAACTGAAGAGTATCAAGACATTACTTACGTTTTGACTGAATTATACGAGTCTATTGTAAAATTGTTAACTTAAAACTTAGCTGTACATATTAGTATTAGGGCTCAACTTATAGCAGTAGCATTAGAATTAGAAACTTTAGTAAAAAACGAACCAAAAAAAATAGATCGTAGCATTAAGCTAGTGTCCAAGAATTACGATATAATAAATTAAGACGAAATTGAAAACTTTATATTTAATAGTGCAAGTGAAGTTATACAACACTTAATTGATTTTAATAAGCACTGTACTGGTTGGACACTTCAGCAAATAGAATCAATTCAATACAAAGTAGGACTTTTAAACTTGTTTTCAGATGCTGAAGCATAGGGATATATTCAATTTTAAAAGTTAAATTAAAAAAGAAGTGGATACTTAAATATTAAAAACAAATGCGATAACTGCTTTAAATTCTGTGTTGCTGCTCACAGATACCGCAACGAACTCTTAGCTGGGTATACATTTATTAAGCAGCAGGCTAAATCTAATGCTACTCGGTGTGCACAAGTTAAATTAGAGAGTCCTAAACAGTATATTCTCTATTTTTTGCAATTTGATTTTACTGATATTAATTGCCCTTTGCGTATTAGCGAGGACTTAAATAATTTTGAAATTAAAAATAATCTTAGTATTAATATTTGGAGTCATCGCGATAACCAAATTGTCCCTATCAGACGGTCGCGCAATTCTGAGTTACTGAACTGTGTAATTTATTTTTAATTTATAATCAAGAAAAGTACGACAAGACCAAGTCGTACTATTTATTTCTTATAACCGATTTTGATAAATTTATGCGTAATAGACGTCTTCATAAGGCTTTCTATTGCGAATTGTGTTTAGGAGGTTTCAATTTTAAAAAGAATTTAAAACAGTACAGTGACAACTGTCAAGTTCGTGAAGAGAGAAAAATCATTTTTCCTGAACTATGGGAAAGAGTCAAGTTTGCAAAACCATGGCAAACACTTCCGTACCCCTTTGTTATTATTTATAAGTTCTTTACGTTTGCAAATCCTATTTAAGATTTTAAACTTGCAACAAACAACACAAAGTAAACAACTAAAATCACACCTGCAGCTTATTCTCTTATTATTAATAGACGAATGCAAGATAAAGACAACGTTGTTTCTATAGAGTATTTTGATGGACAAGATGTTGTACAACATTTCTTTTTACGTATATTTTACTAGGCAAACAGGTTACTTACACATATAAGTGAAACAAATAACAAAGTAAAACCAACAGAAAGCGTAAGAGCACAGTTTGAACAAGCTACGCACTGCCACCTGTGTAAGCGCGAATTCATTAAAGAAACCAAGACGATCAGGACGTTTTATCATAACCACGACCATGGAAATTTTGAGTTTGCTGCGTGTAGTCGTTGTAACCTCAGTATTAAATACAAGCACGAGATCCCACTTATTACTTACTACGGAGGTGCTTTTTATTATCAGCTTTTAATTAATGCAATGAAAACTAATTATTTTTCGTCCAAAAACGTAATAGCGCTTGCAAAAGCCCCTGAAGAATTTATTTCAATAACGATAACTAATAAGGATGCGTGGTTTCTTAAATTAAATTTAGAATATTCTTCTGAAGTTTCAAAACAACCCAACTATACTGGTAAATCTTTTGCTTTAAAAGTTAAAATACGTTTTATGGATGCAAATTTATTTTTTGACTCTGATTTATCTGAATTTGTAGAATTACATAACGCAGAAACCTCTTAGCCACTCAAGATAGTACAACAGTGTATATATAAATTATTACCTACAAAACGCCATGATTTTTTTGCAAAGAAACTTAAAGTATCAAAACCGTGCCATATAGATCTTGTGCTATTACAAAAACATGTTTATTTCTCTTTCTTGTCTCTTACTAGTAATACAAGTTTTGATATTTGCATCCCCTCAAGATCGTGTTTCAGAAAATCTTAACTAAATAATTTGCCAATACCAGACAGTGAATGGGAGCTTGTTCTAAACATCTGTGCAAAATTTAACCTTTTTACATTAGCTAATTACATGCGTTTTACTTGTTTGTTAGATACAGTATTACTTGCAGAAGTTTGGCAGAATTTTATAAAATTTGAAATGAAAACATACAAAATAAATTTTACATATTCTTTGACTCTGCCTCATAGGAATGCTTCTTAAAACATTCAAAAGCTAAAATAGATTACATAAGAGATTACAGGGTCATTTGACATTGCAAAAAAACGAATAAGTGGGGGTCAATGTATATTTGCAAAGAAACATGTGACTGCTAATCACGAACGTTGTCCAGGTGGGTTAGGCACATCACAGCCATAAAGACACTAACTTTCACTAGACATCAATAATTTATATTCACATAGTATAAAGTCACTAATGCTCGTGCCTGATTACAAGTACATGGAAACAAAAGATCTTATAAACATAGACTGGACTGACCCCAGATTGGGAAGTACGGAAGGAAGCTATGGGTACGTACTTGTTTGTGACTTGCAATACCTAGAGCATTTACCTAATCGCGACGCAAACTTGCCTCTTGCCATGGAACAGAGAGTAATAAAGCTCGAAGAAATGCCGAGCCAGTTAAATTTAAAATACCGCAAAAACGCCTCAATTAAACATTTCATATCCTGCCCAAGACTTATGCTAACACTTTATGACAATTTAAATTACACAGTTCATTTCAAGAAATTGCGCTAATATCTTTCAAAGGAAATAGTACTTTTAAAAATACATTGTGGTGTGAGATTCAAACAGCAACGTTATTTTAGAACATATATAGATTTAAATTTAGAAAGACGCAAGCAAGCAAAAATTACTTTTGAAAACAAATTGCTTAAATTAAATTCAAATGTGCTTTATGGCAAGACTTTTAAAAAAGTTAAGGATTTTGTTGAAACTGGTATTTGCACCAGTACCACTCATGCTGAAAAACTATTTGCATCACCACGATGTAAAGATTTTAATAATCTGTCTGATTGCTTAAGTATTATTACACAATACCTCAAGAGGTATCGTGCAAATGATCTGTCACTCACAGGACTGGCAATTTTAGCCAATGCAAAAGTGTACTTCTATGAAAAGTTTGATATGCTGTGTCGATTATTCTAGAATAGAGCTTACTTGGATTATTGTGATACTGACGGATACGAGTTAGATATATTAGACCCCCTAAATACTCTGTTGGATGATATAGTTAGTGCACGTGCAGAATTTGATTTCAGCACAATTTCACGAAATCATGAGTTTTTTAAGCGCTTCGCAAATCAATATCCAGAGTTGTATCTTTTAAATAAAGACGAGAGTGGCATAATAGGAATACAGAGCTTAGATGTATCAGAATTATTCATACATAAGCCTAAAATGAATAGTATGTTATATTTAAATAGTAGCGAACAACAGAAATGCAGAGGTGATCCGGCAATTGCGTTACGCCAACGCAGGCACGACAAGTATAAACAAATGCTTGAAACAAACAAGCCGTGTAATATTATTGTAAATTCTATACGATCAGAAGATCACAACATGTACGTAGTGAGTGTGAATAAATCAGCATTTAACACATTAGATATATCACGGGTATCTTCAGACCCCAATGATTGTAATTTTAGTTTGCTCTTTGGCCATAAAGATTTGTTGAATAAGTAAATATATTATTCTGCAATAGTTGTATATTCATAGTATTATATTGATGTAACCTAGATGTTTAATGTCAACGTTATTTGTGAACTACATATATTTATTAAATACTAAGCTCTAGCTTGTAAGAAGTGTATATATTTTAAGTATAGTGTAGATGTAACCTAGATATCTAATGTATATAAATTTTAAGTATATCGTTCAATAATTAAGTGTTCTGTATTTGTAAGACTTGTGTATTTCAATTGTTTAGTATATAAGCAACCTAGCTGTTTAATGTCAATGTTATTTGTGAACTACATATATTTATTAAATACTAAGCTCTAGCTTGTAAGAAGTGTATATATTTTTAGTATAGTGTAGATGTAACCTAGATATATAATTTATATACGGTTAAGTATACCTTTGAATAATTAAATGTCCTGTAATTATTGTATATAAATGTTGTATGAATTGTAATAAATTCAAATAACATTGTAATTTTGTATATCAACCTGCCTTAATTACTAATACAGCTCATACAAAATTCGATTGGCCTGTGTAATGCATCCTATTATATGGCGCTGCCCACATGCTTACATCGCTGTCTCAATTTGCATTGGATTTAGCACACATTGGTATAGACACAAATAATTGGCAACACTTACTATGCATTGACTATCAATATCGGTCCCATTGAATTGCATCTCTTTTTAATTAGGCATTACCTATACCTAACTACCTACCTACATTGCTCCCTATGTATCTTTCTGTCAGTATCTCTCCCTATTCTCCTTGCCTGGATCCTGGCTCCCAGCCTCCCAGGTCCCGACTCCCAGCCTCCCAGCCTCCCTACATCTTCTCCTCCTAATTCACTTAATCAATTAATCCCTCTCCACTCCAATAAATAAATCTCTAAAACACAGTCATTTCAAGTAGTCACACATTCACCGCACCGCGTTTGCTGCCGCTGTAGTCAAAATTAAAAGCATGGACCCGGCCTCTTCTCGAATGTTCTGACTAAGCCAAATCACAAAGCTAATATTTCATATTGTACTGCGCCCAGTCAAAACCTTCCCAAAGAGGCCAAATTCATGCTTCTAGCTGAACACACCTATCTGCTAGACTATCTTTGGAGCATCCACTTTGTAGTGTTATAGCATTGCATGCTTTTGGTCCCGACGCAACGACATTTTCCCCTGCCACATTAAACCAGAGAACAGAGATCTGAATAGAGAATAGTCAACTTCGGCTAAATATTTTGCCAACTGCTTTTGCATTAGGCAAAGGAAATTTAGGGAAGGGGCCTCCTCACTACTGAATGGTGATTAAAATGCAAATAATAGTAGTATGGGGTATGCCACATATTATGTAATCAGTTTAGGTCGGTCGCCCCGTAGGGACATTATGACATTCAATGTTAAAGATAGCCGTTCTAAATCTAGCCTTTTTGTATTACATAATATGTGGCATGCCTCTATACAGAAATTTATAGAAAAAATCCGGCGCTTCGCGCCGGATTTGTCCACCGTGGGCCCGAAATAGATGCTGAGCTTAGAGCGAGTGACTTCATCACTGGAAAGCATTTTTTTTGTCGAAAGGCAAACCTAAACCTAGCAATAAGCGCCGGTGCCAACGAGTTAGGTACGAAAAAACGACCATTGCTGGTGACAGTGGGTCAGGTACATGTGCATGTGCAGCCATTTTGAGTATTTTTGGTTCGAATAGCTAGATTAGGCTAGGTACGGTTGATGATGACAAGAGTAGGCAAGCTACGAATGGTGCCGCTACGCTACAAGTTGGATCCATATTAGTAAAGGTGCATGTGAAAGGTAATGGTACCTAGGTAGGAGTTGCTCTGTATCGATTAGGAACAGTAAAAGCCATTATGGTAAGATTTAGGTCTTTGAAATTAGCGCCGCCACGATGGTGCTGGTACAAGTTTTACTGATTCTTGTGGGCCTGGTCAAAGTATCACAGGTACGAGGTGGTTGAGTACGAGTGGTTCTGATACGAAAAGTGTCAGTACAAAAGCAATTTGCATATGAATTTTACAATACATCATGACAATAAAATTCGTTTGAATAAAATAGAGCAAATAGATAAAAAAAAAAGGCTGAAGCCCTTGCTTGATGGTATCATAAGCAGTAATGTTTGTCAGTTTGAATTGACCACCAATGAAATAATTTCACATTTTAAGTTCTTGTTTGTTAATTTAATAATAAACAATTTGCACTGCAAGAGCTGAAAGCAGCACATACTACTTTATTGGATCGCTCACAAATAATGCCATCGTTAGGATCAGTTAATATAATTAGTTGGGCGATGATTAGTTGCCATAATTAAAATCCTATGATGAGGATATGTCAATCTAATTTCTAAACGTATGAAAGTGGTGGTCCCTAAAATACTAAAATTTGCATGACATAATTCATGGACAATCCTCGTACGTACGCTTAAAAAATACAATGTTAAGGATATGTGTTTACTAAATTTTAGAACTAATGGCATTAGAATCTCTAAAATGGTAAAATTTGAATGACGTGGTCGATGGACGATCCCTGCAGGCATACTAGTAATATACTATGTTGAAAATATATGTCAACCTAATTTCTGAACTAATGACAGTGGGGGTCCCGAAAATAGTAAAATTTGCATGAAATAATTTATCGACGATCACTGTACGTACGCTTGAAAAATACAGTCAGGCATACTAGTAATATCCTATTCCGAGGATATATGTCAACCTAATTTTTGAACTAATGACAGTGGGGGTCCCTAAAATAATAAAATTTGTATGACGTCATTTATGGACGATTTCTGCATGCACACTAGTAAAATCCTATGTTAAGGATACATGTCAACCTAATTTTTGGACTTTTGACAGTGGGGATCCCTAATATGGTAAAACTTGTATGACGTAATTTATGGGCGATCCCTGCATGCATTCTAGTTAAATTCTATGCTAAGGATATATTTAAAGCTAATTTTTGAACTTATACCTGTGGGGGTTCCTAAAATTGTAAAGTTTTTTTGACGTAATTTATGGACGATCCCTGCATTCCTACTAGTAAAATCCTATGTTAATTGGAAGTTTTCTATGGTACGAATATCCACTGAATGTCAGGTACACGGAACGTGCGGAGCATGTACCTACCTACTTAACTTCAGCGGCAAGTATTGAAATGCATGTAAAGTCGCCAGACAATTGTTTTTCCATGCATTCATTTTATTTCTCAAAATTCGGTCCATTAAATCGTTAATTGTCAAAAATTGGTGAATCCGTTTGATTCCAAAAACAATAGGGTTCTATTCCATCTTATTAACTATCATTCAAAATTTATTTGAACAATTTATGTTGAAAACTGTGACCTGTGGAGCACGACAAAAAAAATATCGACAGACAAACAGACGGACAGAGCCATTCCTACTAGATGCTCAGCATCTAAAAACGGTAAAATCAATTTTCTCCTCTCCTGCCTCCACTCTTTGCCGCCGTCGTCGCCTGCTGTCACTCTTTACATGTTATGATAACGAAACCCAGAGCAAAATTTTTGTGTTTATAATATAGGCGCGCAAATTTTATTTTCCAATTCTATTTTCTAAACCAATTTACTTATTCACTCATAAAAGTCATCAACATTGTTGAATTCAATTTGGATTTTTCATTCATCTTTATTCTACGCAAAGCTTTCGCTGTCTATGTATCAAACTACAGTTAATGCAGCTTTTAGTGATTAATTTCAGTTTTATTTGAGATCAGTAGTGTTGTTAATTATTGTCACTACTGTGTTGTACTATTTGTACTAAAGTGATTGAACACGTTATTGTTTTACATACAAATAGTTAACAATTTAGTAACACTGTGCAGAACTAGGTAGAATAAGCGCTTTAGTAGTTCAAAATTTCATTTATGTTTCTGCAGCTCGCATGAATAAACAAAAACTCCTATCTATTACTAAATACCTCTTATGAGAGCTGCAGTCCAAGTTGGTCATTACGACCATTGAAATAGTGTTAAGAGTCCAGAGAGGACGGAAGCTGTTGAGGGTCCAGAGGGGACGGAAGTTGACGGGGGTTCAGTGGGGACCGAAGTAGGTTAGGCTCCAGAGGGGACGGAAGTTGACGGGGGTTCAGTGGGGACCGAAGTAGGTTAGGCTCCAGAGGGGACCGAAGTATTTAAGGTTCCAGAGGGGACAAGTAATTGCGGGTCCAGAGGGGACAGGAGTAATTGAGGGTCCAGAGGGGACGGAAGTTGACGGGGGTCCAGTGAGGACGAAAGTAGGTTAGGGTCCAGATGGGACGAAAGTATTTAAGGTTCCAGAGAGGACTGAAGTAGTAGCAAGTTCATTGAGAACTTACCTGACAGTTCATTGAGAACTTACCCGACAGTTCATTAAGAACTTACTCGACAGTTCATTAAAAAAGCTTACCCGACAGTTCATTGAGAACTTACCCGAAAGTTTATTGAGAACTTACCCGAAAGTTCATTGAGAACTTACCCGACAGTTCATTTAAAACTTCCCCGACAGTTCATTGAGAACTTCCCCTACAGTTCATTGAGAACTTAACCAACATTGTAAATACAACTACTCACTAATAAATAATCTCCAACTAATCCAGCGCTAAATTATGGATCAAACTTTGCGCGACGCCATAAATGCTAAAAACTGAGAGAAATATGCACGTCGAACTCCTGAACAAATTGCGGCTCATAAACTAAAAAACCAACAACGCAGGGCCGATGTATTTAAAGAAAAACATGCTGTGCAGTAATTAAAAAAGAGACAGCAGTATGCTGATGCTTTAGATCAGAAAATTACTGGAAAAGATGCTATACAGAAAGAAAGGCGTGCAGCAGTTTTACCACAACAAAATGCTGCAAGTCTACAAAAACGAAAGCAAACGGATGCTACTAATAAAAATAACTTAAAACAAGCATGTTTACAGACAAAAGAAACTAATAAGTTAGCAGTATCGGATTGTTTTGACGAGTCTTCTGTTACACAGCATGACTGCAGACCTTTAAACAATAAAAAATGTCCTGATTGTGGGGCACTACATTTTGAAAAAGAGTCTAACTTATTTTGCTGTAGTCATGGCAAGGTCCACACTGTAGGAAAACCCACACCTGGGGACAACTCTGACGTTCATGATGGTATTATTAAACCAAGAACGACTCCTACAATTATTAAAGACTTATTAAAGTCGAAAAGCGCATTGGAAAATATTCAATCGATTAATAGTGCAATTAGTATTAGATCATGTGGTATGAAACTAACAACAATAACAACAAAAGAAAAACCTTGCTTTGAAGCTCATGGTTAGGTTTATCATTGTAGCGGTCCGTTACATTACAAGGCGAACGAAGCTCCTCAATTTGCTTAGTTATATTTTTACGATTCAACTAAAGCAAATGAGTTCCGTATGCAACATGTAGCTAACAAGAGTTGTGACCTAAACATGTTAATTAAACTTGACGAGTTCATGCGGAATGAAAATTCTTTAGGAAAGTCTTATAATATGCTAAAAGAAGTAATAGCTGAAGGTTTTCGAAATAACGAAGACACATGTCATATAATGATGTCAATATCAACTGAAAAAAAGGATTAAGGCTATCGGCGTTATAACGCCGCACAAAGCAATGATATTGCTGCTGTGTTTTCATGCAAAAGAGTTGAACTAACTTTTAATCGTGATAATAAAGTTTGTTTACGGTCTGAAAACCGCACTTAGCAAATCTGCATTCTAAATAAATTTTTGGACGCAATGTTGTACCCTATTTTCTTTCCATACAAAAAAACACAGTGGCATGACAAGATTCACACTAGAAAAAGAGAAAAGAAAATAGAAATTTCACAAATGGAATTTTATAGCGACATCTATCAAATTCGAGATAAAGTAAATGTACTTCCTAATGCTGAAAAACTAACTCTGCAGTATATTTGTGACGCCTATTTTCGTATGGAGGCAAACAGATTACAATATTTGCGAAAACATCAAGCATCTCTACGGGCTGACAAGTATGTGGTTCACATAAATAAAGAAAGCTAATAAAAGGCTATTGAAAATGCGTTTACCGATACAAAAAGTGTAACATCACGTCTTAATAAAGCTCAATTTAATAAAGATGACGGCTATCTCACGATTTTAACACAAAGTCAAATAAAACAAATCAATAATGCTAATTTTAATTAAAAATTAATAACTAATTAATGAAAAAAGTTTATTACAGACCTATCAAAACATATTAAATCAGGAAGTGCTTTACCTCTTTTAGCCAAAATTTCTTTAATAACTAAAGCTGCTGCTATTATAGAGGGTGTAGGGGCCGCTGATAAAGGAGTTAGTCAAGTAGTTAATGCAGGTGATAATAAAAAGTAACAAGATAAAAAATTAGCTGAACAGAAAATACATAATTTAGAAATAAATTTAAAGACAAAGTCTGCAAGGGTTTTTTTTTAACCTTATCCTTAAAAGCATAAACAAACAGAAATGGATAAATATTCTAGACAAATATGTGTTTCAAAGCCTAGTCTATTTAGAGGCGACCCGAAGGGTCTTATAAGCTTTGCTAGTGTATAAATGAGAAATAATTTATAAATACAACCAAAGAATATAAAAATTGGAATATTAAATCTTGATAGCAATTAAAACCCAGCAATTCATTAGACTTTATCGTATAAGAACAGAAACAAACACTAATATCTTGATTCTTTTGGTCATGGATTACCTATAGGGTTGTGTAAATATTTAAAAGCAGATATAATTTATTCAACTGATAATTTACAAGAAAATGGAACAAATGTTTTTGGTTCTTCATGTTAACAGTTAATAAATAATATTGTTTTTTATAATAATTTTATAAATGCATGTAATGAAATAAATATTCAATAATAAATGATTTTAAATCATTTCTCACTTCTTATTACCTTTACAACATAGTTAATAAGTTGATCTACACATATGAGCAAGAAATTTGATATAAAAATCTCTAATCGCAAGTTAAATAGTTAAATAAAATCTGGAAATTTTCTCGACTTCAAATCTGAGTGGAAACATAAAACCTGAAACTAAAGAACTGTTGTGCCATGCCTTTTCCAAAGATGTAACATTCCATTCAGTACAGTGGAACCTACAGCTACTTCACTAGTAGCTGTAGGTTCTTTTCTCATTTGTAGCGGATTTCTGACTGCGTTAAACTTGATCACACCAATTCTTGGGTAATACTACTTATTACTCTCCCAGGTCACAACAGGTCATTAAGTTGACAAATTAAGTCTTGGATATCGGATGCTGGAGTTGTGGCCTGGGGGTCACCAAGGCAAGTTTTTCTTTATTAAATAAAAAATACAACTATATTTATCCCGTCGGCTGTCCGTGAATGCTTATTATTCAAAGTCTGCTTAAAATGACAAAAAACAAAACTCACACTCCGACTATGGATGTTCCTAAAAATTCAAAAGGCACTGGAAGCGGAAATGGAAGTAGCTTATCTAGTGAAGCCGACAAATCTGATGCTGAGGAGGATTTCAATGAAAATGAAAATATTCTGTCCGTTTTACAATCCTTCCGAAAAGAACACCGAAAAGATATGGACAAAATTCACTCTGATCTTCACGACTTAAAAGCCACTGTTGGTGATCACACCAATCGGATTGTTATTATTGAAGGCAGCACTGATGACTTGAAAAAAGAACTATCGTACGTGAAAACCGAGCTCCTGCACACCAACAACAATGTACTCTTCAACCTCAACGAACACCGAAGAAAAAACTTATTATTCTGTGGAGTGGACATTCAACATGACTCGAACAGATCTACAATGAAGACAGAAATAGCTAAGGTCCTCTCTTTTTTAACAGTTACAGATATCAAAGCTCTTGAATTCACTCGTATTAAAATGAAGGACAATGATTATAGCATAATGTGTGAGTTTAATTCTGTGTCGGATCGCAATACAATACTCTCCAAGTGCCACCTCTTAAAACCCACTAAAATACAAATTTTTGAAGACCTTAGCCAGGAGAAGCGGAAGATCAAAACTCATCTCCTGAACATTGCAAAAGAAGAAAGAAAGAAAGCTAACACAACTGCCAAGATCTGGTCCTCAAGATACCTCGTCGTTGAGTGCAAAGGAAAAACATCTTTCTACGAATCGGATGGAAAACTTGCTCGCCAAATCAAAACTATACCAGGATATGTGGTGAAGAAGAAGCCAGACATCAATCAAACTTCAAGTACTTCTGGATCCCAACAGACTAAGAAAAAATGAAAGCCAGGGCACCCCATCTCCTTCCAATCAACGTCACGAATCTCATCTCATTTAATTATATGGAACATTAATGGTTACAAGAAAATTAATAATCTTTCTATCTCTGACACCAATTTACTACTAAATACTGACATTGTATGTCTTAACGAAACATGGATTGAATCTGATAATTTTAAATTTACACTGTTTTAGAACTTCAACAGGTTTACTTCTCCTGCAGTTCGACAGGCCGGAACTGGTAGGGCTATTGGGGGTTTGGTAATGTTCTCCAATCCGAGCGTATTTGAGTCAAGCTGGGTAGAAACTAGTAGATTTCACATTGCTGTTCACCTGCGGCACGTAATAACTAGTCTCAGAGTTGTGATAATTTTTTGTTACATACCACCTGGTAAAGATTATGACTACGTGTTGCCATCTCTATCGCAATGTATTAGCAATGTTAAATATAAATACCCAAATATATCTATAATTTTTTGTGGAGATTTTAACGCTCGGGTCGGAAATCTAAATGAAGAGGTTTCTAGTTTTGTTTGCAATCCCCCCCTGGCCTTGGTTTGAGGCTCTCTTGATGCCAAAATCAACAATAGGGGAGGTGAACTTGTTGAGATGCTTGAACTTAACTCATTTTTTCTTGTTAACGGTAGAACACTGTCTGATTCTCCTTCTCAATTTACTTTTGTATTTAAGACTGGAAAGAGTACTATTGATTTAGTATGGTGTGATGTACTTAGTGTGAATATTATTAACGATTTGTGTTTTATAAATTTTCCAGACTCAGATCATTTTCCTTGCCTGGTCAGTTTAAAATGCCAAACAGTACAGCACCTTCAAACCCCAAACTACAGAAGCATAATATGGAACTCTAACAGATCTAAGGATTTTACGGCATATCTTAATCAGCATATGGAAATTGTAAATTGGAACCACTTAACTTACTATAACACATTCATTGAGCTACTTCAAAAAGCGGCTAGTATCACCCACATGTCACATCAGAAAAACAGTCAAGTATTGCATCAACCCTGGTTTGATGCGGAATGCTCACAAAAGCGCGAAAAGCTTAAAAAACTCTTAACAATCGTAAACAGCATAGCAGGCCGTTGTTAAATAGGTATTTTGCTGCGCGTAAATTATTTTCTAATTATTTAAAAAATAAAAAGCGAGGATACTGGTGCCATATTCAACAGCTATCCAGCTGGGAGACCATCAAGCACGCAAGCCGCGAACATCTAAATTCTAAGAAGTCCCAAAGTATTTCATAAATTTTATTTTACTTTTCAAATTTTGAACAGTTAAATAACAGTTTTTGTCTACTTTCAACTCGTAATCAAATACTAAAGTACGTCAGTAAGTGTAATTCGATCGAAAATTTATCAATTTAATTTAACTAGTTAGTTTTTCACGAATTCTCAAAATCCTACCACGCCGCAAGCTGAACAGACGAAGGAAACTCGTTGAAGTACATACATAGAAAATTAGGACGAGAAGAAATAAACTCAAAAAAGCAAGAATCAACTTTAAAACAAAAAGCTAAGTTCCTTCTTATTTATACGTAGGCCGAAGGCCCACAAATATCATATTTTCTTGTATAAGGTGTTAAGATACTAGCAACACGTATATTTTGGTAGGATCGAGAGAAAAATCAGGAATATAAGATCATCAAACAGATATAAATCATGCCAAACAAGAAGAAAATCCCAGTACCAAGTGGACAAGAGCAGCTAGCCGCTTACTTCTCTCAGCAACTATCCCAGCAACTATTACAACTCAGCCAACAACTAACAACACAAATCACCGCTAACAATGTAACTTTGATTGAAGACTTCAAGAAAGAAATATATTCAGGACTAGTAACTTTGGAAACTAAAATGGAATCAAAATGGAAATCACTAGAAACTAGGATGAATAAAGCTACTAAAAGACTAGAAATTGAAGTCAATATTATAAAAGCAAAATTTAGTGAGTTAGAAAAACGACTTCAAAGTGTTGAGTCAAAAGTGAATGAACCTGAGAGACCAAACAGAAGTAAAGAAATTTTAATCACAGGCCTACCCGTTAGTTACTCACCAGTCGAGGATGCCAAATCAGTAATTCAAGACACCCTTTATCTTAATTACACACATATTGTGAAAGCAAAACGAATCTGCAACAAAACTGAAGGCAAACCTCCGCTTCTTTTTGTCCAGCTAGCTGACGAGGATGAGGTGTGTTTGGTGCTACAAAAGAAGTCTCGATTAAAGGATTCTTTACCGCAAGTCTACATCCAACAGTGCCGAAGTAAAAAAGAACAAGAAATCTACATGCACCTAACAAATCAATACTGGATAAAGAAACGGGACCCTTCAATCAAAACTGTTAAATACGTTGGAAGTTACTCTTTTGAAGCTGATGGCATCAGATACACTAGTGACGGAATAACTCTGACCAAGGTGCACCGCTGAAATGATCTTATAATCTGAACGATATAATCTAACTAGTTAAAACTAGAATCAAATTGTCAAATGCGTCTATGGTAAATAAACTAATATAATTTATTAAAATTAGTAACTGTACTTTAACCTGCGAGTGATAAATGAGCTGTTGTCGGAGCTATTAGAGTTGACACCTACAAGGACACAATATTATTGAAAAATACGCTAAATAGTTTCCTATAGCATGTTCAAATAAAGCTAGCTTCTCAACCAAGATCATGAGTTAAAAAGAGTGCAACAAACTGTGAAAATTTGATCTTGGAGGGAATTGTTAGTGTTTAATTCTAAAGTACAGCTTTATGCAAACTGTGTTCAATTAATAAAAAATAAACTAGAAGATACAACTGCTAATGATTAGTATTAAAGTAGAAATAAATTGTTAAATACGGAAGGTAATATTAGGTTAGTGAATCAAAATAAAATTACGGTAATATTGTTACAAGACATTGTGATCAAAAATTCTTAGAAAATATAATACCAGTAGGCTGAATTCCGACTTCAGTAACTGGCAGCCAGGACCGCTTCCAAATTTACCGAAATAAGGTCTCGGAGAGGTCCCTGTCTGGCATTATATCTATGAGGGTTTCAATTACTAATCACTAATTATTGTTAACTAATGTATTACATCAAACATGTTAAATCTTAAGAACAAATATTATATGCGCTACGATGGTCTAACAATTACTTTGCTTAAACAAAACTAATGTAACCAAAATATTAATCAGATTTGTGTGTGGGCTTAGGCCCGTATATGCAATAAATCAACATACATACATACATACATACATACATATTCAACAGCTATTGTCAAATGTTAAATCTCCGACCGAATTTTGGAAGTGCGTAAGCAGGTTTAGAAAAAGCCATACTACTCCATGTCAAATAAGTATCTCTGAGTGGGAACGCTTTTACTCTCAAGTTATGCCGCCTATTCAATTGTGTGTCACCCTAAACTTTTCGAACACTGACGATGCACTAGACGCTGAGTTTACAATTGAGGAGCTGCTTTTTTCGCTCAACTCATTTAAAACTAATAAGGCTGCAGGCCCTGATCTTATCCCAAACGAAATTATACTCAGTCTATCTCTTAATATCTTAAATGAGGTTCTTAGTTTGTTTAACTACTACTTTAGCGAAGGTGTAACGCCCGACAGCTGGTCAGAAATAGACATAGTTACAATATTTAAGAAAGGTGACTGCTCATTGCCCACAAATTACCGCGGTATAGCTCTTGTGAACACTTTTGCAAAACGTTTTACCTCAATGCTTAACAACAGGTTATATGAATGGTGCGAAAGTAAAAATATACTTCCAGAGTCCCAAGCCGGATTCCGGAAAGGCAGAGGCTGTTTAGATCAAATTTTCTCTTTGATGTCAATTATCCAATCAAAGTTATATAGAAAGGGTGGTAAATTATTTGTGCTCTTTGTGGACTTCACGCGCGCTTTTGACAGCATTCCGCATCAACGACTATGGGAAAAAATGCATAATTTAGGGGTCAGCGGTAAAATCATTAGAAAAATTAAGTCTATCTATGATAAGAGTAAATTTAGAGTAAAATCTCAAAGTGGTTATTCCTGTTTTTTTAATATAACTCTTGGAGTCCTACAAGGAGAAATATTAAGCCCGCTCCTGTTTTCTATTTATGTGAGTGATATTGACAGTTATCTATCCGAAAGAGGGGCAAAACCAGTAAGCTTTGGTGGGACCAACGAGGTCGATCTGCTCATGCTGGCTGACCATAATTCTACCCTAGCCGAAACCAAACTATCACTCCAGGCAAAAATAGACATATTATTAGATTATTGCAAAGAAAATCAACTTGTGATAAACCTTGGAAAAACCAAAGTTATTGTATTTCGCAAAGGAGATCCCCCATGTAAGTCTTGGAAATGGCTGCTGGACGGTCAGCCTATTGAAGTGGATAGCTCGTACATTTACTTAGGGGTTACGTTTAGTTCATCTGGCGTCTTTCGAAATGCAGCTGACGTACTAATAAGCAAAGCAAACTCCTCAACTGGCTGTATAATTGACACATTTAGAAGAAGTAAAATAAAGTCATGGGCAGGAAAAATGAAACTTTTTGATGCTGTTGTAATTCCTACTGTAACATATGCTTCTGTAATTTGGAGTTTAAGATACGTTGATAGGATCGAAAAAGTCCACACTGGATTCCTGAAAAAGTTACTGAACCTACCAACTCAGACTCCGAGATACTTGGTGCGATGCGAAACTGGG
The DNA here is from genome assembly GCA_949802685.1 of Dicyrtomina minuta. Lineage (NCBI taxonomy): Eukaryota > Metazoa > Arthropoda > Collembola > Symphypleona > Dicyrtomidae > Dicyrtomina > Dicyrtomina minuta. The sequence goes on along the minus strand of CATKUY010000180.1, from coordinate 324,382 downwards.
CGATTACATTCAACGTGTTTTATTTATTCTATTACTCTAAAGTTTTGGTTTCGCATCCTACTAATGCCCCCGGACAGGCTAACAAAGAGATGTTACTCGAGACTACTAACTTTAATAAATGTTAAAAATATACAAGAAGCGTACAATTGGGCACTCTAGGTTAAAAATATACTTTATTCTCTTGGTTACTCATTTGTGTGGAATGCCCAGTCGCCAGAGATTCTAGCGAAGCACTTTAAAGATATTGTTAAATGCATTGATGATCAGGCCAGGCAGGAAGATTTAGCCCGTGTAAATACCTCCTCGTATCATCAATATTACCACATAATTAAATCTAATTTTATATGTAGCAAATACTTAAAATTAATGTTACCTATTCAACATGTCCGTGTATGTTCTCAACTAATCGTAAGACTAAGCAGTAGTTTTATTTCGTGTAATAATGTGTTTCTTAAATTCAACTGTAATGAATGTTGTATGCAATGTGGACCTCTGTTCTTTGATTCTATTTTTCATTTTTTTGTAGAATGTTCAAAATTTCAATCTCAGAGAACTAAACACCTTCAGACCTACTCTGTAAAATCCATGAACGAGATAGAGTACAATCAATTTCTTAAAAGCTTAAATTGTTTTAATACCATTACAAGTGTCTTCTCCTTCGTAAAGGAATGTTTATCTACCATTAGATTGTAATCCTTAAACTTAATCTATAATTTTATTGTTTGTGTGATGGGCTTTGCCTGAAAGCACTTTTTTTCTCTTGAATAAATTTGTATTCGTATATTAAACAGAATAAGAAGTCATGATTTTGAAATTAAAAAATAACCTAATGAGACAAATGCATTAAAAGATAGTTTAGCTAATAAAAACAGTGAAATAGAGAATCCTATAGGGGTAATAGAAGGAATAAAAGGTGATATTGCTAACCAAACAACTGTTTTTAATAACAAATGTAAAATTAATAGTACAGCAATAAATAGTAACTGTACTCAAATTAACAATCTTATTTAAAAAGATAGTAATTTAAACCTTAAAATATTTACTGAGATACCTAAAAGTGAAAAAAACTTAAAAAGGAAGACAATAATGAAAATATTAATTTAAAAAAACGTAATTAACAAGCTCAAATTGCATCAAAAGATTCATTATTGACAAATTTAGATAGTCGTACTAATACAAAAGTAATAAAATAAATGAAAATATTAGACTTTTAGAAAACAAACTAGTAGTAATACTAGTAGGAAAACTAGGAGCTATAAGCATACAACAATATAAAGAATACGTTATTGGTCGTCCTGAATTAACAAAACTAAATAATGAAATAGCATTTCTTACTGGTTTTATTAGTTTTAAAACACCTCTATGTAAAACAACTTGTTTTAGTCAAAACATTTAAACCTAAAAAAACTTTAATAGATTTTGCTAATACATGTAATAATTTTGAAACTAAAGAAGCTGATTTATTTCTAATATCTAATACAAGCATACAGATTTAAGTATTTGATTAAATACTAGGTACAATTTATTGGTGCAACAGTATTCTTCAATAATATTAAACTATTATTTTATTTAATTAAACACAATTTGTCGTTAGCGTTAGCGTTCATCGTTCGTTAGCGTTAGCGTTAGCATTAGCATTAGCGTTCGTTAGTGTTCATCGTTAGTTAGCGATAGCGTTTGTTAGCGTTAGCGTTTATTAGCGTCGTAACGTTTATTGATATTATTTTATTTCAAATTTATTTTATAATAAATAGGTTCATGTATTACACATTTGGGCTTGAATAGTCGATGTACTATTGTATTAGAAGATACTAGTACAAAATTCACAAATATTGAACATGGTATTGCTTTACAAAATAAAAATTAAAAATTTTGAAAAATCAATTTTTAAGACTTGAATCATGTATTGATATAGTTTTAATGAAAAATAAACATTAAAATAGGTAAATATTAAAAAAATATTTGTTTAGAATAAGAATATAAAATTTAACTATAATAATCTATTTCCTAATAATTTTAGTTCTTTGGTAATTGGTGAAAGTAATTTTGGAAAAACTTGTCAAGTGATTAAGTTTTTATAACAAAAAGAAATATTAAACTCTAATAATCTAATTTTAGTAGAAGACAGCCTCCAACAGGATTCTTATTAAATATTGATGAAAGCATTTGGAAATAATTTATCAAAAAACTATGTGATTGCGTTATTTAGGAATACAAATCAAATACAAAAAGATGAAATTTGTCAATTAAAACATAAAAAACGTAGGTACAGGATTAAAACAAATCATGAAAATAATATAAATATAACAATACTTAACACTATAGATGATATACAAGACTCTAAAGTAGTTGATTTTAAATTAAAAACTTAGTTTTTGATGATGAATTAAATCGTCAGAATCAGGAAATAATAAAAATTTATTTTACGAAAGGCAGCCATAATAATATCTGTGTATTTTATTTAAGTCAGTCATATTTCGAATTGGATCGAAGATCTATTAGAATAAATTCTATCTTTTTAATTTAATTCACTTTATATAATAAGAATATACAAACGTTACATAGTAAAAGAATTGCTGTATGTATAGATTTAAAAATATTTATATTGTTTTCACAACTAGGCTAAAAAAACGATTATTCCTTTATAACTACTGATTTTACTACTAGTAAAAAGCGATATAGACATATTCTAGACAATTTTAATATTCCTAGTGAATATATTTAATATTTGTGTACATTAGTTAGTCCCAACTATGCACATAAAATAGTTAAATAAATGAATTCTGGCCCTGAATGCGTCACAAAGCAGCTTTAGTTTGATTTTTTATTTATAAATTTATTTCTTATAAAATAAAAATGGAAAATTGTAACGCTTTGTCTAAGAGCTATGTCAAATTGAGCCAGTTGAAAATTAGTGAGAAATATCCTATTTTGCGATGTGGAATAGTATAGTAATTTTTATCAAATAAAATTATGGAATGAGAATACAAAATCAAAAGAATTTGGGCAAAGAAAAGATAACAAATAAAAGATTAAAGCATGATATTTTTTTTTAAATAATAAATTTAAATTGTAAAAATCTGAAAAAGCTTTAAAAAGTACATTTTTTGAATTAAGTTTAGCTTTCAAAAATGATACGAAACTAATAAAAAAAAATACCGAAGTATTATATAAAATTTATAATATTCTTTAAAAAAATCTAATAAAATACAAATAAAATTGCGAATAATTTTACTTTGAGAACATTAATACCTTCAACAGGAGAAAATATATATTAAAAAAAGATCTATTCTTCTAATAATAAGGCAATATTAAAAAAACAAGATATTAATTCAAGTATTGCTAAATGTTTTATTAAGTTTCGAAATAATATTGAGGGAAAAGACAATATTAAAGTCTATTATCGCTTTGAAAAGTTTGATAAAATTGATTTAGAGAGCATATAAACTTTCAAAAGGTTCATCTTATATAAAATTAATAAGATAAATATCAAAAATGATGATCAGAAAAAATTTAAATACTGTTTAATATATCATAAACATCAAAATAAAGTAATAACTAATCCAAATGGAGTTTCTAGATCGTATGCAAACGTTTAGAAAACAAAACATTTTATCAATAAATCTTTATATTAAGATAGGTGGAAGAGTTTTGAATTAAAATTTTCGTTTACATAAAAACAGAAAAAATAACAATGTCAACTTGCTTTTATTAACTAATAAAGATAGTTACAATCATTACATATATATCAAAGACTTATCAAAACTAGTAAACGTCAACTAACATCATATAAAAAATCAGTTTTTATTTGTGATAGATGTTTTTATTACACTGCTAATAATGAAGCATTAAAATCACATTATTTAGCATGTGATAATTATTTTAAAAGTTGTAGAGCAATCCTCGTAATGCTAAAAAACGATGGAAAAGCTTGTATTTTTTATTTTTACAACTTTAGTTAAATGATAAAACTACTAATAGTTTATTATAATGATCCGGAATCTGTATTGAAAAAATTAGATTTCATTGATAAAAACAGTACTAAATGTAGTAAAAACAATAATTATAAAACTTGTGCTTATGTTTATACTACTGTTAGTCAAAATAATATTTTTAATACATTTAAAAAGTATACGGGATGTAGTAAGAAAGATAAAATTATTAAATTTATCGAAGTTTCTTGTCTACAAGGTTATAAATTATATAAAATATTTAAGGAAAGGTTTGAGAAATTTAAATAACCTTAACTGACTTATGATAAAAAAACAATATTTCTTAAATGTACAGTTTGTCATTTACGTCAGAAGGCGTTTGTTGATGATAAATTAAATTATAAAGTAAGAGATTGCTCTCTGTCTCTCGTCTGTGACGGACGTGTCCAAACTTTGGTCCCAAAACTTCTGAATTTTCAGTGGGTTCTACTTTTTGGTTTGAAGTCAGATTTTAAGAGAGTGACCCTGGCTGTGTTAACCTTTGTGTGTGCGTTTTTGATTTTTGATTTTTGTTCACTGTCAAAATTTGGGATAAATTTAAAGGAAAAGTCGTAAAAAATCAAAATTGGATAAGGATAAGAAGTTGACAAAAGACGAGGAAAGTGAGGAAGAGCTGTGACGTCAGAGCATACAAAGCCAACGAGCATATCAGTCAAATCAAGTGATAAGCAAATCACGTTTAGTGCAGTGGTAATTGTAAGGACATAGTTACATTGTACTACTGGAGCAAAGTTATTCGAAATTTGCTTTTGCTTGCTGTTGGTTAGATTCCATCGTATAACTGTTGTTGGAAAACTAAGTCTTTCAGTTCACCACCTCGGGTTGGGGCGGTGATCCAAGGTGAAGAGACTTGAGTCGTAGGTTTAAATCCAGCTAAGGCGCATGGGGTGAGCCAACTTGCAATTCCTCGTATTTATCTCGTAGGTTTCCATTTTTACTGACTTTCGACAAAAAAGTTGGCTTACTCCGACCACCCCATTTTGGTCGAATTATTTTTGTGAAATTGCGTATGCAAATTTATGAGAGTGCTGCCAGCTGCTATGATAAACATCTCCTTTGTTCTTGGATCCTGGCTTTGTGTTAGGCGCTATTTGGAGGATTGTTGGACGATGTAACCCGGCGACAACCTAAACTGTGTACCGTGAGACGGAGAGTGCATGATTCCTGTGTTCGAGGTCCTGCCCACTGTCCCGTCACAACTTAAATATCCTATTTCCCACAACGTCAAGAATCAAGACATCGAATGCTGTTGCTGATCAATATAAATGTGTGGTAGATGGTGCGTAATACTGCTTGTAGTAAGTTTGTTTTAGTCATCTATTTAGTATACAATCATAGTCTAGTTGTGATTTCGGTCTTTTGTACTTCCTAGTAGTCATTCCTGTATTCGTATAGCTTTAAGCCGTTTTAATATTGACGTATTTTTACATTAGTTTATTTTATTTATGTGACATAGTTATTCCAAATAGTCATAAGTGGAAAATGCTTAGGTTGTAAAAAGCGGATAGGGCGAAATCACTCTAAAGTAGTCTGTAGTAGTTGCGATAAGGCGTACCATGTTATTTGTACTTCGTTGGGGTTTAATAACAGGCAGGATGAAATTATATTGGACTAGGAGTGCATGAATTGTATGCAAGGTACAGAAGGTGTAGGTATATGTGTAGATTGTGGGGCCGGAATTGATGGAAGTACTAATGGTAGTAGCAATTACTGCTTGCAATATCTGTTTCCTCTTAGTGAATGTACTGTGGAGCCTGAGAGTAATTATTTAGATAATACGAATTGTACTAGTGCTGTAAGTAATTCTTTACTTGAGTCTAAGGGCTTTTAATATTTACATATTAATGTCAATGGTCTGAATGTAGCAAAAATTGAAAGCCTAAAGTTGCTAGTTGATACATATAACCTAGATGTATTATGTGTGTCTGAGTCAAAGCTGATTAATGTAGTTTTTTCTGGAAAATTAGCTATTGAAGGCTTTAGTATGCATAGATTTGACAGAGTTGGCAGCGCTAGCCGTAGTGGTGGTATAGTTATTTACATGCGAAATGGAATTGAATGTGTTAATATAAACATTCTAGAGACAGTGCTAGTGCCTAAGAAGCTAGAGATGACAACTGTTAAATTGCTTGTTCCTTTCTGTAAACCACGGTTACTGACAGTAGTGTACAAGTCTCCTGATGTTAGCAAGACTGAGTTTTTAGATTACTTTTCTCTGTATGTTGCTGATCTCAAGTTACTGAACCTGGAGTCAGTAATTATGGGGGATTTAAATATTGATATATCTGTTAAGGATAAGTACTCAAAACTTTTAGGCAGTATTGCCAGGAAGAGTGGTTTGAAACAGTTAGTTGATCAACCAACTCGTAGAACATTAACTACTAGTAGCATAATTGATCACATATATGTAAGCAATGTTTGCATGCATACTAATAATAAAGTATTGAGTGTAGGCATTTCTGACCATTGTGCAGTCTATACTGTGAGGAAAGCGGTCAAAATGCGTTATCCTGTTGAGCACATTAAAACTAAGAACTACTTAAATGTTAATTAGGATAATGTAAATAAGGATATGAGTCTTATTCCTTGGTCAACAATGGAGATTTTTGATGATGTTAATGATGTACTTAATTATTTTGAATTGTCAATTTTTGAAGTTTTGAATGAGCATGCTTCTGTGATATCTAGGCGAGTTAAAGGTAAAATATCTCTTTGGCTTACCATAGAACTAAAACGCAGAATGCACTACCGTGATAGCTTGAAATTGAAAAGCTTGCAAACAAAGGATTCTGAACTTTTTAGGCAGTATAAAGAGGAAAGAAATAATATTAATAGAGACATTTCTAAAGCGAAGTATGTATATTACCGTAAGAAGTTTGAGGAAGTACCATCGTCGTCAAATGTACAGGCGGTACATAATAGGCTCATATGCAAGAGTAATAGTGGCTGTGCTGTTGCACAGTTAAATTTTGAGTCGGAAATAGTAACTGATGTAGATAAATTGTCAAAAGCATTTGCATCTGCTTTTGTTGTTCAGTCGTCTACTGTAGATGTAAATAATTTGGATGAGTTGTATGATAGCATTCCTACTAATAATGATTTTGAGCCGTTCACCCCCGATGAGGTGATGACGAGTATATCTTGTTTGCAATCAAAATCCAAATGTAACCCAAATGAATTATCGTATTTTGTTCTCAATAATTGTAAAGAGTCTTTGGCTCTTCCACTAGCACTTCTACTTACGCAGTTTCTTTGTTTAGCATCGTATTCAGCAAAGCTAAAGAGTGCAGTTGTGACTCCGTTGTATAAAGGAAAGGGCTCTAGGCTTGATGCACTATCTTATCGCCCTATTTCTACATTACTAGTTTTAGATAAAATTCTTGAGAAAATGCTTTATTTTAGACTTTTAAGTAGAATAAATTTGAGTGACCAGCAACATGGTTTTAGAAGGGGCAGATCATGTCAGAGTGGAACGCTAAAGTTTATACAGGATGTGTTTAACTGTATTGATTTAAAATGTGAAAGAGTCATAGCAGTCTTCATAGATTTACAGAAGGCATTTGATTCAGTCCCTCACTATTAGTTATTAGTCAAATTAAGAGATGTTTACAAAATTGACGGTAATTTATTGAAACTTCTAGTAGACTACTTGCGGGATAGAAAGTTTAGAATAAAAGTTGGTTCTAAAGTATCTGACTCGTTTGACCTGTGTGTTAGAGTTCCACAAGGGTCTGTTCTAGGACAAATTCTTTTTATCATCTACATAGATAAAGTCTCGGAGGTTATTTTAAGTGGTGTTGATTTTGTGCTTTATGCTGATGACCTAGTTTTATATTATTACTCGTCTGTCTTCGCAAATACTATTGCCCACATGCAGGCATGTCTTAATGATGTAAATGATTGGTTTGTGTCACAGGGACTTTCTGTAAATGTATCTAAGACAAAGTTCATCGTTTTGCATAAAGCAAGAGACTATAAAGTACCTGTTGATGTTAAGCTAAGCTGTAATGGTCATGATATTGAACGTGTGTGGACGTTTCGATATCTAGGTATTATTGTAGCTTCTAATTTGAGCTTTAAAAATCATTTTGAATATGTTAAGAATAGAGTAAGCTCAGCCATTGGAATGATTGTCAATTTAAAACGATTTTTGAATTTCAATATTTTTGTAATTATGCTAAATGCATATGTACTGTCGATAGTTGATTATTGTGCCATAGTGTATGCAGTCCAAAGTAACGGTGAGCTGCAGGCATTGCAGAATAAAATTAATAGTTTAATTATTCAGTTTACTGACCAAAATGTGTTTAAAAAGCGGAAGAACAAATCTAATCGCTTAGTACTTATGCAGAATGTATTACTGGAGCAGACGAATACGTTGTCAGTAACGGAAAGAATAAAATTGTATATAATGTCATTTGTGTACAAAATGCTAAACAATGGTTCTAATATTGCTAATTTTGGCTCATGGTATGCATTAAAGCAGCCAGAGCGTGTAACAGGGTCTAGTAATTCATGTCTTTTGGAGTATCCCACTAATTGTAATACAGAAGTGTATAGACGCTCGTTTTTGTATAGAAGTATAACTGAATGGAATGCTTTGCGGGATAGTGTAAAGTGTTTTGAAGATTGTAATTTCAGGTCCGTTCTTACTCAACACTTAATTAGTGTGAGAACACCTATTGAATATTCAGTGTATCAACCACCGTAATGGGTGGTGTAGCATATAAATGTTTTATTGGTAATGAATTGTGTATGTGAAATTTGGATTGACTGGTATTAAGTCATTGATTTGCTTTGATAATGTGTGCTTGTAATTGTATTAGTTTTTTATTTTTAATTTAGGTATGTGAATTATGATAGTGTCCTTCATTGAAAATCAGTACAATTGTATTGAATGAACCTGACACTGTAATAAAGTTCACTCAAACTCATACTCAAACTCAAGAGATTATTGTCAATTTAATAGAATATTTAGAGGTGCAGCTCATAATTCTTGTAATTTGAATGTTAGAACGTGTTTGAATATACTAGTTTTTTTATAATGGGACAAATTATTATTTTGAATTTTTTGTAAGGCAACTATATAAGATGATAAATAAAACGAAAACAGTATGTAGTGAATTTAAAATTGTACATCAAACAGAGGATAAATATTATTTTATAACTGTTGGTATACCTGATACAAAAATTACATTTACATTTTAAGATTCATTAAAAATTCTACCTGCATAATTAGATGAGTTAGCATCTAATTTAAAAAAGGGTAATATTGAGAATTTCAAGAATTTGCTAGATTATTTAATTGATGAACCAGTTAAAAATAGGGTATTACCACAAAAAAGAGTGTTTCTGTATTTATTTTTGCTTTTTTATTAAACTTTAATACAATAGATATCCTAAATATAGGGAGTTTCATGATGACGTAATAGATAAAAATATTCCAAAAAAGAAATATAAAAGAGGTAAAAAACTTTGAAATTATTTTAAGAATTAAGCTTATAATAGATATATATTCAAACGTTATATAGAGATGTATTTAACACATGATGTTTTAATATTAGCTGATTGCTTTAAATCATTCAGAGTTTTATCTTTACATCATTAGGAATTTCATCCTGCACATTATATTACAACTACTGGATTTTCTTGGAGTGCTTGAGATGACTAGAATAGAAATAGAACTTTTAACGGATCTAGATATACTTCAGGAGGTAATAAGAGGTAGGTTATCTGAAATAATAAATAGGGATGTGAGAGCTAATAATAAAAATATAGGTCATTATGATAAAACTAAAGATTCATCGTATCTAGCCCCTGTTGATGCTAATAACTTATATAGTAATGCTATGTCATTTCAGTTACCTATTAATGTGTTTAAATGGTGTTCTAAATAAAAAATTAATAATTAATATAACAATATAACAACATTAGATATTGATAGTGATATTGAATATACACTTAAAGTGGATTGAGAATATCTTAAAAACCTGCATGATTTACATAATGATAATCCATTTTTCTTATACATAAAACAGTACAAGATACTGAATTATCTGAGTATCAACATAGATTAAAAGAAACTAAAAATTATAAAGCATGTAAAAAATTAATAGCTGGTTTAAAGAATAAAAAAGGATTAATATGTGAATATAGAACTTTTAAACAAGCTTTACAACATAGATTAGTACTAACAAAAATGCATAGTGCAATAAAATATAATCAAAGTGTTTGGTTGGAACCATATATTGATATAAATACAAAATTAACGCAAAAAGTCACATCTGAATTGGAAAAAGATTTCTTCTAACTAATGAATAATTCAGTATTCAGTAAAACAATAGAAAATACTAAGCTTCAAAATATTTTAGTAAAATTAATTTTAATCGTGAAGCAATATTTAGTAAAGATTTAGTAGCTCTACATATGAAAAAAATGAGCATATTATTTAATCAACCAATATTTGTAGTATTTTGTGTTTTAGAAATGTCGAAATACAGGATGTATAAATATGTGTATGATCATTTGAAACCTAAGTGGAGTAATAGTGTAGGAATAGTTCAAACCGATACTGATGGACTAATGCTTCTTATTAAAACTAATGATTTTTATGAAGATATTAGGAATATTATTGAATAATGGTATGATACTAGTGATTCAGAATCTTATAATATTTTCAGCTTACTCATTAAGAACAAGAAGAAATTAGGTTGTTTCAAAATACAAACTAATAAAAACATTGTTACTGAGTTTGTTGAATTAAGATCTAAAATTTTATTAAATTGTATTGAATTGAATTATACATTAATAACCAAAAAACAGAATTAAGGCATACCTAAGCATATCGTTAGTAAATATGAGATTTAAACGTAAAGAAAAACATTAAATGAAGAAATTAAAAGTAAAATAATTTTCAATCAAATTAGATAAAATAAATTAGATATGTTTACTTTTAATCAATCAAAAGTTGAATTAGATAATTTTAATAATAAGAGGTATATTTTAGATGATAGAAAAACTACGTAAGCACATGAAAATTATAAAATTCAATAGATCGAAATCATTAAAATACATCACTTACGTTAGGTATACTTATAAAATAAAAGTCGTAGTCGCAGTTATGTTCTCAAAAACGGTAAAATAAAATCAAAACATCTAAATTCAAAAATCTAAAATGTTGACAAATGTGTAAAACTGCTGTTTTTTCTATCAAAATAGCGTTAAATCATTGAAATAGGCTACGTTTCAAAAAATGGAATCGTAGGTCGTAGGTGTGCCAGGAAACCTATTTCCACACTACCTATAACCTCTATCAAATTTAGTACTAAATAAATTTGTTGGTAATCTTTGACTGATTTTTTAACTTTAATTTGGTATTTTTATCACTTAACTCGGCTAATCTGGATTTAAAACCATATAGACGTAAATAAACTTGTAATTCATTCTCTGATTTACTTGCTTTTATTTGTGTCAATTTAATAGTAGTATGCTTTAAATTATTAAAAGCATTCATGAAATCTTGTGAAAATCAGCCTATCCAGTGTTTTCTTAGTAAGTCATGTATTTATACATTTATTAATGAATTGTTTTTACAATATCTCTACAATCATTGCCTGCGTCCTATTTACTGTTGTTTACTAGTTAATTTTTTTAGAAGATTATTTAATTTTTTACCAGTGTATTTAGTTTTTCTATCAGAATAAATCTTTAGGCGTCCGAAACTAGCATAAACTATGTAGTTTTCTATCAGCTTCGCGTCTAAGAAACTTATTTGCGCGTTTCAATACAAATTTAAGACTAACTTCTACTTCATCTGCATTATGAGGTTTAGCCCATTCTTCCTTATAAAATATTTTAATCATTAAACATATTTATTTATATCCATTTTTATCGTAAACACTTTTCTTAGGCATACAAACTAAATCAGCTTGCTATTTTAAGTATATTTGTAAGGTTTATTATCTTTTACGTTTAAATTTTGTAAATTAACATAAATTTTAAGTATATGTATCTTTTGTAGCTAGATATTCTTTTACTATTTGTCGTTTTGAAGCTGTTTTTCCAGCCAATTTATTAATTATTGCAACAAAACCTGTTTAAGTGTTTTTATATACAGAATTTTGAATTTTTTTTATGATTAATCAATTTTATGTAGTCATTATTTAAACCCCTATTTAAATATAATTCTGGTTTAATCACATTTTTTGTTACAACTTGTTTTGCTTTTTTACTAAATGTAGAATTTTTTTATTTAATCTAGGTCTTTAGTTAGTTTTTTATCTGCTTTATGTATATAATCCTTATCTTTTTACATAATGTATATGATATGATGCATTGCAGACCTATTAATTCCGTATACAGGATTATCTGTTTTTGCTATTCTTTCTTCAAACTTTGTTCTCGGACCTAAATATTTACTACTTTAATAATGAACTTTTATGTATTTACAAATTTTATTAACTATTAAACTACTAAACTTTGTCCTACTAGCTTAAGTAAAAATAAAATTTTTAGTATTATTATCAGTACCTATTGCTTTTATCATATTTTTTTTTATTTTTGTAATAGCTTGTTCAATTTCTGTATTGGATATTGTAACCTTACATTTTATAAAAATGAAGTTATTCATTTATTACTATTTATTTTACTCAAACATCTCTAATAAATACTTAATTGTATGAGTATGACAATTAATATGTCCTATTTTTATTGCACAGATGAAGGGAGAGTAAAAAATAAGTAGATCAGCGTACCAGTAGTGCCGCGTTTTCGACTCTGCACAACAATGCACAAAATTAAGCTTTAATTTAAAATATTGCATATTTATGTTACATAATTAAGTATCTACGAGTATGTTATATATAAACATTAAATGTTACGACTTTGTTAAAAAGCTAAAAGTTAAAGTATCTTTAGTTTCAAGGGATCAAGCGTTTCAAATCACCTTAAAATCTGTTCCAACAACACGGACCCCCATGTGACTAGCCTACCTCGTAATAACACAAAGCCAAGTAAGCCTTAACTGATATAGATCGCCACACATGTGGAGAGCTCGGCGTTTAGGATCAACTTTCTCACAAAACAGATCGTAGGCAAATGGAAATCGACCCCACGCCTTGTCAGCAGTGATAGAGAGCCTAAGACGCTATGTCTTGCGTGGCACCACTGGACCACCAGGGCTCTTTCTAGAGAGTGTGTATGCAGAACGCAAAGCAGTCGTGCAAAGAAGTGAGAGGCACCGGATTTTTTTTTAATGGTATGCTCACCTTGCTCAAATCTGTCAAGCGCCTCAACTGCAGATAAATAATTCAATATTCAGTTTAAAGAATTTAAGGGGTCACTCATAAATGACGTCATAGGTATGGCCCAGCAACCTTCTTGGATATTGATCAAGTTGAATGCTAGAGGTTACTATTTACGTAACGGGTAATCTGATAACAGAGGGGTCTTAAGGACGATTAAATGTAATATTTTGATAACGTCACTTATAGGTGACCCCTTATGTACTTAGTTTCAAATTACTAATCCCTTAACTATTGAAACTTACGTATATGAGTCCGAATACACACAGTATTACTCATACTATGTTCAACTGCGTACCACCATAATTTAGTATCTATGTAATTTTAGTTTGAATTATAGAACATATTATATTTTTATAAGCATTAATCAAATGCATGTATGAGCATAATGAATGATATTGCATGTATATATAAAAGATCACTCAGAAATAATTTTAAACTTCATGTTTTACGGAAATCATCGTTCTACCATACTTCTTATCAGTATAGAGCTGTATCTATTTGGAATGCATTACCTGTGAGTATTCATAAACAAAACAATCTAAAGAACTTTCAATTTGAGTTAAGCAAATGGCTTATTAACAATCGTAACAATATTTATACTTAACTATAATCATTTTACTTAAGTAGTCTTAGATATATTTTATAAATGTCTGTTCCCGAAAATCAGTGTATTTATTCGCTGTGTGAAATATGACAAAAAAGCCCTTACTTACTTATTATATTTTATTATAAAAAGTATTTCTATAGCATGCCTACGTATTATTTATGTATGTGAGTATTTAGTTCACTCTTGTTTTTAAACAACAAACTGCACGTCGAGCACATATTTTGCTGAATCAAACCAGTTATTCTTTACACATACGTATTCTTTCTATCTTTTAATTCACAAGTAATTTACTTAAAATATATTGCATTATATTGTGTAATTCTAATCAGAGATATTTTTCAGATGAGTTTAGAAGTAGATAACCTATTTAAATCGACGATGGACAACTATGTGACCATTACGAAATCCCATAACAAATTATATTTATTAAATAATTAATTGTTACGAGAGATGAAATAAAGAAAGAATTATGAGATAGGAAGAGAGATTGAATAAATTACTGCTTATGAGAAGTCGCCTTTTCCTAAAAAGCCAAACTTATCACTTGAGACGTCTTAGATATAGAGAGTGCTTTCCATACAAGTTCTATAAGTCCTATATTATTTCTATAGCCTTCTGTGATCATTTTCATTTGCGTTTAAATGCATTACAATATTATTTTATAAAATCATCATTTACTCTCTAAAACAACCATTGAGTTAATTTGGCCTAACAGCCCGTATCAGCACATCACAGGTTCTAAAAGGTGGATCTGTTTAATCTCTTTACCTTTATACGTTATCAGTTCGTCTCGTACAGAGAGTTACAAGAGAGTGAGCGTATTTACTATCTTAATTTTTAAAATTGTTAAATACGTCAGTTTAAAATTTCCAAAATTTTTAAATCTTTAAAACTTCAAAAAATATCTTGAAAGTTCAGAAAGTGAATTAACATCAAAATTATCTAGTTAGACGAAGGCATACATAGTTAGCAAGTGCAAATTACAAAGCAGAAGAGAGTAGTAATTTCAATCAACAGACTTCACGACTGAGATAGCTTTCAGCGTGTAGAGCACTACTCAAGTGAGTAGAAAGTTACCCTTAGTAAAGAATACAGTGACCCACAAAGTTAGTGAACTATCCAGCTCGTAGAGGCGTATTATTAGTGCCACAAACTAAGTGTGGAACAGTTCCATATGGTATTGTGAAGTACATTCTCGAGTTGCCCCACATTAATGCAACAGTTCCAGGGTGAGGTCATAATAGTAAAATTGAAAGTGACAAAGTGTAGAACAATAAATCCCATGTCATCTTAGAAACCAGGACTGAAGTTAAAACTCCAGAATTAAAGGAAGAAAAACCACAGCCACCACTGAGTTCCAAAGTTCTGGAGTCATTACTAGTCACTAAGACCAGAACGAGCACGGAGCCTGCACTTATTATTATTATTATTATTATATGACAGGAATTTGGTCCCAAAGAGACCAACGCCGCCGAGGCCTTTATAATTATGGCCTATTGCAGACACCTCCTCGAAAAAATAGCAGAAGAAACAAGATCAAATCGCAAGCCTGCCAGTAGAGCGCAAAAACGCCACTAACTAAGCCACCGACGCCTGACCTAACATATCCAGCGATATAAGACACCCCCCAAGATAGAGGTTTCTCACAAGTACAAAGGCAGGGCACACAGTCAAATAGTGAATTGGTGTATCATCCTCCTCCCCACAGTGCACGCACGTAGGGAAGTCCAACACTCTAATCCTCCAACCATGAGCTCCCCAAGCCCCATGCCCCGTCACTAGCCCAATCAACCATCTTAATTAATCTCTGGGATAACGCACCAACGACGCATTGCCGTAAAGCAGTGCCGATATCCAGAGCTTGGCCTGTGTACAGTTGCGTAGTCTAGTCCATTGTCTTTTATGCTCACGTCTAGCCCAGTGCACAATTGCGCAGTAGACAGCGGAGAGTGGGACTGAAATAATTAGTCTCGGACCAAACTGCCTAACGCAACTCCCATCATGCGAAGCCTTTGCCAGCCTATCTGCCTCCTCATTACCCCTGAAACCCGAGCGCGCAGGGATCCATACTAACACAACCTCACAACCCCTCTCAGCGAGTCTGTTGAGGTTAGTGTGACAGTCCAACACGACACTCAAGACAGTGTACGGCCTGGACAGTGCTCGCAAAGAACTTTGACTTTCACTGAATACTCTGACCGAAAGATCCTTAGTGCCATTCTCCAGCAGCCAATGGGCCGCCAAAGAAATACCAAGGGTCTCACACTGGAATACAGAAGCATCAGCACCAAGACACACAGATGAAGCCATAAAAGTTACTCCCTGGTTTCTGTCCTCAATCACAACTCCACAGCCAGCATTATCACCATCACGTGAGCCATCAGTAAAGCAGACCACACCACCCCCCAAAAAGAATAGATCACAAGCCCAATCTACTCGGGACCCCAGTTCAACAGTAAACCTCCTGTTTTCAAGGCTCTTATACGTCCAGTCCACTGGCATCTCAAGAATAGGGACAGAAGAGCCCCACCTCTCACAAATCACAGTATGGCTGGTTGAGCCCCCAAACCAAGGATTTTTCGTCCACAAATCCCTTGTTTTCAGCCTATGCATAGACCTAACAGCCACAGCCTTTAGACAGACGTCCAGAGGCGTAAGGCCGATAAGCACTCCATCGCCGCCCTAGGCGTCGATCAAAGCCCACCCGTGATCATGAGGCACGCTTGATGCTGCACCTAACCCAACAGACTCACAAACGAGCTTTTCTCTAGTGCAGGAGCCCAAGCCACAACCCCATACTCCATCACTGGACGGACAAGGGCAGTGTAAGCCTATCTCGCCACGGTGGGAGATAGACCCCATTTCCTTCTGACCATGCGTTTGCATCTGGCCAAGGTGACCTGCGACTTGATCTGCACTGACTTGCAGTGTGACATCCTGGTTGAATGCTTGTCAAGTACAACGCCTAAGTACCTAACTGTTCGCCGGATCTCCAGGCTCGCTCCCCTGTACCTCACGGAATAGGGAGAGAGCCTGGTGTTCCTAGTGAACAGAATCAATTCAGTCTTCTCAGCATTAAGGTTTAGTCCCACCTCCACACACCAGTCACTGATAATATCTAGACTATCTGTGACCCGATGTGTGAGTGTGCGGAGCACCTTGCCACTTTGAAGCACCCGTGTGTCATCGGCATACCCTTGTGATCGAGTAGACGACGCTCATTGCCTAAGCCTAGTCAAAAGACCATTCATAACCAAGTTCCACAGGAGGAATGAAATAATTGTACTTTGTGGACACCCTCTTACCACATTCAGTCCCTAAAACAACCACTAATCTCAGACACCACCCGTCTATGTCTAAATCTAAAGTCGATCCACTTTTTCAACAAAGAGCAAATACCAAACCTATCTAATGCTTAGGTTATAGCACTGAATAGTACATTTTTGAAGTCCCCTTTAATGTCGGCAAAGGCACCCAGAACCATCAGTCCCGACTCAAGGGCTCTCTCCACATACGCTACTATTCTATGAATAGCCGCATCTGTGGAACGACCCCTCAAGTACGCAAACTGATGATTAGCCCTATGCCTGCTCTTCAACTTAAGTGTTTTGATGTGCCCATCCGCCAGTCTTTCCAGGACCTTCAACAAAACAGGAGCTAGCTGTATGGGTCTCTACGAAGGGGCCTTACAGTAGTCCGTACTACCCGGCTTAGGTAGAAATACTACCCTAGCCACTCTCCAGCACAGCGGTACAGTGCCCAATGCCAGGCAAGCCTGATAGAGAGCAACCAACCGCCCCAAAATCAACGGTAAACTCCTTTGCAATAGCACAGGTTGAATACAATCAGCCCCCGCAGACTTGTATGGACTAAAACTCCACACAGCATTCTGCACCTTCCTCTCAGTGACAATCCCTGAGCAGCCATGCAATTCCAGGAAGCACATACCATGCTCCATGATATGCCGCTCCCCACTATTTAGCCCAGGAAAGTGATGCCAAAGAAGGACAAAAGCCTGCACTTACTGCAGATCAGACAGTAGTAGAAGCTATTAAACACTACGCAATCGAGGTACGTAAAGTTAAGTCCTATTATCATAATAAGATAAAGGAACTGCAAGCTAGATCAGGGCAATTTGAACACCAGCTGGCCGACTAGAAAACCGACGTTCCCCTGCAGTTAGAGAACGCGGCATTTAAAGCTAGACTTACATTACTTGAAGCCGCCACCCAAAAACATATACCAGACAATATGTTGGGCACTAGGACCTTTAATAGACCATTAGTCGACTTCGAGAAATTAACTGGACCATCAGGCTACTCAAGATGGTTAGTCGACATGAAAATTGCTTTAGGCACCGTTTATTTAGGAGTCATAGTGGACGGATCATACCATTGACTACAGTTTGCATTGCCACCAACTCAGGCGAAAGCCACGGATTTTGCGAACTGGAAGGCAGCCAACTTGACCGCTGTTTTGTCTATACAATCTAGCTTACACCGAGATGTACTACTTAAAGTACACCATATCAAAAAGGCCCGAAACCTCATAAAAGAACTCGCAAGGATGTTTAAATCCAAAAAAGAGGATGAACGAGTCCAACTGGCAGAGAAATTCTTCAGCCTCCGCATGGAAACGATAGGCGGCTACAGGTATCTGAACGACCTGTTAGCCACCAACAACGATCTCAAAAGAGCTGAAAAAAAATGGAAGCTAAGATTATGCTCGGACTCACCGTAAGCAAGCTCTCTCATCAAGAGGAATATGTAGGATTCGTACAAACTTAGCAGGTTTCCCAAAACAAAACTGCCAAAAACGTACTAGAATCACTCAAAGCCACCGATAAGAACTGCAAACAAGCAATACAAACTGCCGTTTACAACCCACCCCAGGCTTTCAGAGCCCACTAACAGGACAATAGAGCCAGAGGTAGAGAATGGAGCGAACGCGGACGATCTTGTCAACGTCGAACCAAAACAGGAGGCCGTAATGACCATTTCAGCAACGATAATCGCCGAAAGAACAAAAATTACCTACCACGACACGCCCAACATGACAACAGCCTTTAAGAAAGAACCTCCGAGCGTCAGCATGCACACAACAGAGGTGCCAACAGACAGGAAAGAGAAGGAGGCAGACCCCCACCCCCTGTCACCCCCTGTGTAATCCACTCCCACCCGTGAAAAAAGAACGTTCATCTAGGAACGTCCTCACGGAGCAGTAGCAGTGGATGAAGCAATAATTCCACCAAGCCACGGATAGTCAAGAATCATTATTCAGATGAAGACTCATCTAAAGAAGACCATATTAATCAGATGGCACACCTTGGAATTCGTGCGTATCCCCTTTATTAAGACTCGTCTACGGACTCGGAGCCTGATTCAAGAGAGGTGAACTGTACGCAAGGAAAAACCAACCCCCAACATGACGATGTTGGACAACAATGCAACCAACACTATGCATACCTACTCCGTCCGGGGCACAGAGTAGAGATCAAAACCCCAGTGGAGCAATGGATATATAGCACCACCACTGGAACAGAAACGGATTCAAATTGCGGGACAGAGCTATCACAACACAACAATTAACTACATGCATACCTACTCCGCCTAGGGTGCAGAGTAAAAAAACCGAGTCAGCTAACAACTAAAGAGTCGGATAGCTCCAGTACAGACACAGACTCGGATCAAAAACCAATAGAGCTACTGCCACCACCAAATGGGATGATTAGAACTGGAGTTACTAGCGAGAAATGGGAGACAGCATTAGCTTTAAGACGAGCGAGAGCTCAGCAGATTCAGATGACGATGACAATCAACCCCTATACGCCCTTAGCTCAGACATTACCCACCACAATACCAACAGTTTCTTACAATGGAGCATTCACAGACATGGAGGAAGAATTACAACAAAACAACACTGTAGATGCGGATGAAGACCAACAACAACCCACCGCAGGGAGGAACTCCACTCACACGAATGAAGAATTAAGAAGGGCCCGCACCGCCAGGGCACCTATTCTTGAAACGGAACAACTGAGAAACTACTCACCTAAACAAGAAGAGTGCCCATCACCCTAAGGTAGACCAAAGATTAATCCAGAAACAGAGTAGAACATTCAACCCACAGCTGGAGCAATCATAAATCTGCAACAAAACATACAGGTCCAGGACTGCAATAATTTTCCTAAAATGAGTCAAGCTGAATGTGTGAAGTCTGCTAAGCTCTATACCTTTAATAGAAACCTCGAAAAAAATGAGTATTGCACTAAAAAAACAACTAGACTTGGAGAAGAGAGTATACCAAGAGAACCGGAATACCGAAACTCTACGGGAATTATTTGGTCATCTACCAGAAGCTATGTATACACCTCAGGAACACATACTGAAATTAAACACGATCGCTGCAAGAAACGCACGTGTACAAGCCAATTCTATGGAATCCCTACAAAGAAATTTGGACTACCAAGAATATATGTGGGTTCTGGACAAACCTGAGCAGACAAAAGTGGGCGCGTATGAAGATTATGAAAACTAAACAAGTCTGGAGTTCAGTAATTGACATGTTTGGACATCTCGCAAGTGCGGTCCTAACGGAATTTGAATGGTTCCAGGAAGCCACAACGAAGTACCTAAGTAAGGAGAGGTTAGGCATCATCCTTAAGGAACGCGAGAAACTTCATCAGCCAGTGCGTACAAAAACTTGGACCGAGGCCCCTCGTATGTCACATTCTCAAAAGAAATCGGAGGCAATCATGCTTACTGATCTCAGGTTGTTCCTGGAAGCATACAAACGCCAGCGAGAAAGGAGCCTGGATTATAAGCCTAAAGCTAAATTTCAGGAATTTCTATTTTCCAAACTTGATACGCCTAATTGCTTTATTCATGCTAAGAGGTTGAATTACAATTTTGAACGTTATAAGTTGGTGATAGCAAGCCAAAAAGCATGATTCATCCGGACCCCCTAATTATCATCCATACCAAGGCTCCTGACACTTCTGAGGATTATGAACCAACACCCAAACTGGGCGCAAAATTGAAAACGGTAAAACTCATTTTACTGAGGAATATTCGGTCAATTATACCGAGGCTGAAATGTAGTACTCTCTTCATGAAAAATATACATATGCACCGATTAAAGGCAGGTGCAAACCATACATGGACACAAATACCACCTCATCCACACAAAGAACCACAACGGCTGGAGCTACAGCAAATATGGGATGAAGATATTAGCAGGTTTTACGCTCATAAACTCCCTCAGCCTTCATGGTGAAACCAGCAAAAGAAACTCATACCACATGTGGGGCTGAACACCACAGTACAAAAAGTCAATTGTACGGACGTCTAGAAGAAAGCCTGGCCATACAATACTTGTCGATTGTTCAAAACCCACCGGAAAAGATTGTAGTAGAATCAGATTTGGAACCTACGGACTCATCAGAAGAATCTTACAAAGCATATTGAACAGGATTTCTTCTAGAACACAAACAACAACGTCAAGCGTATGCAAATGTACGATCCCGGTTTAGCACTCCTTTGGAAATGCGACTAGGGGAACAACTTCTGGCAATTTATATGTCCAAATATAGACCTAACGGCATTGCAAATGTTATTAGACAAACACTTATGGATTTTCCTCAATACCATCAGGGCTTCCAGAAAAGCAGGGTGGTTACTTTAAAACGGATAGACGGAACTAAACAGAAATTCGAAGATTTAAGTCTTCTCACTATGGAACCAGTACCGGAACCTATGAGCCCACTGCCAGAGGACATGTCACAAAACACTGTACAGTCACCAGAAGTGAACAATAATGAGTTACCTGTTTCTCCACCCATCTAAAAACCTTATGTTGAACTAGAACTGTTGAAAATAACACCAGAAGACAAAGAAGTCCTGGTGAACACCTTCAC
Source organism: Dicyrtomina minuta (assembly GCA_949802685.1). Classification (NCBI taxonomy): domain Eukaryota; kingdom Metazoa; phylum Arthropoda; class Collembola; order Symphypleona; family Dicyrtomidae; genus Dicyrtomina; species Dicyrtomina minuta. Next base: position 302,563 of record CATKUY010000180.1, on the reverse strand, counting down.
GGTAGAACTGGAAAATGAAAGTCCAGCGGCCATATACCAGAAAATCAAACAACAAAGGGACTTGACCATTTTACGACACACGCAACCTTAACAGAATTTTTCTACTGAAGACCAGAAAATGGTTGTATCCAATAGAAAAGAAGGTCAGACATGGAAAAACCCGTTCAAGAAAAAACCTAGTCTGCATATATGCGACAATACGCTGATACACGAGGGACCAGCGTTCAATTTAGACAACGGCCACAAAACATTCCACTTCACACAGTCCATAAACTAGTGGACACTTCCATTCAAAATCAAAGTTTTCCTCATCACAAAGCTCACGGGACAATTAAAACAGAAACTAACAACTGGACTCCCGAGGTATGAAACATGATTTAAGAGGTGAATACAGAAGAGGGAAGGTTGGACCAAACAACAGTTCCAAACAACACACTTCTACTGATTACCAAGAAATCCCTCCCCCACCAACCAGACTAAACAAATACAAGGTCACAGATAAATTAGTCGAAAATTTGAAATTACAGGCTAAACAACGCCAAGAGAGGAAAAACACAAGTAAACTTGTCAGTAAGGAAGACTAACAGAAAAAACTAAAGCTATTTACTGAGCTCATTATTGTAGAACAGTCACAACTGCAAAAGAACATAGAAATTCTTCAACAAGCCCAGATTCACTGTAACACCGATCTGTTAGAAATTGCAAAATCCTTTAAATCTTTTGGCACAAAAAAGGATATTGACGTACTTAAAGGAGTAGAGGAGTTGATGAATTCGTACAGGTTGTTCAATGCATTCCACAGAAGACTAGTTGTACAGTTATTGTATTCTTTTTTATATAGTATAACAATCCTAAATGTAATTGTAGTATATAGTGAACTTATAAAATAATAATATAGTATACATGAAGACACGCAGAATGTTGCCCTCGTATTGTTGTAGTCAAGGATCTGTGCACAAGATTCTTGACTACTCAGTAATTGTGACACAGGCATTGGCCATGCCTACGTAACAAGTTTTGTACAGAGCGTGAGAGTGGAACGAGGTTACTCTCACTCTTTCTCTCTCTCTCTGCAGACAGAAAACATGTATACGGTTATACTCATCAGGACAAAAAGTGAATAAATAGCAGATCTGACTATACACAGATCATCATTGGTTTTCATCAGAGCCTTGGTCGAAGACTATGTAGTTTTTACTACATAGCATTTTTATTTCATTCACATTCTCGCCCACTGTTGTAAGCTATATACAACAGAAATGGTGTTTCTGCTCGTCAAATTTCGGGCCTAAATTTTCTAATTATTATTTTTGTCCCCCTGATTTTGTTTTTCAAATATTTCGAGGTCAAAATGTTATTTGGTTAGGGTGTATCTCCTCCAGTTTTAGTAAAATACCAATGAATTTCCTTCCTCCTGTTAACGACCTTAATAAATTACAACAATTACAAACTCAGCTCCGAATAATTTCTGTTAATGATTACAAAATTATTGTTTTTCAAAATACCCAAAAACTTGGATAAGTTGCAAGAGAGCCAAAAAATAAACCAACTCGCCTCGACCATTGGCTAGACGTATATAAACTATACCAAAAACATCAAAGTGACTTGCTTGCTCTTCTTGAAATAAAAGCCAACAAAAAGCACCATAAGCGTATTAAGGCAGTAAGTTCTTTACTTAACGAATTTTGTGAATTACTATTAGAAAATAATTTTGCGATCCCAAAACGTGCAGACATACTACAAGAAATAATCTACTCATTTGTGACAACATTACCTGAAGTCACTTCAACTTCCAGTGAATCCCTAACAATTGCAGCTTCAGCTCCTCCACAGTCGACAGAAGTAAGTAGTCAATCCTCTGAATCTAACGTGAGTCAAGGTTTAGTTAATAACGATCTAGAACCAGCCACTGAAATTAAGCCAGAGGAACTTGACACTTCAGAAACCAGGGAAGAAAAAAAAGAGGAAGAAAAAGAAGATTTAAAAACTAATATAATGGCGTCATACAGCGTCCTTCCAAAATTATCACAAGCCACAGACCCACAAAATTATATCGACTTATTGAAGACATCGATTTCTGCTGCTGATATCAAAACTGAAGAACTGAAGAAACGACATTTAGCCCTTGGACAAGATTCACCTACTGGACGTTACTGGGCTGCCCTACATCGTAAAACTATAAATGACAATTCTAAATTTGACGATCTCACTACTTTATTCCTAAATGAATTTTCCACACATAAAGGATTGACATGACAAGACGTTCTAGCTATAATACAAAAGCCAACAGAAACAGCTTCATCTTTTCTCATTATGATAAGATACTACATCGAGGAACATTTAAAATCACTAGACGAAAAAACGAAAGTAGGAATCACTATTGATAAATTTCAAGTAAACCTACAAAATTTCATTCGAGCACAGAAAATACCAGAGACTTGGACAGAACTTACTGCTATCATCAAGAACTTTAAAGAAGGTACAACATCCATCCGAGTTGCCCCATCTCTCCCTTTTGCAGCAATAAAAACAGAGATAGCTAATATTGGTCAAGGAGATATTGCACATATTGTACAACAAATGCAGCGGATGGAAACTGAAATATCTCAACTTCGTAGTGGTCATGCGAGAAACAACAACTACAGAAACAACAATAACAACTTTCGACGCGGACGAGAAAATTTTAGAGGCAATGCCCGAAACAATAATTATCGTCAAAATAATACTCAACAGCAGACACGAACCCCAAAATGCTACAATTGTGGGCGGCATGGACATATTCGCCCTGAGTGCAGACAGCCAGGTGGTGGAGCGCACGTTTCAAGCAACTCACATCAACAAAGAGGTAGAAACTCGTTTAATCGCACCTCTAATGCACGCATTCAACAGTTAGAATCAGCGGAAAACCAACAAGGCCTGATTCCATTCAACTTTCCCTACCTTTAAAATCAGTAAGACCTATTATACCCTACAAACCCCACAAGATACATGTTTCGATTGAAACTCTACACTCCGACGTCATAGTCCCCATAAAACTATTTAATAAGAATGCGACAGCACAGATAGATTCAGGTGCTACTATTAGTGTTATATGTAAATCCCTTCTACCAGTCTCCCCTAAGCTCGATATACTTCCAAACAAATACATACAACTTACTGCATATGGTGGATCGCCCATACAAGATTCAGGATTTATTAAAATTCCAATTCAAATAGGAACAATGACAATTAATTACCCCTTTCTAATAACTAATACGCATAATAAAAAAGTTCTCATTGGCAACGACTTTCTCAAATATTTTCAAGTTAATACAAACCATCAAGAACGGCACCTTCAATCCCTACACTTTGGTTCAATACCATTTATAAACCCTCCTTCTAACATTTTGCAAAAAATTGGACGCAGACCTGAAGCAACTACTAATAATTTACAAAATTCAAGACGAGTTATCAACACAATGAGAAAACCATGGCCAAAACGACTATCTGCAGCAAATAAAATAAACAGCACATTCATCCCCACAGCTCAAACATCACATACCATACAAAATATTCTACGCCTTGCTAACGATATAACAATCCCTGCTCGTAGCCAAATTACATAACCTATTATATCTGATGTAAAATATTCAAGCGATCAATTATTTTGCCCTTTTCTACGCCTTGACACAACAAATAAAATCCTGTTACCACGAATAGTTCTTTCAGTTAACTCTACATACATAGTTGCCACCAATCCCTCCTCTATTTCCAGACAGCTTACAAAAAATTGCAGACTTGGCAATATTATTCCTATTCTACACGTAGGTACTCGCTCTACTCCCACAGTAATAAATAATCTGCCTATCTCACCCAAGCCAACCGTTAATGCATCCCTCATAGATATTTCCCCTCGATTGAAATCTGACGAACGTGAGCAGATTATGCAAGCTATTACAGAATACTCTGACATATTTTCATAAAAAGGAGAACTAGGCAAGACAGACCTCATTGAGTTTAAAGTCGACACTGGGGATAGTCCCCCAATCAAGCAACGCCCCTATAAGACAAGTGAATTTCAAAATAAAATTCTCAAAGAACATATAACGAAAATGTTGAAAGCCGAAGTAATCGCCCCTTCCACCTCAAGTTGGAGTTTTCCTGTTGTGATCGTCAAAAAGAAAATAGATGCAAGTGGTAAGCAGGAACACAGAGTATGTGTAGACCTGAGGGGTCTGAATTCTGTGACAAAACCTTTCGTGTATCCATTACCACCAATTAATACTATCCTGTCAAGACTAAAAAACAAGTCATACTTTCCTACGTTAGACGCAGCAAGTGGATTTAATGCTATCCCTGTCAAGAAGGAAGACCAAGAAAAACTCGCCTTTATATGTGAGCATGGATTATTTCAATACTTACGAATGCCTATGGTTGCTAGGAATTCACCTTCATATTTTCAACGATTCATAGACGTAATGTTGTCTACTGATTTGTACGATATCGCTTCTGCGTTTATCGATGATATACTTGTACATTCCCCCACATTTGACAGTCATGTACAACACTTACGACGCATATTTCAACGCATACGAGATGCGAATATAAAACTCAAGCCAACAAAATGCAAGTTCGCATACGAAGAGTTATGTGTATTTGGACACGATGTATCTCGACAAGGAATTACCCCAAACAAGAAAAACACTACAGCAATATTCGACTTGCCGGTCCCCACAAAGCTTAAAGAACTACAATCAGTAATTGCCAGTTTCAGTTATTTTCGTAAGTACATACAAAATTTTAGTGCACGTATAGAGCCATTACGACTATTGTTAAGAAAAGACACACCCTACGTGTGGTCATTAAGCTGCGATGCTGCCTATAAGGATTTAAAAAATGCTCTGACTCATCCCCCTTGCCTCGCACATTTCGATGCCTCTCTCCCTACATACCTTACGACGGATGCTTCCCAATCTGGCTTAGGAGCTTTTCTAGAACAAGAACACAATAAAAAATTACGCCCTGTTGCTTATATCAGTCGATCCCTGACTGACGCGGAGTCTAAATGGACTACCACGGACTTGGAACTCCTAGCTATGACTTGGGCTACTCATAAGCTTTAAGAGTATGTAATTGGGTTGCCTTTTATATTACGCACAGATCATTGTGCTTTATGCAGCATTCTACGCAGTAAGAAATTTGAAATGTCCCCTAAGATGATTGTATGGCCCTTAAGTTATCTGAATATAATATTACTGAAATTCAGCATATAAAAGGATCAATAAATCATACTCCAGACCTTCTTTCCCGTCTCGGTCGAACGTCAGAAAAACAAGTTGTCACGTTGTCCTCACTTACTTCAATATCAATCCCTACACAAAAGGAAACTCCCTGGATGCATGAAATTATCACTCGGTTCTCAAATAATACAACTACTCCCAGGGATAAGAAAAAATGGAAGATTATTGACAATTGCCTTTACTATAGAAACCCTCGAAAAGGCGAAAAATATCTGCTATGTATTCCCAAGAATGAAATTGCAGACCTACTTAAAGCTTTTCATGACGATCCATTGTCTGGTCATTCTGGTATGACGCTTACCTACCTGAAGCTTCGCTCAAGATACTACTGGCATTCTCTTCAAACTGATATTTTCAAGTATATACAATCATGCGATAAGTGCCAAGGCAAGAAGCCTCTCAGCCGTAAGCCATATGGCTCCTTTCAATACATCCCTATATCAAGTTCTTCACGTCAGAGATGGATAATTGATATGGTTGGCCCCTTAGTGCGTTCCTCTTCTGGGAAAAAATACATATTAACTGCCCAAGACTATTATTCTAAATGGCTAGAGACTCGAGCGGTATCTGAGGGAACATCTATACAGGTTGCTAAATTTGTTTTAAAATCTATCATATGCCGTCATGGGGTCCCTCAAATAATACACACGGACAGAAGTTCCAACTTTACCTCTGAAATCTTTGCACACCTTACTAAAATGATGGGAGCTACCCATATAATGTCTACTATTTTTCTTCCTCAGTCCCAAGGTTCATAGAAACGACAACATGGACCGTTAAAAACAGCGTTGTCCATGTATGTCTACGACCACCAGCGTTTTTGGGACACCTATCTTTCATTTGCACAATTCTCCCTCAACACCAGTTTAAACCGCAGATCCGGCCTATCTCCCTTTTATATTATGACTGGACAACAACCAAAACTTCTCCCAGACGTTATTCTTCCACACACACCAGACACTACAATACTCGATTACCAAACTCACTTTCAAACTATATATCAGACAGTTCGCCAAAATTTACGCTCTGCCCAAGATGCCTATGCTAAAAAAGTGGGAGCTACCTACAAACCGTTTACGTTTGCCATCGGCGATCAAGTTCTATACTATCACCCCCGCCGTGAGCCAGGACAAGCTCCTTCTCTTTCCCGCTATTGGACTGGACCCTTTTTTATCCTCTGTAAGCTCAACGATGTTAATTACGAAATACAGCATGTGCTCGATCCAAAAATTCGCGAAATTGTACACATTTTGAAATTAAAAAAGTACTACACGCGGGTAGACTCCGTCCCATCTCCTACTACCGACGCTGCTGCCGTGAAAAATTCACTTTCAATGCCTCCTGTTTCTCAGCTGCCTCCAATAAGACGACGTGGACGGCCACTACAGAATATACCGAAAGCAATACCACTACAACCACTAATTCCTCCCGATGAAATGCCTCCTCCACGCTATAATTTACGCTCTTCTGCTAAATAAATGCCGTATTCTAGCTTTTAAGATGCGTTGTCGTTGTTTTCTCATTTTTCCTATATTATTTAGGTGTATTGTATATTTTTTATATAGATTTTATAGAACTTCATGCTAACACCATTACCGGAGGTAATCGTTGTAACAAACGCCCAATAAATGAACGCCTCCATGAAGAGAGTAAGGTTTAAAGGATCACCCCTTGTTTACAACGGGACAGACGCTGTAATCCAGTAGCGTGTTTTGTACTAAGCAAAGAAAAATTTAATAATATGTAAAAATAACAAGAAAAAAGCATTATAAAATATTGATAGGAATAGGACGACTACAGTCTAGCTGAGAGAAACAACGACAACTAACAATATCCAACTCCATGTACTTATGTACTCATGCATTTACTCAAGAATGCAGTTTTTTTTTCAGATTCAAGACAACTCAAAAGCCCTGCAGGCATAAATTACACTTTGAATTATTCTCTGTACACACACATAACTATATATTATATAAGCTGAGGACAGCTTTTTTTTGTGTTAGGTGTATTGTATTCTTTTTTATATAGTATAACAATCCTATATGTAATTGTAGTATATAGTGAACTTATAAAATAATAATATAGTATACATGAAGACACGCAGAATGTTGCCCTCGTATTGTTGTAGTCAAGGATCTGTGCACAAGATTCTTGACTACTCAGTAATTGTGACACAGGCATTGGCCATGCCTACGTAACAACTTTTGTACAGAGCGTGAGAGTGGAACGAGGTTACTCTCACTCTCTCTCTCTCTCTGCAGACAGAAAACATGTATACTGTTATACTCATTAGGACAAAAAGTGAATAAATATCAGATCTGACTATACACAGATCATCATTGGTTTTCATCAGAGCCTTGGTCGAAGACTATGTAGTTTTTACTACATAGCATTTTTATTTCATTCACATTCTCGCCCACTGTTGTAAGCTATATACAACACAGTAGATAAACTTTTCAGTTATAATAACGCTTCAATTTCTAGGCTGCTGGAATCAAAAAAATTGAAAAAGAATGCAAACTACACCGTATCTTTCACCGGCCCCGGAGCACAAAAACAAGACTCGAAACTTAATAGTCAAAAAGGTAAGAAGGCATTTATCCTTTCCACCACCAAGAAAGGAGCACTCTCCACCAACTCCACAAACTTCACCAACGTCACTACTGGTCAGAGAGGAGTACTCACCGAGCATAAAGCACTCTCCACCAACGCCACCGACGTCACTACTGGTCAGGAGGGAGTACACACCAGCGAATAAGCACTCTCCACCAAGGACAAAAAATCAAGCACAAAAACATGGGATGAAAAACCTTCCACCCACTCCGGAGCTTGACAACGCCAGGAGAGAGGAAGACGAAAATAATCACAGTCCGCCAACTCAAATTCTGCAAACGGCCAGGAGAGAAAAAGGGCGAGTAAGAAAAATAGGAAAAGTACAGTTGAAGCACTTTGTACTGAGTTTCACGCATATCAAAACAGGGAGCAAGGCTACAAAGGCGCAACTACATCGTTTACACCGACCACCACTTATAAAAGTAAGAAAAGAAGGAGGGCAAGTACTTCTGTCAAAAATAAATCAAAACGCGAAGACATAAGAAATCCTGTTCCAGACAAGAACGGACAAGATAAAACTTAAAACTTGAAGAGTCGAAACTGCCTACAGCAAGGAGGGACAAGGAGCAGCCACCACCACTGTAGAGAACGCGCACTCCCACCCACACTGCACTTCCTATGTTTCTTCTTGTTATTAGGTACTTCATGTTATTGATCTTTGGCATAGGAGCTGAAACGGTAGACAAAGAAAGCCTGGTAATTTGGAAAAGATCTGAACACCCACCGTTGTACGGCTACAATTCCTACAACATACAAATTCGTTTAATTTTACCTTGCATAATACTTCAATATCTAGTTAATACTGTTGAAAATTCGGGACATGAATTAAAGAACCAATGTCAAAACAAATATGAGAGAACTTTCCTTTGGCCTCTAAAGGCGATCTGTCCACCAGTCAAAACCAAAATCAGGAGACAAAGATCCGTTTTTACAAATGATGTAATTATGGCGCTTGCTGTTCTCACCAGTGCGAGACTTGAAATGTCATACCAGGCCAAACACCGAGCTAAAATGAACAGTGAACACACGTTAGAATTGGCGAAACATTTCAATAAATTGGAAATAAAGATTTAAGAAGAATTACACAGAATTTTAGAGCATTTTTAAAACACATAGAAAAAATTACTGATGCTGTCAACTAAATTATTAGTGAACGGAAAGACTCATCTAAGCAAATAGTAACGTAAGGGTTTGATATTGCCTACCTGGTATTAAGACTCAACCAGAGCGGAGCGATGATTTAACACACAAAGAGGATCTGGAGCCGTGGTTATATGCATGACCAATTTTTTGACTTCTTGAACTTCACTTTACCATATAGGGATTTATTTTTACTGGAGCTCGCTGAATTTAGACAATGTAGAAGTAATGTACAAATAGACAATTTCCAACCTGACACTTGTCTAAGCGGATCCATTTACTTTGTTATGGAGAAAAGAAAATCGGACGTGTGATATAAAATATTAAAGCCCACCAAACGCTCTACGATCGAGAGAACAAGACTGTATATTCGACACAGGGCTCGACTAGAGTTTCATAGATAGAGTGGCAGCAACAACAACACAAAAATGGAAGCCACAAATTTCGTATGACGACAAACTTAAGTATGTACTTCAAAACTGTTGGAATAGTACAGCACAAGAAGAGGAGAGATTTGCACAATACAAAGCGTATAATGCATTCTTTTACATTTACTTTTCAGGCTTGAAAATACGCGTAGGTACTATACGCCACACTCCCTGCCCCAATTAAATCTTTTTACTCTCCATCACCACAACCTTCACTTTAGCGAACAACACATATAGAGGAGATGTGCTTAACATTATATTTAACGAGCATGAAGACCCTCTATTAGTGAACTCATTGAATTATCATATAGGAATGAAAATAGACATAAGCAACCTAAACATCACATACGATAGGGAAGACAACTCCATAGACAAGTCATCCTGGGAAAGAGACAATAGCATACCGTAGTATATTATGTAGTTGATTTTAATCGTTTTTATTTTCTTATGTATGTCTATTTAAATATATACTTCAAAAACAAGGGCTAAAGCCCTTGTTTTTGGTAGCCCTAACAGTAATATGGGGTATTTCTCTTTAATGCTAAAATCGGTATGCAGTGGACGGCGTGTAGCGAGTGTAATTTTATTTCATCATTATTTTGAACTGCATCTTTTGGTGACCAATAGTGGTAGTATGTGCAATTACCATTTGTAAATTCCAATGTTTGAATTTCCCGCTTAAGTTGTAAAAATAGTGTTAAATGAAGATTTTGACCGGTTACTCAATGGAAATAAACTAACTTGATATATTATTTGAACGGTAACAATTTGGCAAATGTAAATAACTTCGTGTGCACGCACGATTGTTATTATTTTTTAAATGGTTTCGAAATAACATAATTGCAAATTAAAAAATTTTAACGGATTGTGTCGAGTGATATATCATTGAAAAGCTCTTTAAAAATAAGCAGGGACCTTTTTTTCGTTTTTTTAATGTGACCCATGCAATACATTTTTGGCGGCATTTAAAAATTAAAAGACCGTTATTTTGAAAACTTTTTGTTTTAATGCAGGCCCGTTCCTAAATTTGATTTCTACTGGCGATTAGCTTTCCAATGATATATGGCTCGATGAAATCGGTCCAGTATTGCAGAATTTTCAAAAATCCAGTAAATTAGGTAGATAGGTAGGAATTAAAACTCAGTGCAGCGTTCCTTCAACGTGGATGGAGAGCAGGTTCTTGGGTTAACATGAAAGAACGTGAAGGAGAGAAGAAGCATGAAAGCAGAGCTTCAGTTACTTAATACTACTTCTTATACACAGAAGAAGTAAAGTGGATGAGAATGAGGAGCTAAGCAGGAGAAGTATGCTGGCTACAGCACTACACGACTGAGACGATACTGTGGAGGGAAATGTTACTGTACCTATACAACAACAGGCACCACCAGCTATCAACAACCAACTCGAATCATCACCCATTAGACTTAACTATTTGAGATTTCTTGAGGTGGAGTTTACTGATCAGGTCGACTGTAACTACTATTGATGAAGAGGGTTTTTAGCTTGTCGTATACCGCCTTTTAAAACGACTTTAATCAAAAAAATGAGGGTATTAAAACAAACGTAAATAAGTACAAATACACACAGTATTACTCATACTATGTTTCAACTGCGTACCACCATAATTTAGTATCTATGTAATTTTAGTTTAAATTATAGAACATATTATATTTTCATAAACAATAATCAAATGCCTGTATAAGCATGAAGAATGATATTGCATGTATATTATATTTTATTATAAAAATTATTTCTATAGCATGCCTACGTATTATTTATGTATGCGAGTATTTAGTTTACTCTTGTTTTTAAACAACAAACTGCACGTCGAGCACATATTTTGCTGAATCAAACCAGTTATTCTTTACACATACGTATTCTTTCTATCTTTTAATTCACAAGTAATTTACTTAAAATATATTGCATTATATTGTGTAATTCTAATCAAAGATATTTCAGATGAGTTTAAAAGTAGATTAACTATTTAAATCGACGATGTACAACTATGTGACCATTACGAAATCCCATAACAAATTATATTTATCAAATTATTAATTGTTACGAGAGATGAAATCAAGGAAGAATTATGAGATAGGAAGAGAGATTGAATAAATTACTTATTATCATTTGTATAGCCTTCTGCAATTATTTCCTTTTGCAATTACTTGCATTACAATATTATTTCATAAAATCATATATCATTTACTCTCTAAAACAACCACTGAGTTAATTTGGCCTAAAAGCCTGTATCAGCACAATTGGTTTTATTTTGTGAAAAATGAAGATGATCATAATTGCTTTTTGTGCTGAATGGAGATGATCATAATTTCTTTTAGTCCGAGATGGAGATGATCATATTTGCCTCTTCGTCGACGATATGATTATTGCATTAATTTTATTTCGACAAAAATTTAAATTTAACAAAATGTATATTTTAGTATTGGTTTGTACATTATTGTAGTAGAAAATCGTAAGAAGACGTTAAAAAACTCAAACAAATTGCTTGTGTTTGATGTATTATATGAACTACTGATTTTTTTTGATGTACCACCTTGACAATTAAATATATGCAAAAACAGTACGAATACAAAAAAAATGTAGATTTTGAAGTTTATATTTTGACGATAAGCTTTCAATTTTGCTTGGAGCTTCAAAATTGACTTTAATAATAATAATAATAATAATAATAATATTGGTTTCCGGGTAGAATCGTGGTGTATTTGAGAAAAATCTCTTGTTTGCCGAGTATCACTTTATTTCACTTGGTGCTACTCGAATCGGTTGTGGTATCTTTGGAGCTCTAGCCCATGAACTCATCCAGATTATTCTTAAACTTGATGACACTAACAATTTCTTTATTAGTCTTGCTGTTTTTTACATAACTAGGTAATTTGTTCCATTCTGGCACAGCACGATTTTTGAAGAACTGCATTCGCCTTGCAGTATTATTAGATAGTAAATATTTCAAAAAGGGGCAAGACGTCCTTCATTTTTTACATAAAAAAAAACTGATAGGCTGACGTCGTATAAACCGTTAATAATTTTGTAAGTTTCAATTAAGGAAACCATTAGGCACGCGAACCGCGAATATCTGAATTTTAAGTAGTCTCACAGTATTTCATAAATTTTATTTTAATTTTCAATTTTGCACAGTTAGATAAAAGTTTTTGTGTACTTTTAACTCTTAATTAAATGCTTAAGTACATCAACAAGTTTAATTCAATCAAAAATTTATAGATTTATTTTAACTAGTTAGTGTTTCACAAATTTTAAAAATCCTGCCACGCCGCAAGCTAAATAGACGGAGGAACCTCATAGAAGTACATACATAAAAAATAAAGACAAGAAAAAATAAATCCAAAAAAGCAAGAATCAACTTAAATACATAAAGCTAAGTTCCTTCTCAATAATACGTAGGCCCAAGGCCCACAAATTTCATGTTTTTCTCTAATATAGTGTTAAGATACTAGCAACACGTATATTTTAGTAGGATTGAGGAAAAAACCAGGAATATAAGATAATTAAAAAGATACAAATCATGCCGGAAAAAAGAAAATCCCAGTACCGATCGGACAAGAGCAGCTAGCCACATACTTCTCTTAGCAACTATTGCAACTCAGCCAACAATTAACAACACAAATCACTGCTTACTTAATAACTTTGACTCAAGACTTCAAGAAAGAAATTAACTTAAGATCTTTGGAAACAATCATGGAAACAAAATGGAAATCAATAGAGACTAGGATGAATAAAGCTACCTTGAGGCAAGAAATTGAAGTTAATATTATGAAAGCAAGATTAAGTGAGTTACAAAAAAAACTTCAAAGTGTTAAGACAAAAGTCAACAAACCTGAGAGACCAAACAGAAGTAAAAAAATGTTAATCACAGGCCTACCCATTAGTTGCTCTCCAGCCAAGGATGCTAAATTAGTAATTTTAGACACTCTTTAACTTAATTCTACACATATTGTATAGGCAAAACAAATCTCTAACAAAACTGAAGGCAAACCTCCGCTTTGTTTTGTCCAGCCAGCTCACAAGGAGGAAGTATCTTTTGCGCTACAAAAGAAATCTCGATTGAAGGAGGCTCTACCGCAAGTCTACATCTAACAATGCCGAATTTAAAAAAACAAGAAGTTTACATGCACCTAACAGAACATTACTAGATAAAGAAACGGGACCCTTCAATTAAAACTGTTAAATATGTAGGAAGTTACGCTTTTGAAGCTAATGGCATTAGATACACCAGTGACGGAATAACTCTGACCAAGGTGCATCTTTGAAATGATCTTATAACCTAAACCATATAATTTAACTAGTTCAAACTAAAAATAAATTGTCAATTACGTCTATGTCAAATGAACTTATAGCAATTACTAAAATAGGTAGCTGTACTAAAACCTGTGAGTAGTAAATGAGCTGTTGTCGGAGTTATCAGAGTTGACACTCACAAATACACAAACTTATTAAAAAATACGTTAAATAGTTTCCTATATCATGTTTAACTAAAGCTAGCTTTTTAACCAAGATTATGAGTGACAAATACGAGTGCAACAAAATTGTGAAAATTTGATTTTAGAAGAAATTGTTAGAGATTAATTCTAAAGTACAGCTTTCTGCAGAATGTGTTCAATAAATAGGAATAAATTAGAAGAAACAACTGCTAACGATGCGAATTAAACTAGATATAAATTGTTGAATACGGAAGGTAATATTAGGTTAGTGAATCAAAATATTATAACGTTGCTATTGTTACAAGATATTGTGATCAAAAATTCTTAGAAAATTTAATACCAGTAGGTTAATTCCGACTTCAGTAACTGGCAGTAAGGACCGCTTCCAAATTTACCGAAATAAGGTCTCTGAGAGGTCTCTGTCTGGCATTATATCTATGAGGGTTTCAATTACTAATCACTTATCCCTGTTAACTAATGCATTACATCAAACATGTTAAATTTTAAGAACAAATATTATATGAGCTACGATGGTTTAACAATTACTTTGCTTAAACAAAACTAATGTAACCAAAATATTAATCAGATTTGTGTGTGGGCCAAGGCCTGTTTATGCAATAAATCAACATACATACATACATAGGTTTTAATTAAGTCTCCTCGTAGTCTCCTCTCGTGAAGGGTTAGAATTTGAAGCACGTCAAGTCTTTTACTATATGATTTATTAGCAAAGTGAGGATAAAATACGTGATGCTAATTTTTGCACTTTTTCGTATTCGTCGCACTCTCGTTTAAGGGATGAAAACACTTTTGAATTACTTTACTTTAGCTTAGTTCTTACAAAAGTGCAAATTAATTTCTTTAACCCGTAAGGATCTAGATACTTGAAAGTCCTTGTAATTTAAAGGCACACTAACCTTGCACTTTTTGTCGATTTCACGCAGTGTTGTGTAGACTTTAATTCACTATCTTTGTAAACCCTGAGGTCTCTTTCACATTCGGACCTTTTCAAGGGATTTCCGTTACAGACGTATACAGGATTAAATTATTGTTTTCCACCAAAATGCACTACGTGGGTTTTCAAGATGTTAATTTCCATTGAATTTGTGTTGCACCATTCAACTAAACTGTTGATGTCCTTCTGCAGCTGGTGGTAGTCGTCTTATCTTACTTATCTTCACCATTGTGCAATATCTAATCTTTAATTTTAACTAAATGTGAACAAGCGTCTCCACTAGTTCAAGCACGCTTATATTTGGGTGCAATCTTTAGGTTAATATTTAAAATCTGGTCTCTACCTGACGAAATCGTCTGTACTTTTGATATGATATGTGCAGAAGAAAAAAGTAAAATAAAAATAAAACAGTATTGTTACAGTACAACCCAGCATTTTGAAGTACTGAATCTTTTGTTTGAGTGATATTGTGTTTAGGAACTTGGTCAATTTTTATTAACTAACCTAATTCAGAATAATTAAATGTATTAAAGTGCACTTGGTAATAGGCTTATACCCGAAAAGTTTTCAAGTGCCAGAAGTAACTAACTAGTAAATAATGCTTTAATGTATCATTTATTATTTGTAAGTATATGAAACTTAAAGATGATCAGATAAATGAAGATGTGTTGTGAAAGATGAGATTTGGGACTGAAAAATATTAATGGAAATTTATTTGAAAGAATCTTTCAAAATGTAAACAGTCTAAATAGCATGCGCAGAAATGGGCAAGTGGGTGACGTGAAGCTCCAATATGTTTATAGTTTTCACCCGGACCATTGTAACAAATTTTATTCTAATAGTAACAGTGCTGTACGGTCCAAAGATTTTGACCGGTGTATCAAGGCGACCGTTGTAAGACTATACTTTAATATTACGCAGCATAGCGTTGTTGCCGGGACTAAAAAATTTGACCGGTGTATTGAAGTGACCGTTGTAGCCCAGGCTTGGTCTTGAAATTTAAAAAATAGTATACAATACTTTTATCATTTGTGAAAAGTTTTACTGTACTAGAAAGCAAATATGTACAGGTTTGTACCTAATTTAATGAAAGTAAAAATAAATAAAACTCAACATGGTTCTAATTTTATTAATTTCAGAATATTTTTAAAAGGCGAAAAAAATTCGCAGCAGATTACTGAAAGCAAAATATTTCATTCCATATACTTCAAGAACTACGTATATGGTGCATCTGATCCAGACCCACCGAAATTAACGCCAATGAACTGTGCAAACGATTTGAATGACTTGCCGTGGGTTCACGATGTGCAACTAGTTCCGGCACCAATAAGCAATTTTCCAGTATGTCCGAAAGTGAATAGTGATTCACTGCTTGGATTCACGGGACGATGCAATGAAAATAATGGACAATACGGCGCCAAGGATTACAGTTGTTCATACTCCAACACATTTTACGACAGACTTCCTAACCATTACGACTTTTTCAAAGCTTCAAAACAACTTCAGTCGGTGTGTACTTCTAGGAACCCCCAAGAAGAAGTCGAAGAAGATAGAATAAAGAAATTTATTTGGGTAATTAGTACGATATCATTTCTTTCAACGTAGGGGTTCGTTGTATATAACTGTAGTCCAAATAGCAAATTTTAAGTGAAATTGGTATTTTTACTCTTAGGGTCTTAAAAAAAGCCATGCTGCCGGAATGACTCTGTTGACATTATTCGTTGTTCCAGTTAACATTTGCTGTGCAAGATACTTTAAGGAAAGTGGAATGAAAATCCGGATTCTTCACCTTCCATGGTGGAATTCAGTAATGAGAAATCTTTCTAGAAGAACACTGGTGTAGCTTGATAAGTCTTACCCCAAACAGCAAGTCTTGCCCAGGACACTGATTTAAAGCTATTTCCGTTAAATTATTACAAAATTCAACTGATACAACTCATGGTGATTAATGTGCCTAGTAATATCAAATGAATAGTAATGAAATTAAAATACTCAGGATGAAGTATCATTTTGTTATTCAACACATCTTTTGCAATTTGTGCTACTGGTGAAGGTATTTCGCGATTTGGGACGTCTGAGAGGATGCTTTATCACCCAAAATTTTAAAAAGCTAAATAAAGTAAGCATGACTTACCGTTTGGGGCAAGACTTATCAAAAAATCCCTAAGAATACATCTGTCAATAGTTAGCCAATGTTAATAATGACCTATGTAGCTTTATTATCACACTAGCCCAACTTTCGAGAAGGGCAGAGTGGAGTATCGACTTGTTTAAAACTTTTTCATACATTTTTAAAAATCTGTAGGGAGTCCTAAACGCGCAAAAAATAAGTATTGATTATATAACTTAGTTAACTTATTTAACTAAGTTATTTAGGAGATTAGTCACTGCAAAACATTTAGTGACTTTAAACGCCTAAAAGTTAATGACCGAAGGACTCGTTTTCAAACCCCTCAAAATTATTAATTTTCGAGCTTATGGTTGTGGAATAAGCATAGCTTAAGCCTGTTACCCTATCTTCCGCCTCATAAACTTTAGTTGCAGGACAAAGTCGCCTTGGATTTCCCCCGAAACTCCTATTCTAGACTGGATAGTCTAGCAGGCGCGTTGGCAACGGGGGCAGTGGTTCCCTTTCTTCTTCGGGATTATAAAAACAATCCCGGAATCGCAGGTTGTGTCCCGTGTCCAGTGTCAGACATAACCCAAGTGACCGAGTCGATTTCGTTCACGACCATATACTCTTATATCGCTCCTACGTCGGCTTCCTCTCTGAATACAACTCTATCATAAAAAAATTTCTCCTACTGTTTTCTATGGGAAATACAATGAGAATTGAAAATGTGAGATTTCAATGGTATGATCATTTCTCTTGCAGTTTGCCTTCGCCCCCGAACTCTAAAGAGAAAAGTAGCGGACTCTTACTGTCGCTTCCCTATTCGACAATCGCACTCGACGTGCTACCTATGTGGTCCACCAATGGCATTTAAACGCGCTTGATTTAAAGTAGGTGTTGCTCGGCAAAATAACAAGGCAGTGTAAAATAATAATAAAACCGTGTCTAATAGGGAGTCATATGGTCTAAGCGAGTTATTCATGCCCGACGAGTTGCCTTTACTGCTTTTACCATTTACAGTGGATGAATTTGTTGTTAACTGAGAATTAAATGTTGTAGGTAATGGTGGCATGACGTTTTAGATGGGCGCAGAGTAACAATAAATTATTTGTAGCCACATATCCAAAAAGGTCCACTTCAGCTTCATCTGCATTTTGGATGGAAAAGGAAAAAGAAGCATTACGTACCGGCTCCCTCCCTGATCACAAGATTTAATTACCAGAATACCAAGTACACATTTTTAAAAATCAGAATGAACCATGGGAATGAGTTTTGGAAAAGTTCAAAATGTTCCATTTACATAGTGCAAAATATTCTATTTTTTTGAAATGTGAAATTGTTATATTATTTATATCTACTTTCTTATCTTGGTATTGGATCTTGGTATGATCACTTTTTTAGATAGTGCATTTCGTTTTAAGAGAAAAATAGATACAGGTCGTTTTGATTCTCTACTGACGATTTTTATTGTTACTCAAACCATTAAATGCTGTTTGAACTAGAAACTGTATTTTAATCATTTATGGCATGTTAATACCGGGTGGGCCATTTATTCCGAACGATTCTAGCACTCTATGAAAGCCAAGTTTAGTACTCGAATATAACCAGCAATATACCAAAAAAAGGCACATTCTGGGAGATTTGTTTGACATCTCATTCATTAAAATCGGTTAGGAGTTTGTGTAATTGACTTCGGTAAGTCCCAATTTAAAATTCACACTTTAAAATACTTGAAACCTAGGCATGACATACCGAAGTCAAATTGGCAAGATTTTCTGGGCCTGGTCATGATTTAGGATCGGAAGACAATAAGATGGTAATCGGACAAAGTCTCCCTGGACATCTTCCCCCCGGACTTATTCCTCCTATAAGTAACAGCGGACATTTTCCCCCCAGTAATAAAATACAACAACTGGTTTGTGGTATTTCAGTTTCGTTTAAAGATGCATACTTTAAGAAGATGTTGTAACATGTTGTAAGCTATAGGACTAGAAGCTGTGAGCGTCAACTAACCATTCCACAAAATCTACCATTCCAAAAAGTATCTATTGACCATTCCAAAAATTTCCATTCCACAAAAAAAACATTTATCATACACATGATTATTTTATTGAAACAGCTAGTACCCTTCAGATTCTCTATCATACTATCAAACAGCGACATGTACCTTCTTTAAATCTTAAGCAAATTACAGATAAGTGCATGTACTTTTTAGATTTTTCATCATTCCAGCAAATCACGACATGTACCTTTTTTATTTCTTACAGCAAGTACCAAATATGACATGTACCTTTTAGATTTTTAAACATTCCAGCAAATTACGAGACGTACCTTTTTTATTTCTTACGGCAAGTACCATATATGACATGTACTTTACAGATTTTTGATCATTCCAGCAAATCACGACATGTACCTTTCTTATTTCTTACAGCAGGTACCAAATATGACATGTTCCTTTTAGATTTTTCATTATTTCAGAAAATCACGAAATGTACCTTTTTTATTTCCTACGGCTAGTACCAAATATGACATGTACCTTTTAAATTTTTCATCATTCCAGCAAATGAAGACATGTACCTTTTTCATTTCTTACGACAAATACCAAATACAGCATGTACCTTTTAGATTTTGCATCATTCCTGCAAATCACGACTTGTACTTTTTTATTTATTACAGCAAGTAGCAAATATGACATGTACCTTACAGATTTTTCATCATTCAAACAAATCACGACATGTACCTTTTTTATTTCTTACGGCAAGTACCAAATATGACATGTTCCTTTTGAATTTTTCATCATTCTAGCAAATAACGACATGTACCTTTCTTATTTCTTACAGCAAGTACCAAATATGACATGTACCGTTTAGATTTTTAATCATTTCCGCAAATTACGAGATGTACCTTTTTTATTTCTTACGGCAAGTATTAAAAATGACATCAGATTTTTTATCATTCAAACAAATCACGACAAGTACCTTTTTTATTTCTTACGGCAAGTACCAAATATGACATGTACCTTTTAAATTTTTCATCATTTCTGCAAATGACGACATGTACCTTTTCTATTTCGTACAGCAAGTACCAAATAGGACATGTACTATTTAGATTTTTAATCATTTCAGCAAATAACGAGATGTACCTTTTTTATTTCTTACGGCAAGTACCAAATATGACATGTACCTTACAGATTTTGCATCATTCCAGCAACTCACCACTTGTACTTTTTTATTTATTACAGCAAGTAGCAAATATGACATGTACCTCTAGCTTGTTGGCAACTAATGACATTCAAACGCCTGCAGGATTCATGTTGGATTTACAACCACTGAGTGGTACCCCTGAGGCAGAGACACCGGACTGTTGCACTAACATTGTCACCACGAGCATGTTGCTTCATGGCAGCTGCAGCACAGCAGTATTCTTAGCCTCCAAAGTGCTAGCTTTAAAAAGAGGGAATTACAAAAACTACCAAAGGACCATTGTTGGCAAGGCACGAAGAAATTCATTGTTGCCCAATTCATGGCGAGACTGTAAAATCCGGTGTTGCCATTTCATTGCACTCGTTATCGACAGTTAATAGAATTTTATAAATTATTACAGGCGAAAGGCAGAATGACAATATACGGTGTGGAATAGCGGGCTGTCATGTCCCACTAAAATGTTTTTTTCGACTGATCCATGGGGAAGAGCTGCCGTTTTTATTTTTCGCTCCTGAGGAAAAACGGTTAGGCATTGTAGAAGAAGACACAAATCATGGCAAATCAGACTTAACTCCATTCCACGAAACAGTTACAAGTGTAATAAAAGTAATTAATATCCTAGGAAAACGATATGAGCTTTTTGCATGCACTTTGTACAACGGCAGTCATTTTGTTACAATTTTCTGGCATGATCAAAAGTGGTTTTGCTATGACGGAATGCATAAGAATATCTCTAATGGCGTTCCGCCACACAACTGTATTTCAAATTGCTGGTATCATTCTGTGTAAACAGGTATGAAATATGGAATTTGTTTTGGCTTGGTTTAAAACATACATGTAACGAAGTAATTAGCATCAAAATCTTAGACTAAGTGTTTCGTTATGATCTAGAATGTCTCAATGTAATATGTTATTACTTAAAATATTGTATTGTTAAAACAATTGAAGAAAATGTTGTTTTCTAACATTGTGGCACGTTTTGTGAAAAACATGTTAATATGCCTTTGAAATTGCTTGAATATTTACACCGTATAAAATAAAAAGCATTACATTACCGAGCCTACCAATAACGTTTGTGTGAATGGGAATATGTCAGTAACTTTATGTTTAATCAAAACGTAGTACACTTGCGCGTTATCTGATACTTGTAAATTTTACCCACGCAGTATTTATTGTTGTAAAGCTGATAATTGTATAGTCAATACGATGGTTCTTGAATGATACTTTTGTGCAAACAATTAGAAGTAAGATGATTTAATAATGTATGCGTGAATATGTTAGTGGTATAGTCACATTTGCAGAGATATTAATAATTCTGTAAGTGTAAGCATGAGAAAAACTGATTAAATGTTTAAATTAGGAATTGCTTACCCAACATTTAGAAACAGTGATTGCGTTGTGTAATACACTCATGTGTTTGTTTACTACTGAATGTTTACTTTATTTTTTTATATAGTGTTTACATTGATTATATAAAATTAGAAAAACGAATACTGTTTAATTTAAATAATATTATTACTTTCTTTTTTTGTTGTCAAAATGTATTTGCGTTGTAAACTTATGCTCAAAACTACATGCAATTACAATGTAAAAATATGATATTCAATGAATGGTTGTAAGCCCTACCTAACCTTCTTAAGAGTTTAAATTAAGTATTTAAAACCTTTGCTGAATATAATTATACGGTTTAAGTGTTAAATGTTTTGAGTGAAGCTTGCAATTCCTATTTTTAGTAGGCATAGCTTTGTATTACTTATAACAAATACACAGTTAATAAAATTTTGATATTTTGTGAGGTCCTATATATTATTTAATGGTTATGTGCTACAACAATATATGTAAAACGAAATGTTTGCTTCTGAAGCTACTGCTACCAGAAAGTTATTAACGATACCACCTTTTAATACATATATTTTGTTTTAAGTGATTGTTGATCAATATAAAAAATGTTTACTACGCTAAATTTTCTTGATTAAAAGACGCATATTGCTGCTAAAATATTAGACATTGTAACTTAAGTTTTATACTTCTAAAAACAACAATGTCTAAGAATAGACGATTTTCCTAGACGATGCTTTTACACGCTAGTTCAAACCTGCATATGGTTGTATACAAATACTTGCAGTAGTCAGTTTGAAGTTTAAGTGCTCTAAAAGAGCAATCATTGAACTAATTGTCCAACCAAAATATCAGCAGTATTGACATTGGAATTATTAATGTACTTAAGACTTACTATTTAAAATACCGCGATTTATGAAACGTTTAAGCTGATGCCAAGGAGCGTTAATCTAAAAATCTACGTTCATTTACATACTATGCGATGCCAGTATATAATTATGTAAGGAAGTTTTAGCCATACTGAGAAATAGTTTAGTACATATATTTCCTGAGTGTGTAATTTTACTACTAACTACAATGTTTACAATTTGATTATGGATTATGGATTTAACTTCTTACCTTTATTTTCTAAACTTTTTAAGTCAACAATTCAGAGTTTGCATTCCATGCATTCCACTCAATTCAAAGCTTGCGGTTTAATAAAGTATATTTTGCATACAATTTGAGATTATATACAATCAGCAAAAATAAAACTAAAACATTCGTATAACCCAACATTTCATAAATCACCACTTAATCTTACGACACATAACATAATTACGAGTTTGGGAGGGAAATTTCTGGTGTTACTTGTAGGAGGAAAAAGTCCGGGGGGGGGGAATTTCCGGTGTTACTTATGGGGGGGAGAGTCCAGGGGAGAAATTTATGGGGGTAATATGTCCGGAAAGACTTTTTCCTACAACCCAATAAGATACATTAGATGATAACATAAATGAGAGAATACACATTTCGCGAGAATAAAATAAAAACACATTCTTATTACATTTCATAAATTATCACTTAATCTTACAGCACTGCTGGCTGCATTTCAGTAACATAAGTAAGAAATTGTGGAGTTAATTGCCCGCTGCTACTTATCGGGGAAAACAGTTCGGGGTCCGGGGGGCAATAGCTGGGATAAAAATGTCCGAGGCTTTTTATTATTCTATAAGCATTCTAGAAATGCAAATTTTTACGCATGTTTTATGAGTCCTTATTAATCCTACGCAGGTGAATATAGTGCAGCAAGCAGACTTAAATTGTGGAAACGGACTACTTTCACTAATTTTAATTGTTGCCATTTTTCATTTAGTAGTATTTATTATTTTACATTTCGAAATAGTGCATCACTCAATTGAGACTGATCATGATATATAGGTACTTCACTTTAGTAATTTCCAGTTGCATATAACAGATACCCAATCAGATTATCATATCTCTGTAGTGCCAAATGTAGGTAAATTATTATATTTTTTGCATTGCTGTATGCTACTTGAAAAGGTTTGATTGCGACCTGGCACATACGTAATAAATCTTATCAAAAATTGTCACAAACACAGCCAAGGTAGATCAGCGCTTTCATAATTTCTGCAAGCAATGAACAAAGTCAATCGAACTCCGCCCAGCAATGCTGAGGAGTCAACGTTCAAACCATTATATGGCCAACGCGTACGATATGGAAACGATGTAACAGTTCCAGCAAAGCAATGCGAATTTGCATCAACAACTACAACAAGCACTACTATGCTTGATACAGAAATGGGTGGAAATGAAAATATAAATCTATCTTTATCTGCTTCTTCATTACATAAGTTTAATGCTGACTGTCGCCACAGTCAATCATACAATTTAGATGATGAAATCCAAATGGCTATGTAAGTTTTAATAGGCGTTGTTACAATACAAACATAAACTGCATATTAAAAACATTTTAATTTTTCAATGATATTTTTAAACAAGGTGTTTTTATAGATCAATTTAGAACATTCTTTTAGTGTAAAATATTACTTTTTAAGTTTTATTGCAATTACTCATTAAAATATATTTAAAAATCATGATGTTTATAAAGTATCTGGAATTAATTTCTTAGTATAAGTTAAGTACTTTTGATTGTCAATATTAATTATTAGGTCATTTAATATTCAGTATTATAATATGTAACTGAGCAATTTTTAAGAATTTCATTCGAAAAATGAATAAAAATGTACTATGACATAGTTGAAGTTTTACTTGAATAAATTTAAAAATAAATTTCCATTTATTTTATATTTTAAAGCTTTGCGTCCAAATAATTTGCACTATTACTAATATAAAATAAATGGAAAACGCATTTTAAAATTCATTGAATTAAAATTTCAACAGTGTAAAACTGTATATTTTTCATAATTAATACTTCAGTATTGTAATACCTTAGGGTCACACAATAATACTGCATTCATTTTAAAATCTTTAAGTGTGAATAAATTAAACTCATAGGTTAATAACTATTGAACAATTATAATATTCTGGTTAATTAAGTAAGTCACAAAAATTTTTGATTAAGCAATGCATAATTTAACAATTTATAACAATAAAATAATATAAGAGTATGTGAGTTCAGTCATTTGTTTGTAGAACACAATTTTTAAATCGCATTTAAAAAGATTAAAACATTTAGTTGTTCTTAAATAAATTTTAAAACTATTTAAAAATTTTTAAGCGCTGTTAAATAAATGACGTAATTCATTCATTCAATGTATTAAAATTTTTAAAAATATTATTCTTATGCTTTTATTAAAAAACAAAAGATAAACGACCAACTTCAAACAAAGTTGTAAAAAGAAATCATTATTATTACAATGATTTTATTCTGGCTCAGTGTTAACCTCCTCTATGCGGATCTCTAAGTTAGTGATAGCTCCGGCAGTTGTAGTTATAAGACGTTTCTTTAAAAATCGTAATGGATGTCTGTTGATAAAAAAGCAATCAAACCAACGAAACTTTCCTCTGACAGACAGTATGAAATAGGAAACAGGTACGCCAAAGAGCTAAATATGGCATTTTGAGCATTCGTATTTGTCTTGAGGTTTTACTTTTAAATGATGGGTTGGAATAAAGTTTCTATAAACTCCATCAATTAAATACTTTTGACGATTCTCCAACCACATGTCTAAATCACACTCTTTGCAATAAAATGTTTCACTTGGATTTGAAACTACAACTAAACAATCGTTACAAGGTAGGCAAAATGAAATAGACTGCTTGCAGTTGCCCAGGACTGAGCCGCGACAACGAATTGCCCGAAGGTTTTCTACTAGAGGCTTCATTGCAACTGAATAAAATAATAAAATAAAGACTTGTATTACTGCAATGGGGTGATAACGAATAGAGGGGAATGTAGCTCGCAAACCCCCCAGGGATCAAAACATTTGTAAAGCATGACATAGATTGGGGGTCGTAGAATTACGTCCTAATACCACATGCGCTGCTACTTATATAAATCACGTATGATTAAATATGAAAATAATATGAGTATAGAATATAAATGTATAAATAATATACCTGCATACAAAAGACAATAATATACTGACTTGTTGTGAGCAGCAACGTTGGTGTTGAGTTCGTACAGATGTATTGATTTTTCAAATGCTTGAATTCCTTCTGGGCTGAGACGTGTTCTTAATACATGCTTTTGACGTTGTTGAATATTAAATAGATCTAATGGAGTACATTTTCAGTACTTAAGCAACATCAGAAACTCGTAGTACTGTTGCTGTTTTGGATCCATAGTATTTTGTCTGAATGGTTTGTCTAACACAAACGCTGTTGTAAAAGAGTTGTAAATTTGAATTGCGGCAACAATGTCGTCAGAAACGTTGGTGACAAATTTAGTATACAGTGAATAATCTCCGCAGCAAGCAGTTTGATTAAAATCTCCAAACATGGCAATCGTTCTACCAGCAAACGGTATAGAGGCTCGCGCGGGATCAACTAGTTTAAAATATTGGTCAACAAAATAAAGAAGGCGCAAACTAACAGTTGATACCTCATCTATTAATAAAACTTTGACGTTCTTAAAAGCAATTTTATCTGCTTGTGATATTCCATTGCTTAGTTGGTCTAACAAATTTCCGCTGGTATAAGGACGAATCCTAAAACAACTGTGAAATGTAGATTCCCTTAAACTTGAAGCACAGATGCCCATGAACGAAACAGTTCGAAACAAAAACCTGCTATCTCGGCTTTGTTTTTGTGACAGTTAATGGTTTATTGTTTTTAGAGCCTGAGACTTTCCAGCTCCTGGAGTACCTGTGGCAATCATTCTCAGCGGGTTTTGGTAAAACTGTTTTTCAGGCAACTCAATTTGATTTCTGACAAGATCGATAATTCGTTTTTGAGCTGGGGACATAAACGTTTACGACACTTCTGGAGGTTGTGACATTTCTAATATTGCCGCTTTTGTCAATTCGTCAAACTGAATTCAATCGAATGAGTGCAGTGGTTCCCACTTTATTGTTTTATCAGAAATAGAAGTAGACAAATCACACAAACATTTACAATCTTCGTTGTCTCTGGCGCCAAGTCAATGCTTGTAAAAACAACTTGGACAAAGTGAGTAATTTAAATTAAAAGCATAGAAACGAGACTGCGGCAACAGCGGTTTGTGTAGATATGGTTCTGAATATAGTCTAGGTAAGCCTGGCCGAATTGCCTCCCTTTATTATTTTAACGTTTTTTCAGCAACCTCGGCAAACTCAAAAGAAGTACGTTTACACGAGCAACATTTTATGTGTCTACAACAAACTTTTCTAGAAGGCTCATGTGATTCTCGTTCTGGTGCTGGTGCGCTTTGCAATAATACTGGTGGTGGTTCTAGCCAAAGTTGACCGTCGCAAGTGTTTGCACAAATAAGTCTCTGAAGTTGTAAAGAAAAATATATTATACTGCCGTGGCACTGACCACAAGTGAATCGATGTTGAATGGAACTAAAATTATTAGTATGAAATCTGGCATTTAAGTCTCTACTAAAGTATTTGGGTTCTGTTTGCCGAGCCCATAAACTTCTTTTAGCAAAAACCGAAGCGCCACAAAACTGGCAGCTAATAAAAGTTAGCATGCTACAGTACAAATTGTCTGGATCCGCAACATTCATACAAAAGTAGCTCTCCTAGATATGGACTTCTCAATTGGATTTTGCTGGACAACTGAATTGAAAATGGACAAGTATTGGAGCCTTTTATTTTTAGTTTCTTGTTATGGGACTTGTAAAAGAGGGTGGTAGGTGGGGCTATGTTTTACCTCGACCAATCACACTAAGCAATTCCATGACCCCCACCTTGATCAGATTTTTTCATTAATTCGCATAACTGCAAACTTTAGGGGACTAGACTGAAGCATAGCTACAACAGTTAGCTAGTGTACTCTAATAAATGTTAATAATAGACAAAGCTTGCCACTTTTAAAATCATACTGAGTTTAAACTTCAAAGTCAACTTATCTTCTCACTTTTCTCTCTCGTTAAATACAAATCTCAACTAAACTGCCAAGCCATGCAACAACAAAAAGAATTAAAGCAATCGCGACAACATCAAGAACAGTTTGTCAATTCCACATTAAACCAAGGAAGAAACAGACTTTTAATGTTGCCAAAGCAAACAATTCAAAACAGTCTTTGTGTTGCACCATACAAACTTGGAAGAAACTTTGGACATGGCAAGTGGAACTCTGACTGCAAATCAGTCAATGCATTGTCAACTGAAAACGACAACTACAACAGCAGAGACTCGACAGTCTTAAATGCGCGTAGCATTACTGCTCAAGACTGGAAATTTTTTGAGACGTCTGACACTACCGTTATTGACGAGACTCTAAAAGTTGAAGACCAAATTCGAGCACTGCTTGTCTACAATCCGTATCTTCAGACCCATGTCTACTACTTTGGACGCAAGAATTATGGCAACTCTAACCATTCCAAGGTTTCATCAACCGTATTTAAAAGTCATAATATTCTCGACTGGGCAATTGAAATGCTGTAGCAAAATAAGAACCACCCGCTGCCAGGAAAAAAGATCACGGACCATCTGCCGTATTTTGAAAACAAAAGCAATGCTGAGCTTTCAGAAGAACCGCGAAATCCAGCCAAGAAGTTTACCTACTGGCTAAGCCCGCATTACACTCTACGCTCTGTGCGAGTCCGCTTTGCATTTAACACTATGACTGGAGCAATCAAAATGTTTATCAACTCCAACGTATCTGACAACTACGCTCAGAAATACCCTGCGTATGGTGGCAGCACCGTTTCATTCAGTCTGATGGAAATCAACGCTTTAGTTGACTTTCTGACTAAACAAAAGGCAAAGCTTGCTGCATCTGAACCACACGATTTCACACCTCGGTCTCGTCAGTTGAATCCCCAAGAAGTCACACAGGAAAAACATCACCAGGAACAAGCAACAGAACTCCAGCTGGAACCACAACATGTGAAAATCGATTGGGATGGGGTTATTCCTACTGCAGTTTCAGGGTTTCAACCGTCACATGAACAACCAATTGACTATTCTGATGTTGCCGTCACTGATTCAGACAATGACGACTCTGACAACTTTGAGGAAGACTGCGATGCAGACGACGAAAACAGCATTGGCGAAATATAAGTTCTACACTGCAACTTGCAATTTTAAAGACATAATAATATACAACATTTGTAGCATTGTGAATTTTGTAGTGTGTGTTTTATTTGTAGTGTAATATGGCAATAATAATATGTGTGTGTACTAGTCGTGTCTCTTATAAATGTTGCCAAGTTCTTGTAATAAATTTAAAGTTTAGTCTTGTATTCAATTTTAAAAAGCAGTAGCAAGTCGTGTGTGTGAAATAAAATAATACTTTGTCAATAATTTATAACCAACGTGTAAAATATTTTATACTCTAAATTGAGTTCTAGACTTAAACGTTTATAATTTAGACTTAATATTAGTGGCATGAATATACTGCAGTTGTAGTTTGGTTGCATCAGCGACTTCTTTTCCTTGTAAAATATTCATTTAGATGGTACAAAACAAAGCAAAGAAACATAATTGTAAGTTTGTGTTTATTTGCAACGGTAAAAGCAAGGGCTCAAATTGCATTTCCAATCATGTAATTTACTAGATAAGTGAATTGAAAATACAGTAGAGACTGCCTATTTTAAAATTTTACATTTTGCCTTTTGTAGTACAACTTATATAGGAAACACTGCGAACAGTGGCCATTCTTTAAAAATTATGGTTGTATACGGGTATACTGAGATAGTTATATACGTGAACGTTCACATTAGCAACAACGAGTATACCCTGTAAACAAGAAGTTTCTACAACTAGAAATTGAAAGGACACACATTGCACCAATACATATTGCTACATGGGCAAAGACATTTGTACGATGTTATGCTGCTCGCCTGGCTGCGAGTAAAAGCCTAATGTTTTTTGATATTATGGGTTCTAAAAATCAGGGGCACACATTGGCACTAGGTATTTTCAAATTGCCCTGCAAACAAAAACGTAATATTTTTCTAGCGCGAAAACAAACATTCCGTAACGGCCATAAAATAAAAAGTATTAAGTTTAAATATAAAATATTGTTTTGGAACAGAGAAAGTTTTGAAACTTTTGGGAGGACGTTTTGCACCCCTATTGACATAGCCCCTGGAAGGTAAAGTGCCAAAACGCTCGAGTTTTTATTTTTACAACTTTTACATAACATGACAAGGCATTTACATACGTGTACATAGAAAGCTCCATTCACGCTAGTGTTACCATTTCTACACAATACATCTCACTTCAAAAGCATACAATCTTGTGTCAGGTAACTCGCAGCAAAATATTTTATTACACACAACATATTTTAATATATACCAACTTTACTTGAGGCAAAATATTATTTTTACAAAATGATTATTACTAGGGAACTTGTAAAACTACAACAGAGGCAGAAAATAAAAGTGAAAGTAAAAGAAAGTGAAAAAAAGGATAAAGTCAAACAAAACGCAAAGCAAAATATAATTTTAAGGGAGCAAATAATAGAATCGAAAATCAAAGTAAAATACAAAAGTTGGGAAATGAAAAGATGGAACAAAACATATTTAAATTTAAGTTTGAGGAAGCTAAGAGTCAAGGCAGATCTAGACAGTGGTGGTGAAAGCAAGGAAGGCATGGAGAGATAACTTCTTCGTATCCTGGGCATGGCCATGGGACTGGCACCAGACAAGAAATAAAATATTCATATATTACATTTTAGTGCTGTGAAGAACATGTGCGCATCATAGCTTTACATTTCTCATACTCTGTCCCGTCAGGTCCGGGCACTGTGTACATGCTACTACGTTCGTGCGTACCATACCATTTGCATCGCCTTTAATTGAATTAGTCATCTCTCGCCACTGTCTCCTTTCCCCGGCACACTCTGTCCATCCAGGTCCAGGTTGAAATTATTGATTTTTTCCAATCGATACTACAACAACTGTGTAGGTGCCCCATCATTTGCTTTGCACTTAATTGAATTAAACATTACGTGTATTTGCCTATGTACACACATGCTCTGTCTCCTTTCTCTGGCTCCTTCCTTTCCCTCCATGCACAGGTTCAAATTATGTATTTTTTATTAATAAGTACTACTGCTACGTACGTACCATATCAAATGCATCTCTCTGTTTACCGTTTTTATGCATTGAATTTAATAAGGCATAATTTGCATTTGCATACCTGTTAACATATCTCTCTCGGTCCCATTGAATTGCATATCATTACTTCAAATCATATTATACATTACGCAATAATTGAACCCAATACCTACCTACCTACGTACCTACCTATTTCTATTGCCAAGCTCCCGTCTTCCGGGTATCCCAGCCTCCCTACATCTTCTTCCTCATTTTCCACTAATTAATTCCATTAATCTTCCGAATGCACCTGTAAACAACTACTCCTATTTACTGTAACAACTAAAACTGAAAATTATATATTACTTTTTTTAATCGCAACCCATCGGGTTGCTAACCTGCTAGTCCAGTATTAATTGCTGTTCATAAAATAAAAATTACATACACATTTTACTTACAATTTTATAATTGCCAATATCTGTCACAAAAAACTAAAATTCACATGTTATTTTAATTATTTGTAACATAATATCGTCGGTGAAGAATCAAAATGACCCTAGTCCAATTTAATCTGCAATCAAAATGACCTATGTCATATAAACAGAATCAAAAACATGCAAAATGTTCAGTATGAGCTTTTTAAAAGTGCAAAACGTTCCTATTACATGTTTTAGAAAAGTATTAAAATGCTTTATTTACATGTTTTTGAAAAGTGTGAAATGTTCTATTTACATATTGTTTAAAAAATACAAAATAATCTATTCAAATGCTTTTAAAACATGTTTCAATATTTTTGCAGATACTGCATATTGTTTTTAGCTACAAATACATATGGGTTATTTTTGATTTTGGTTTTTCACAGACGATATGTTTAATTTCATCGTAAAACAAATAGTTTAGCCAATAATAAAGCCAGTCCCACCAAACATACGCCATGTTAATCGTGGAAAAAATACCTGATTTTAAAATGAAAAAATTATTAAATGAGCAGAAGCAATCTTTAAAATAATCAATTATACCTAATTCTGGAATTTAATGCATGCAACAACATATTAAAGTTAAGAAACTATACTTACCTTTCATTTTTTAAGACACGTCTCCCTACTGCAACACAAACAAAACAGAACAAACAAATAAGATTGCAGCATGCCACAAAAATACAGCAACTAATGCTCAATGCGGTAATCTTTTTGAAAATTTGTATCCTAACGCTCATACTAACAAATCATTCATAAATAAAGTCATCATTGCATCAAAAATTTTTTTTGTTTTTGATAAAGTATAGTATAGTTTCTATATACCTAATACATAAATTCCAGCCCCCCTCCCTCAAACTATAATGTCATTATGCTCCATCCCTTCGCTCATTCTTTATCTCTGTATTTTTTTGTCCTCCCACACATTTCAGCACATGCTCATACACTCAAATGTTACCCGTCTTTCTTTCTTGTATTCCCTCTTATTTAAGTATTTATGTACTTTCTCTTAAGATGACATGCATGCACTAATTCCCAATGCATATTATGCATCTGTGTGACTGTGACTGTGGCTGTCTGGCCGGCCCGCGCGAAACACATTCATACATACATATTTCTTCTCTGATGTCATCTTCTTCTTCTTCTTTATTTGTTTACATTGACCGTTGGGGTCAATGTCCTAACTAGAATATTCTAGGATGTATTCTACTACTTCCAAACTACATTGTGTGTCCTGCATTCAAAATAGATGCAGCTGGATTAAGTATTGATCGTGACAGTTTGAGGGGCATCGTTGATTTAGGTGGTTGGATTTAGTTGAAAGTTATGGGACATTCGTAACGGGTTTGCATCGATTAACGGCACCTTTGCATGAAAAGATTGTGGGTACTGATCATGATGATAATGGGAACTGGTCATTATCTCGATCACTATGTATTGATTCATTAGTGTGCCCCAATCATCACCGGTTGCTTAGTTAATTTAGGCCTAACTGATAGTGGTGCCTATATTGAACATTTCTATTTAATCGAAACTGTATTTACTTAATTTACAGTGCAACCTAATCTAGACGGGTCAACACCACCTCCATGTCGTACGATTGAAATGTCCCATGAACCGCTCCCCAGACTTGAAAATTCAGGTTGTGTATTTCTATTCAAAGTAAGGGAGATAGTAGTTAATACAGTCACTATGGAGTTCCGTGATAGACCTAATAAGTCAATGGTCCAGAATAAATAACTGTCGGAACCATGCCAGGCTAGTCAAATCAAGGTGCATATGAATCTCAGAGTAGGAGAGAGGATTTCCAGCATATTCGATTCAAAGCATTTGATAAGACAGGAGTTCATACATTGCGGTTATCTGAAGCAGTTGCCGTACCTAGGGAAAGAGATCAGGGAGCTTATATACCTACTATAGGAATACAAGCAGTCCCTAGACTCAGGGAGGTGGTTGAGCCATCCACGAGTTCAGGTTTTAAAAGAAAACGGGAAGAATTAGGTGAAGCATACAAAGTAGTAATTACTCAGCATAACGCTGTCGTACAAGTATCGAGCGACTTCGTACAAGTAGTCAGATTCAGCGCTTATGAATATATATAGGTAACCGCAGTTATTTGAATGGAACTTATGTCCTGTTATTGAATTTGATAACAATCCTAATTATTCAGAATTCGAAGCAACTATTAGGTCTATTCAGTGACTTGAATACATTCCTTGGCGGACATTTATGCCAAGGGTCATATCTGAATACAACTATGATAGTGTTGACAACCCAGACCCATCGGTATATACGTGTACATTTACGAGGTTGACGCCGACCATAGTGAATTAGCCGCAACAAGGAACCAACGTCAGGGCAAGGGATCTTTCACCATTTTACATAGAAGACCTGTGTTGGCTGAAACTGAACGGTGAGAGCGTAGGCCACCTCCACATCTGCAGTTAACAGGAAAATTTCTGAGTGTTGTTAATGACCTT
Source organism: Dicyrtomina minuta (assembly GCA_949802685.1). Taxonomy (NCBI): domain Eukaryota; kingdom Metazoa; phylum Arthropoda; class Collembola; order Symphypleona; family Dicyrtomidae; genus Dicyrtomina; species Dicyrtomina minuta. Next base: position 268,930 of record CATKUY010000180.1, on the reverse strand, counting down.
AGGAGAAAGGAGCCACGAGCTGACCCACCAACTACACCTATGCTCGGTTCACCTGGACGACGTGTTAGTGTTGAAAATAGGGAAACATAGAATAGGATGATGGATCAGGTCATGAGGCAGTTCAATGCGATTCATGGTACCTTTGCGATGGAATCCATATATATCTTAACCATGTTCGAGGCAGGCCCAGTACTCACTCAAAATACTAATGCACAGAACATTGAATTGGAAGAGATCGATCACCACAAAAATATGCAGGCATTAGAAAAATTATTTTTCAGTAACCAAGATCAAATCCCCATTCCTCCTCATAGGCTTACTATTAATCTTACCCCAACACAAGCTAGAGCCGTAAATAACCCATCTCTGAATGAAACTGGGAGAGCCGCAGTGTTAGAGCAAGTGAGTAACCTTGCCTCACTATACAGAATCGGGACAGAACCACAGCCATGGTTGAATGCACTTGCCATTTTACTATCCAGGCAGAGGTAACATATTTTGAGAGATTTGCATTGCTGGAACTTGTACTTACTGGAGTACCCTTAGTATGGTACAGACGCATTAAATATAAATATATTGAGAGGTTAGTCAAATCAAATTCTACCGTGTGTGAAGACACATGGGCTCTGCTTGAGCGAGATTTCGTTGCACGTTTCACAACGCATCAGCCAGCTAAGTCGAAACTAGAACTACAGTTAGCACGAGCATTAAAGGAAGCCAACTATACCGCAGGTCAAACCGCAGTGGAGAGAGCCTAGATATTAGGACAAGTTAGCATCCGCATACCCATGTTTAAAGACAGTAGAAATCCACGATTCGGGTTAAACATCTTCGAATACCAGACCGTACGTATAGGAGTCAACTATTTTGAAAGATTTTATTTATTAGAAATCCTATTAGTGGGTGAATCTGATCTATGGTACGAGAAGAATAGTGTAAAATACCTTGAGGGACTTACTAAACATGATCCCGCAGCTTGTGTTAATGCATCCATAAATCCGTTTTAAGCAAGATATTGTTGCTTGTTTTGACATACCTACGGATGCTCAGCTAAGTACATCCGCAACCACTCCACAAGAGCAAGTCCCAGTTACATATACGAGACCGCATGTAGAAATAGATAGGCCCAGGAGTCTAGTCAAAATATGCCGCGGCGTCCCATCTTTCAAGAAAAGTACTAATCCGGAATTATGGTTAAACTTATTTAACGATATGCGAGCTACGTAAGATGCTACGTATTACGAAAAATTTGAGTTACTGGAACATAGTTTCATTGGTGCACCCGCGGTTTGATATAATGAGAATAAGGCCGAATTCTTGCAAGGAGTTACTAAACATAATCAGGGCTCGTGTGGTGAAGCATAGTTAAAATTTCAGGATGCACTTATCAAAAAATTTAGTGTACCAGGGACACACTCCACGTCTATGATAGGCACCGGAACTAGCAATTGTAGTTTGGTCACTGAGCAAGGTGATGATAGTTTAGATGAGTCAGTGTCACCAAGTAAGGAAATGGTAGAAGGAATACCCAATGTCTGGACTACAGTGTTCATTCTGAAAGTCTTTTGCGATATCGATACACTTGAGTTCATAAATCGCGAGAATATTCATGACTTATTCCACGTTAATGCTCTGCGACATAAATTTAATTGTACGTTAAAGGAAGGTGAAAGGATAATGACAACATTATCATGGGGTAAATACCAAGGCATAGGACAACTTGCAGATGGGTCGCATTTTGATTACCATCCAGGTAGACAAAACATACCGTTGCCAGTCATAGCACCAGACGTCGAAATACCGGAAATAATAGCAGATGTTGGTATGGAAGCAGTGAACCAGGCGGATGAGTCTGTGTTCGAGAATTCAGGGGCTGAGTTGCCTGAAGAGAACGTCGCTCCTGATACAACTACAAAATAGGAGTAAAAACAGAAAGAGAGAGTATATATATATAAACAGTAAAAATCAAATAAAAATAAATAATAATTAAGTTCGAGGAAAATAATAATATTGGTGGAGGGAAGGATTTAATTATGAATGATGTTAGAAACACATATAAGGGAATCTAACCGACCACCATGGTCATAATACCAGAGGGATAAACAGCACAAACCTAGACGTGTCCAAATAAACAACTATATGCGAGGTCAGCAAAGGAGAGAAGTCCATAGGTACTGGTGAAGTAAATGGTATAGTTTTGCTTCATGTTAATAATCAGAGGTTATAAAATTACGAATATAAAAATAAAAATATTATGACTGCACCTTAGTGCAAATATAAAATTTTGAAGTTATTGGTAAAGGGATTTTCGATGAATACGAATTAGAATAAAATAAAATATGAAAAAGGCAAAGTTGGGGGAAAACATAAAATTATATCCCGAGGGAAAGAATTATATGAAAATAAAATGGATTAAAATAATTATGCATTCACATATAAAGAAAGTAATATTGAACATGGGGTGGCGAATGTCACCAAGGTCGAATGTACCTGTACGGAGTTTAATTGCTGGAGGATGTGTGCTTTAAATTACAGGATTCGGAAGAATTTTACAGAGATCTGTATATAGTATTGCGAGATCATGAGTCACAACAAACTATCAAGCTCTTGTTGGATAGTACTGACATCAAGGATCCAGAGTTTAATTCCGATTACGATCTTAAAGATATGGGAGAATCCTTGGATGATTACTTGAGGAACCTTAATGATGTCAAGGCAACTCTGGTGGATCTGAACGAAGATGCGGATAGCTGTAATGTTGAGCCAGGAGATGAGTATGGAAGCGGTCATCAAAGAGGCCTTGATTCTGGGGTAGATGACACAGTAAGAGCGAGCTCAGTACATCCATTAACTCCGATTGGACTTACTACTTTTAAGGAAATAAAATTTTGTAGAGCCAACCCATGACCGTACTCGGAGTTAACTTCTTATGGATTTCATACACATCATCGGGGAGATGAGGTGTATCACAAAGTATCACAGTCAATTAAACATACGTGAACATTTTCGCGCCGAAATTATCTTATTTTAAGATCTCACCAAAAATTAAACTGCGAAAACAACGAAGTACACCGAAAAAGTATAATTCTAAGACATACAAATAAAGTGCATTATTTTTTCGTATTCATTATTGTAGCACTGCAACAATATTCAATGTATAATGTGATCTCTATTTTTTTTATCTCATTTATGTTCTTATGAATACTTTCTATGGCTTTGGCCGTTAAAAACACTGTTATGTACGATTATTATTATAGTACGCTTCGTAACAATATGTTAGTTTTACGATAAAATTATGGCTTCGGACGATTAAAACACTAAATAAATACCCGAGGGGATCCCTGGAGGGAGTAAATCTAGACCTCTGAGTGTTATATTTACCCCTCTGGATGTATATATATACCTCATCTCTTAAACAAAAAATTAGAGCACCAAACAGAAACCGATTTACTGCACTCACGTTTTATGAAAATCAGGTTACAAAATTATGATCTTTTAGTTGTAGTTGTAACTTTTAAATTGCAGTTATCAAAGTATTTTTCTTAAATATTATTCACTAACTACTTACAACTTGCAGATGGAAAGCGACAAGTCACAATCCTAAACGGAGATCAAAAAGCTAAACAGAAATCCTAATCCCAGAAAGAAATATAAATCCTAAACAGTAATGAGTAATACCAATTCCAAAAAGTGATCAAAATTCCAGCAAGTAAACAAATCCTAATCAGTAAGCAAAATCCCAAACAGTAAGCAAATTGCCAAACAGTAATCCCGTACTACCAAATACTAAAAATTCAAAAAATAGTAAAAACACAAAAACAAGCAAAATATCTCAAAATCGATAAATATAAGATAATATTCAGAAAAAACACTGAATTGGTTCGGTAATGACTGCAAAACCTGGATTCAAATTTTTAAAACAACATCAACGAGCTTGAGACAAGACAAGAAGTAAAGATGTTTGTTTGATGAAAGTGACGCTATGGACAACGAACTGTTAAAATTACTGTGCGTAAACTATTCTCTTTAGAGTTTGGGGGCGAAGACAGACTACAAGAGAAATGATCATACCATTGAAATCTCACGTATTCAATGCTCATTGCATTTTCCATGAAAAACAGAGGGTAAAATTATTTTTATGTTAGGGATAGTTTCTGAGAGGAAGCATCGCTCGAAGCCATATAAGAGTTTGTTTCACGACCGGCTTCCTGGTCGTCAAAAACAAACATTTTCAGACCCAAGGCGACTGATGTTTTTTCTCCAAGCGCGATAGGGTCCACATGAAATGCAGTTTAAATGATTAGGAATAACATTTAAAGTTAGGAATGGGGGTACCTTAAACAATAAAATGTAAAGGACGATCCCTGAAAATCTATATAATATATAGTAACATTTATTACGTGGTTAAAATAGGTTAAACAAAAATTAAAGTTGAAATTAACGGTACCTCAAACTATAAAATGTAAAACACGTCAATAGGAACGATCCCTCAATATCTAACTGATCTAAATTTTGGACAGAAAAGACTGAAGACCGGCGCAAGGTGAAGACCAGAAACCGGCAGGATGACAAAACCGAAGTTTATTGCAGACAAAGTCAGTGTTGCATAGGCATTACGAGAAGCGAAACTACTCAGCAAATAATTATAATAAAAAGCATTCGATTTTTCACGGTTCAGAAACGCTAGTACGTATATTAGTGGCGGCTTTTGAAAAACGTAGTATCAAACCCAAACATGACACCAACAGACGTGACTGCAAAGTTTGCGGCCGATTAGTAGTTGATGCTTTAAGCGGAGAAGGACGGAGTACAGAACTTTGTCGGATTATTAGGTATGGTCAAATCAGAGTACAAATCGTTAAATGATGCAGCTAAGTTTGATAGTGGTACTTTGGCGATAGAATAAGAGTTGGTCGGTTTATCCAACACAACAGAGAACAATACAAGGGAAAAGATAGTATTAGTAAATGTGGCGTAGATGGTCGAGAGCATGCACGTGATGCAGTTGACGGTCCAGGCAATACAGAAAGAGTACGTGAACCTCAATAGTTACTTGGCGATACTAAATTAAGCACAAGCACCACCAACAACTACATTTATTACACTCCAGTTATGTTTAGAATGTATAACTAAACAACTCAAGGTAACTACCACAGCTCCATAGGCCAGGAACCGTGCACTGAGACAACGAAGCCAGATAATTATGAGAAAAGACAGAAATCAAAGTCAACAGGTGCAACTAAACTCATCAAGTTGGTAAACACCGCCAAGAAACAGATCTGCTGGCCCTCAGAAGAAGAACAAGAGACTGCATTGAAGCGAGAATACTAACAGGAAAACCAAAAGCTGTTGTTGCTTTTGCAGAAAGAGGACCTACAAGACAAAATACTGTCAGTCAAAAGGCAAAAGTGTTGGCCGGGCAGATACTAGCCAATAGGGTTGATAACAAGGGCAGTAAAGAGGTGCTTGCAGTTTCTTTATCAACTAAAATAATTAATAATATGAAGTTTGTCTTTTATAGCAGAACATCTGAAGGAACTGGAAAAAAGCCAGAGACTTGACGTCATGCAGACATCGAAGAAAAAAGGAAGAAAAAACACGAGATAACAGACCAGAAACTGAAAACTGGCAGTAAAATAAGACAAATACAGAAATATTGTCATAGTATTATAGGCCAAGATTGCCCGGTCGGTTTTACCAACAAACATTACCGCCTTTTCAAACTTTATCTAAACACAGACAAAGAACAGGACAGGTGTCAATTACATAGATTAAACAAAGTCCCTTATGCCTTGGTCAATATCGAACATAAAAAAAATTATACCTATATTTTGCTCTAATAGACTTGAGTTGTTCGGCACTCGCCATATTCAAAAACGAATGTGATAGGTAAGAGTTGAAAATAAGAGAATCAGCAGTGCAAATGTCAGGTTTTGACGGTACAGTAGTTACGGCAGTCAAAAAGTAACAAAAGACGACGATTGCAGGCAGATCGTTTGAAAATGATTTTTTTGGCACAAAGGATACTGAAGTAGAACGGAAAATGAAGTGAAATGTACAAACCAAAAAAAAAGGTAAGTTGTTTATTTCGTCGGTGATTTAGCGACATAGACCGCAAAAGATGTCTGTGATTTATTACGGACACCAACCTTGGACAAGTATGACCGGACTTGAATAAAACAAACGCCAATTCGAGCGTTTAGTTTACTTTTGCTACTAAATTGAGCTGAAAAGTAGGATGTAATAGTACAAAGCGACGGTGCATCGAGAATTACATTTTTTTGTCTTTGATTTACGCATCCTGGTAAATTGTCCCATTATACAGTGTAAATCAGCACAAAAGCCTCTGGCCATAGCTAACTGGATAGACAAGACGCTGCAGTGGTTTGAAAAAAGAGCAGGATACAGTGGTTGACTTCAAAATATTCTTCACTACTTTCAATTAAACCAAAGCTGACAGGCGTTCAGAAATTTATTATATAGTTAAATAGCCACAAACCAAAAGTGCAAAACCCAATGCCTAGGATTCAACATCTCATAGAGCGTCTTTCACCCAACCGATGGATGTCAAAAATAGACCTATGGGGGGAAAGGGTTGTAGGCAAATCCTTTAAGCTGAAAGTTTAAGAAATTAAACGGCATTTTATACCCAAAACACTTGATAAAAAAGAACATTTTTCTATAAAAGTTAAAAAAACACACATTTATAGGTTAAAATATATTATTTTTAGCAAATTTTAGGCTACATGTCGAGGTACTTAGTGTCTTTATTTTTAGCAAAACCAAAAAACTGCATAAAGATCATCTAGAACATGTTTTTAGGACTTTGAATAATTCTTATCTATTAGTGAATTAAAAAAAGTGCGAGTTTTTTTTCCTGACGTAAAGTTTTAAGATCGTATTATCACATGTTATAGGTTCCAGAAGTGCTAAAAAAGGTTATAGCAATGTGCAGTTTACTAACAATAAAAACGCAAAAATAAATAACCATAAAGTGGTACATGAAATTTATTCCGCAGTATGCTACAAAATTAAAAATCATATTTCAAAAACTTAAACTAAGGCTGATTAAAATATACCGTTGTGATAAAGGAAGTGGTAGCTGACAAAATCACTCTCAAAAGCATAAATTACGACTATCTGTTGTATGTGTACACGAATGCCAGTGATGTGGGATAAGGAGGGGTTTTTGCACAAAAATTTCACTGTAAGACTGCAGAAAAACTTAAGGTTGCGTGATTAAATGCCGGAGTAAACTGCTTAATGCGGCCAAGCAGAGATATGAAGCTCAGAAAAAAAAATGTCTTGCAATTAGATTTGTGAGCCACGTTTTAGATTTATTTACAATTTACCATGACGATGTGAATTTCTGGTGCGACAGTCAAGCAAAGATGTACTTAAAGCATGCAGCAATAAATAACCACCTCCACAACAGACACATTTTTAGGTGAAACAATGAGTTCGGCAACATTGTAAATGATATTATATACGTCAAGGAGACAGAAAAAAAGCCCGCGGATCTGTTTTCTCAAGAAGCACTTACGGATCTTAGAGGACATAATGATCCAAACGAGCTTGATTTGTGCGACAGGATATAATAAATAATCCAGTTATATAACATGCCTTAAACTGTAGAAACGTATGTCAAAACTTGCGGAGTTTCCAATAAATTAAAGCATGAAATCAGGCAAAACCTGGTAGAATAGGCAATTACTCAAACAGCAACAATGTATTTGAGTTCATTTATGTTGACATTGTGAATGAATTAACTGCAAGCGCAGGTTTTTAGTTCATTGTAGTCTGTGTGGACGAGTTTTTAAAATGGGTCAGCATGGAACTATTGGTTTCAGTATCTTCAATTAAAATACCTAAATTCCTATCATAGGTGTTTGCTACATTTAGCACACTGACAAGAATAGTTTCTGTTAATGCAACATACTTGCCCTGTGAAGTCTAAAATGACCAGTTAAGGCAATGGGTTGCGGTATGCGTACACGTAGCGCTACACCACTCGAGCTTAAATTAGCCAAAAGATCAACTAGAGACATCAAATGCATTTTGCAGACATTTTGCTAAGTGGCACAAACAAATTAGGGAAATTACTCTTGCGACGATTTAATAGCATAAAACACCGCGAAATCAAAATTATTTTAATATTTACTATGTCAGCTAAACTAAAGCAGGAAGCTAGTGTTGCTTTTGGACCAGAAAATGCAGTTACAGGAGTAAACGGGTATAACAGAAATACAGTTTAGTCAAAAGCTGCTGCATGACGTAACATGCATACGTAAAATGACTTGATACAATTAAGGCAGGTCCTAACTGTGGCAAAAACATTATTTGGATCGAAACCAAAGAAAAGTAATGTATGAAGTAGGTGTGTTCAGTGACAAACCTAAGTTCGTTTAAAAGCAGAATGTAAGACTCGAATGCAAAATGCAAATCTCTGATCTTAACTTCCGTGAAAGCACTTAGATGCAAATCCTAAATACCAAAATTATAGAAGCTTCTTAGTTTCTAGATTATGCAGTACATGACTGATGAAAATAATAATTCCGCCAGTAGAATCAACACAGAAACAAACAACTTCTATTAAAAAATAAATAAGAGTTATTCAACTATAAAAGATAAAGATAAATTTGGATATAAATTTTACAATATACGTGAAAAAAAATACAGGTGAAGCATGTCAAGTTTTAAGTGTGAAGACAGTTGGTGAAAAAGTCCAAGATTTTGGTTTAAGTTAGTCAAATTATATTCAAGAAGACGGCGTGGTTAGACAGCAAAGGAAAACTTGAACTTTTCAAAACTAATATGTTATTGTAATTAGTAAAGATGTTTTTATAGTCCATGTGGACTAAAAGACAAAATCTAGTATATAGATTGACTTGAGTTTAAAGATGAGGCTGGAAATGTGAAGAATATTGAAATTAACATATTATTAAATAAATAAGCTGGATTAAAAAATAGATTTTAGATAGAATGTACGGAATAACAAAAGGTAAGCCTAAACTGCTTTTACTAAAACAAATAGCTTACAGATTTGTGACACCTTGGTCGATGCTAACGAAAAGGTAGTTTTAAAGGAATACGTATATAAAAAATACATTAAATATAACTAATGATTTCTGAAATTTATTTACAAATTGTAAAGTTAAATAAACTTAAGAATTAATGTAAAAATTACTAAAATTTTTTTTCAGTACCGAGCAAGGGGACTTTGTAAAAATCGCAATAAAGAAACTGTCATTGAAAAAAGATAGATTTGCAAACATGCAAGGACTTTGTAAAACGAAACCATGGAAAATAGTTAAAGTCCACTCAATCTTGACATACAGCATCCAGGATTCAGACAAACGCGTCTACGTTTCACACATCTCAGGTTGCCATACTATGCAAAAGAGACCAAAGAGCAAACAGTTAACGACGATATGAGACCAGAAGGCACATACGACGCAAAACCAGATGCCAAAAACCGGTCAGACCTGGTGGTATTAGACTTTGTTGTCACAAGTAGCAAAAAACAAACCAATACAACTCTGCTTTAAATCATACGCCCGCGACAGACAGTAGGGACTAAAAAACAGGTTAGACGAAATGTGTAGGACCTTCAGACTTGTTTTACGATTAATAAATATACAATAATGACCTACTACAGCCAAAACAGATCGCATACGGCACCAGACTGATTGAAAATCAATTTTATGGAGAATAAAAGAGACAATACAAGAGTCATGAATAAAAACCTATACATTTTGTATTTGTTTCAATTCATTAAACTTTAAATTTAAATTTTTGTAGTCCTATAGTTTGTTAAATCCTATTAAATTGCATGACAAATAAAAGTAGCATATAAGTAGTATATAAATATTATAAAAATAGAAAGAAAGAGTGTTTCAGGTTAACGTGAGTAGGATCAGGTTTTCTTGACAGACACAAACCTAACTAAATACTATTATGTCGTGGATGAAGTTGAACTGCGTCGCCTGAACGCTCGTCCTGATCCCACAGTAGGGGCAGACATACAAGGTTAGATGTTAACTATGGTTAATCTCTTTGTTATTTACAAGTATGGAAGTCAAAAAGAGCAAAACGCTTAGGCTTAAAGCTGCAAAAAAAGATATAAACCTGCTGAAGTTTAAACTTTTCACTCTAATAGGCCATTGCAAACGATTTTAGTGTAAGATATACAAAAATAATTAGTCTAGCTCGAAGCTGTGACCAAAAATAAGGCAGCACTGATACTTAAAGCCTTCAATTATTATGTTAGTCCAGGATCTACAATTACCGTACTAAGCATTCGAGTCTAAAACTCTGTAGGTAACGACAAGATAGTTTAAAGAGGCGCAAGCTTATTTAGTCAGAAGGACAGCAGACCGTAGAATCAGTCAAGAAAACCGTCATCGTAAAGGCTGAAACAAAAGTCCGGCAGACCGTTATGAGCTCAAAGCTTAGTAAGTGTAAACAAGCAATCCAAAAATGCAGGTACCACAGACTGTAGAAACTACAGTAATCGAGGAAACCGTCATTGTAACGGCTTGAAGCGAAAAGCCGGCAGGCTTTTATGAGCTTAAAGCTAAGAGAACGTAAAAAATCCGGCGCTTCGCGCCGGATTTGTCGACCGGGGGCGGGCCCAAAGTAGATGCTGAGCTTTAACAAATGCGCAACACAATTTATGTTACGCTAAAAGATGATATTAGATTTATGGAAGCTCCCCTACCATCAATAAGCCATATACGAATGTGCGTAGCATGTAGTTAAATATAGCTAAATAATGTTGACAAATTGCACCATTCACAAATGACGTCATTTATAGAGGCTCTTCTACCATCAATAAGCCATATATGGAAGTACGTGGCATGTAGTTAAATATAGCTGGAAAATTTGTAAGAATTGCCTAATTCACAAATAACTTCATTTATAGAGCCTCCTCTACCACCAATAAGCCATTTAAGAATGTACGTTGCAAGCAGTTAAAAAAACAATAATACTTAGATAAAGGTATTTATAAACGATCTGTGTATGAATTCTGGTAACACCCCTGCGTTCAAAGTATTTGTTTGCCTAATTTTTAAACAAATGCAGAGCGGAACCCTAAAATAGTGATATTTAGATGACGTTATTTATGGAAGATCCCAGTATGAATACTGAAGGCATTCTATAATATGGGTACCCGTTTACCTCATTTTAAAACTAATAACAGGCGGGATACTTAAAGTAATAATATTTAAACAACGCCATCTATGAACCATTTTCGTATGAATACTAAAAAAATCATATGTTGAGGTCATACGACCACCTAATTTCTGAACTAATTACAGTGGGGATCTCTAAAATAGTAAAATTTGAATGACGTCATTTACGGACGATCCCTGTATGTAAGCTTGAAAATTCAATGTTAAGTATTTAAGTTAACTTAATTTTAGAACTTAAGACATGTGAATTTCTAAAACCATTGTAAGCCAAACGAGAACGAAATGCCGTCGTTCTCGTCTTTTTGATCGGTCTTTTTTTCGACGAAAAAAAGGCGCATATGAGCCCTCCAAGAAAAATAAAACGGACTCCTCGAGTTTTGGAGCTGTGTGGAGCCGAGTGGAGCCCATGCCTTCGACTATGAAATTTCCACTCCGCCTGCTTTCTGGGCCGACCCCCAACTATAGGAGCATCTTTTTTCGTCCACTGTACGCTGTACGCTGTAAAGAACTGTGAACTACCGTGTAGAGTACCTAAGTACCTTAAGTAGTACCTATGTACCTACCTACCGTATGCCGTATATACAAATATATATTATATACTGTATAGGTATATAGGTTATATGTATAAAGCATGTGGCCAACGTGTAATGGAATTTAGTGTTACAACTCAACTAAAAAATAATAATTAAATTAAATATTGGGGTATGCTGAAGATTTTAATAATGCGTATGCAACAATATTTAATTATTATATTTGAACTATATTATTATTATAATTGTGTAGTAAAATATAGTGCAACAACCTAAAGCCACGTATGTTTTTTGTGAGTTTTATTCTTTTATTATCTATGTAATTTATTTTTTTAATTACTTAAAAAATAATAAATTGAAATCACAAACAAAAACATTTAATAAAATTAGCGGTAATGTCAGAAACTAACACATCAAAGACACTAACAATTGTGTCTCACACTTTTATTTTTAACAAAAAAATAAATTAAAAAATAAAAGTAAATCATATACTAAGAAAACAAAATAAGGGTTTAGAGCTTTACAAATAATTAAAATTAATTACTTAATACAGAACAGATTATATTGATTAATTGATTATAAATTATTTGTTATCAAGATTCAACTTTGTGAGTGATAATTTAGTAAAATTATGCTTTTTAAAAGTTAGTGTCTGCTTATAATTATCAAAGTCCAAGTTGTCAGCCTCGGACTCACTTACATTATTATTATCCTGATCGGAATCAAAACTATCTGAATCGGAAAAACTTATAAGTGGTATGGCATTTTTATTGTCCTCGTCTTTTTTAGATATGCCAATAATACCTACGTTGGAGCTATAACATTGTTGATTGTGCCCCCGCACGTGACGCTGATACGTGTCTCTACGTGATAATACAGCATCACAAATTAAACAAGCATATTTGACCTTAACCTGAGCAGGAGTTTGACTGATTCCTTTTTAAACTTCAATGCCCTGGCATGCTCCTACTTGTGTTTTTGTTGCAACATCTGGCGTTGCAACTGCAGTTGCAATGCAATTAACTTTAAGTGAGTTCAGTTTTTGTACAGATATATCTTTAGCATGAGCAACCTTATCTTTACATTTAATAGTCTCTATCCGGTCTATCATTTTATTTGCACTATCAATTTTATATTTTTTGAAATGAGATTCCCAATGTCGGCGCAATGATTGTTGGTGACAGACGATTTTGTTGCAATTGCTATGTCTACATAAATAGCCATTATCCATATCAAGGATTTTAAACTGCTGTTTTATAACTTCTATCGGCACAATGTCAAATGCTGTGGATTGTTTATTATATTGGTTTATAGGTAGAGTGACGTCAGTGTCAGTGTCATTGTCAAGTTTAACATTTATAATATTTAGATTATCATTATTTTCATTATTTTGTAACGTTAAACTAGTTGCAGTCTTGCTTGTTAGGCAACAATCAAACGATTTACTATTGCCTATGGGAATAAATTCAATATCTGACCTTTTTTGTCTTTTTGGATAGTTTTCAAATTGATGTTTTGGTTCCTTTTTAACCTTTTCAGCGTTGCTGTTGTTGACATCACCTTTAGCTTTGTGAGAAACATCATTAGTTAAATCACAAGAAGAATCAGCAAGATCTGATAAGTATGTTCGATCATAATTATATAAAGATGGCAAACCTACACTTAAATTAGAACACTCAGGTGAAATCAAATGTAAACCTGTAGCTTGTACAGTTGGAACACATGAAATTTCTGGTACTTTAAAGAATGATAAAAGTGTTGGCGCTGGCAATGGCACTTAAACAGACGTAACAGGCAAAATCGCATTTGCAGAAGCAACAGATGTTGCAGCAGTCGATGAAGCTGGAGCTACAGGAGTACCTTGGAACACAGGAGTTGCTGAAAATACAGGAGTTACTGGATTAGCAGGAGTACCTTGAGTTTGCAGCACTAAATTTCTTCGTTTCCGAACAGCTTTAGATGAATCACTGTCTGCACTAAAATAGTTGTTACACTCAATGTGAACTGTTAGATTCACTACTGATGCTTCGTTCATTGCAACATTACTGCCGCTCACAGAAGACTTCATGGAAGATAGAGCTGCAGCAACAGATTTTCCTAAATGTAAAATGAAATTTATACTTCTGTTGAACTGAAGTTAATTGAAAATATTATTATTATTTATAATAGGCACTCGTAAGCAGCTTTGAACACATCTTTGCTAACTTTTATTAACTCATGCCTAAAAAAAGCGCTTACGTATAATATCTTCGATGGTATTGACGTCAGCCTGCGTAACATTTGCTAAATGGCTAAATGCCACATGAGGACTTGAAGTTGAAACTGTGCTAGAAGTGGAACTCATGTTTTCTTCAGAACTTTCCTCAGTGTTTGCGCTGTCAACGTTGAACTTGTGAGAAGTAGTTGGAACACCAAATCCAGATGTGTCTGCATCAATTTCATTAGGTATTATTGAACTATTTGAACTCTGAATTTCGAAAGCAGTATTATCTGTAAAAAAATTGTAGTTTGAACTCTGCCCTTAACGGTAAAATAGTAATACTAGAATGTTGCACTGTTGCTTGTAGCTCATCCAAATTATTGTTATTAGAGCTAAGCTGATGACTAGACGTAATTAAAAAAGATATTTAAAAGTACAACACTACAAATCAATAAACCTATTTAACGCGATGTAATGTGTTACCAATCGTTACTTGTTTTATCCCTTTAATTGAAAATTCAGCCTTAATTATTTTTAAATGACCCTAACCTGTTTGATTGTTGTTGGGGGTGAGACCAGTCACAACTCCTTGGCCATCTGTCGCTTGGTCTCTGATTATTATTGATTCTTCAATCTTCAAACTGTTTCTATATTGATTTTTATTTTCATGAGAACCTACTTCAAACAACGATTTATAGCTATTAACATCAGTTGGACCCGGATTAGGACACGGCAAGCATTCAACTTGTTGCTGTTGATTTGTAGAGTTAAGTATTTTGTCCTCTTGACGTCCACAATCCTCAGTATTAGTAACAACACTGTTTTCCTTTATAGCTGGTAACGTTTCCAAGTTATCCTTTAAATCAAAGTAACACTTGTAAAACATATTTAAAAATTAATAATTGTAATTCTTAATGTTGTCACACGGATCATACATTATCATAGTACACTTGAGGCAATAAAGCACAGCATATTTCGTACATCAATTAATCAATATCAACATCTACAGTTCTTTAATTAAGATTTATAGATCTATGATACCAGTGCCTGTAACAAATATAGGTAAATAAAATAAACTTTATTTTAATGAAGCGTTGCATATTTAAAACTTGTACGTTGACTACGAAACAACATTTTAAAGTAATAATAATAAACAATAAAGCAAGATTACAAATTACAAACGCTACATAAAGTTAACTGTTATAACAATGTGCTTACTGTGTTGCTTGGGGATGAAGATGACGACATTTTATTATTTGTAGTGTTTCAGCACTTTAGATATATTGAACTTCGGATTAGATGTTAGACAAGAGTGTAGTTAGTGCAAGTTAGGTCTTTAAATAACAATTCTTGACGTCTTTTGATTAGGCGTTCTAATGATAAAAGAGCTGACACCAAAATACCAAGGTCATTATTTATCATTCCAGTTTAACTTAATAAAGCCTAGGTATCACTATACAATTACTATGTAAATGTAAGCAGTAATTTGTTGTAATTTGTACTGTAAAGTGTAAAGTTGTTTGAACTTAAACACAAAAAATGCGTAATCCTAATTAAATTATCAGATAAGTATATTTAGCTCAATAAACGCAGCATATATGTAGCTTAGGAAATTCAGTAGCACTACTTAATTGTTTGTTACTTCAAGCAAGAAATTATAAAATATTAGTGACAGAAAAAGAAAAACTCATGCCAACCATTTCATAATCCCATTTATTTTGTTAAAGTACTTCTGGCTCCTACTTTTGCTAGTAGTTATGATTGTGACTAACAATACATTAATTCATTAAATATAAATAGTAGATTTGGCTGTTTACTCATGGTCAGAGTCAAGGTACTTACTAAAAGTTGAAACATGAAACAAAAGAACTGATATAACACCTTTTTACTTGCTAGCTTGCTACTTACTTACTCTTTAAGAACAAATTTTATTTAGGGTTTAGAAAGGTTCATAAATCTAGGTAAAAGTTAGTTTAATATAGATAATGCTAACGAAATTAAACGCTAACGCTGACCCATTTCATAGTTTAATTATAGATCTTTGAATTTGAATAAATTATTAATGTAATGTACTTAACCTTGAGCATACAACTGACGCAATTGTAGCTGTACTGTAACTGCTTTCAATCATTGAAAATTGAAACAACCAAGTTTAAAGCTTTAAAGTGGCACTGCTAGAGGTTTTATTAGGTTAAGTACTGATACTTCATAATATAGTGGTATATTCTCAATAGTATATCAAAAAAATATAACCAAGAAGCACAATCAACGTATTTAGATATTTCAGTCAGTTGAAATCTTAAATGTTAAATCAGTAGTGAATTTGCATTGTAACTGACTAGTTAGTTCGAATTTCACTCTGTTTGTTCCCAACAAACTCTGACAGGCCAGTGATAGAATTAATTGCTTTGAGTGTTGAGTTTATTTTAACTTTGAAGTTACAACACAACTTCATAACAGTATAAAATATTCCAAAGTAGCACAAATTTTATTTTTTATTTTGCATTTCCATATTATATTTTTGTTTGAATTAAATATTCATTATTTTAAATTAAATATTGAATTTCGCACAAGACTGCAGTCCCAACAAGAGCCGATTGCTGTTTTTCACTAAACTAAAAGTTACAGCCTAAAAAGTTCAATGGTAGGGACACCGGAGCCGGTGAGCACACAGAATAATTAAGCATAGTAGATCTCAAATTCAAATTTTGATTTTCATGTTTTTTCTTTTATTTCTAATTTTCTAAACTTGTAACTGCAAATTACAATTATGCTACAAGTAATAGTGACTAGCTAACAATACTGTTTTTTTAATACTTACACAGATTCCAACTATAATTTTTTAATATTTAAATGCTGGTGCTGCTCAGCGACATAGTATACTCGCATTGCAAAACAGACATAACCAATTTGCGTTTACAGACAAGATAATTCTATGCCTTGACGGTTTTATACCATTCCATGGATTTCTTATTGAGTTTTTTAATGGTGGTGAAGAGGAAGATCTAGCTCCTCCAAATGATCAGCTTAATGCAAATGTCAATCAGGTACACAATATAATTCAATACACAAATTAAGTATATTGAATGAGCAGTAGTATACTTAGAACCCAAATTAGGCTCATTTTTACAATAAATATAATTAAATATGGTTAAGGTTGAGTTTGTTGCGTAACTGTGCATTCCATTCAAAACCTTTTTTATTGTTTTTTGGGTGCTTTTCTTGGTTTTAAATGACGCAAGCACAGTTACTCAACTTATCAAAGTTACACAACTCTTCTCTCTGTCTTGCTTAGCATAATAATATAATAGCAAGCAAAAATATAGACTATAAATACTTATATAACCACAACGGTATAGTTATCACTCAAAGAAACAGATTAATGCATTATTTAAAAGTTATTATCGTTGTGAACTATGACTTGAATCTCAGTCTTAATCTTGCACTAATATTGATATTGAAACATGCTTGATTTACATAATTAGCTGCATCCAAATCAAGACAGTCTAGAGAGTGAAACTACCACAGGAACAGGGTCTGACCACGTCATTAACTTGGAAATTTTTACTGTTGCTGATGTTGCAAAAGCAGTGTTATTTTTGTACATTGGAACAATTTCCTTGAAGCCATCATCTGTTCCAATTATGCTAGAAGTACTACAAAGAATGGGTTGCAACACTACACGGATTGAAAAAATGAACCCCGTGCATTCCATGAATTACCATTTACTCAGCGCGTCATCATCTCCAGAAACTGCCGAAGGTGGAAAGTTAAGATTTTGGCGTGACTTTAACGGCGTTATTTTTGATTACTTTATTACTGCAAGCGGTAGTACTATACATAGTGACTGTATTAATATAATCCCAATAGGGTAATTTTTAATTTTATTTAAGTCATTCATGGCTTAAATAAATAGGTCGCTTTGTTTTTGGGTGGCCTATTATTTAAATAGGATTTTAAACATATTTTGTAATTATCAATTTTTTTTTTTCTTATTTAAAGTAGATACAATTATTTATTTTTTTAATCCTTTATATAACTTACGTACTAACTACAGTTTGTAGTTGTCTTAATTTTTGCTTTATCTTAAACTGCGTCGGTTTACAACAACTAAGGTTACTAGAGTATAAAAGGTGGACCAAATCCTAGTAGCTGTTTTATTTGTCATTTGTTTTCGAGAAAAAAGGAGTCAGTCAATTTGTCTAAGCCTAAACCATCATCTTAATCTCATTTTGTCTTAACTACTCAAGCAAAATGGGTAGGGCTACTAAATCTATAGCCCAACCTGCCAAAACCACGAATAAGGCAATCAATGCTATTGCAGCTACAGCTGCAGCACGAAAGTTGAAACCAAAAAAACCTGTTGTTAAAAAAGAATTAGAATCAAGCCAATCCTGTATTGCAACTGAATTTTTAAAACCGGAAAAGGTTGTATCACCAGCCGTAACAAGGTCTTTATCCAAACGAAACCGAAGCAGCAGCAGATCGCTCTCTACATCCGGATCTTCTACAGAATCTGTGTCATTATTATCATCCTCAACATTAGTCGATGTTGAAGAGTATTCTGATTTAAACTCCAATTCATCCGTTCCAACAGTTTCAGAAGCACCAAGGTCAGCAGTAAGATTGTAAAACCCAATGCGAAACTCGAAATTCCAACAACAACATCATCTGAGCCGTTTCTAGTAGGCAGTTCGGAAGGCGTCGTACATCTCAATCGAACATCACCTTGTCCATCAGTACGGAGAAAATGCTCGCTGTTGCAAAATATGGGTAAGTTTATAATTTTAATAAATAATTAGAATTCATATCTACTTAAATGTTTTAGCAAATTACACCACATGAGTATTAAATGCGTCTAGTTTAAGATGTAAAAGTTGTAAATACACGTTGTGGCAACATATAAAATAGCCTATTTTAATTTGTTTTATTTATTTTTTGTTTGCAGAAATCTCGTCTCCAGCTAAGCCGAGTGAAACAAGTCATGCTGTTGATGTACTTTTGGGCATGGATTTTGAAATGGAGGAAGACGCAACAGATGTTCTTCAAAATTCCGATCCCAATATTTCGATTCCTTTTTCTCCGCCTATCACACCTACAACTCCTCTATCGGGTAATACTAGTCGCAGTCGCAGTCGCAATGTGGATTCAAATGGATCATCTCCAAGCCCATCCTCGTCTAGCTGGAGTTATAAGCTACGACCTAATTTTCATTTAAGTAAGAAAATAGCCAAACATTTCGTTTACCTGGGTCATCGGGAAGAGGCTGTTACCACAACAGCTAAGGAAGTGGAAAAGCGATACGTAGTACAGTGTAAATACTGTCCTGCTGATAGCTCAACTTATGCGGGTCACACTTCTACCTATAGAAATCTAACGCGGCATCTTGCAGAAAGACCTGTTAAAATTCTTTAGTACATGTTTTACTTTTATTTTCATTAGTATTTTGTGTTGTAGCACCTATCATATAAAATGTAGTGCAGCGGCATCATTATTATTGATAATTTAAATACAGTTTACGGTGTTACAACTGAAACTCACAGACGACGGACAAAAGAGACAGATTTATAGCATTGTTGTTTTTGAGTTTTTGTTTTTATTGTACCTCTACCATAACCATAGCTAGTCAGTTCTATCAGATTATTTGGCTGTAATTATTGTAACTATACATAATGTTGTGTTGATTTTAATCTTTGTAGATGTCACACGGAATAGGGAAGGTTTTGGAATGTTCTCCTGTTCCTAGAGATGCGGAGCTTGGATTCTATTCAAAACGAAATCCAAAACAAAAGCTATATGAATTAAATTGTGTGCGCTATTTAGTTCTTAACAACCATGCATTTCAAATGAGTCGATGGGATGCGTTACAGATAATAGTTGCATCATTAGATCCTTGCATCCGTCCCATGAGCGGTAGAACGATGAGCCGAAGAATGTATGAATGTAGTTTGAAAGTACGTGAATTAAATATGATATTTATTCCAATAAATAATTGATTTTTATTAGCATTATTTAAGTTAAGTATAATAACGCATACCACATTTAGGTATCTTGAAATTTTCTTAGGCAAAAAGCGACTTGTGGCAACTTTTTAGATCAATAACTTACGTGAGTATTGTTGTTGACGGATGGTCAACAAAAAAGAATAAAGGTGTCATTGCCATTATGGCTATGTACGTAACTGAATCATTTCAGTGGGGATCCCGCATGCTTGCCCTCAAGGAGCTGAAAGGTAGGCACACTGGAGTTGCGTTGAGAGCCTGTGTGAATGAAATTCTTTTGGACTTTGAGTTGGAAGAAAAGGTATGAAAATACAAAACACAGATTACAATTCTTAAGCTATTGCATCAATAAATGCTAATATGTAATAAAGTTATGTTGCTTATAACGTAATGTACGCGCCAAACAAAATTTAATTTTTGATTAAAATTTTTTACAGGTCTCAAGCATTGTTATAGACAACGGGAGCAACATGGTTGCTGCTTTTGATGCTGGATCAAAAAAGAGGAATTCATTGCAGACTAATGTACCTCGACCATTAGGTCCGAGCCATTCCACGTATAGGTGCTCAGCTCATACGCTTCAGTTGGTTGTAAAAAATGCCAACCTCGGTCATGTTGGTACTTCAGTAAACAAGGCTATGCTTTGTATTACAAAAATAATGAGATCGCAGTTGCTTCGCGACCTTTTACTTCTTCAAACAGGACGCGGATTTCCTAAAAATAGTGAGACCAGGTGGAATGCGACATTCAATATTATTTATTTACTCTTGGAGGTATTACATATTACATGATTTGCTCCTATATATTTTGGAAACAACAAAATTCATTGAATAATTGCTAACATGTTTTAATTGAATTGAATTGAATAATTTATTAGCTTTCGTGTTGTTTTGTGTTTGATTGTTTAGCCTAGAATGTTCAATGCGGTGAATCCCATTATTCATTATGCGCTGGCAGCAAAATCTGGATCATTTTTCGTAAATTCGCTGACCAAACCCGAGGTCCTTACAGAGACAGACCACAGGAATCTTAAAGTTTACTGCTCTCTCCTTGGGCCATTAGCTGAAGCCACTGACAAATTACAGAGTGACGGAATTACTGCAGGAAATATTTTGCCTACACAATTGGAAACTTACCAAAGTAAGTTATAAATTATTAAATGATTTTAAGATATCAAAGTCACATTTCATTACAAATATATTCAAAAAATGCAGCAAAATATTCAATAAAGCGTTAAATAAATAAAAAGCTTGTACTGTGCGTCAAATTAATGTTGGTTAGTGTCGTAATATTATGAAATTATGTTTTTTTATTACAGGGTTGGTCACTCTAGAAGTTAATGATGATACTCTTTGCGTCCGTTCGGCAGTTCTATCAGAATTTTTGACTCGGTTCGCTCCATGGTTTTCTGACCCTGTATTAGTGGCAGCAACCTTATTGCACCCTTGGAGGAAGTTGTACATGTTTAATTACATGCAGTTGTGTAAGTAAATAGTTTTATGAATCCAGTGCATATATATTGTGTTCAATGTTTTAAGTGTTGTAAAAACACAGAAAGTTGAAAACAAATGTTAAATTATGAGATTACGTTTAACAAAAGCAAAACTCTTAATCTTGATTTTTTGCGTTTTGTTTTTTTATACAGATAACTACGAAAAAGACATCCCAATAATGTCAGATGCTAACATTATTGCCAACTTAAAAGAATTCTGTGTTGCAACCTCCAGCGATCAGTACGGTATCCCAACTAGCTACTCCACCACAACTAAAATGGATGTATAGGATAAAATAAATCCATTGAGTTGCAAGACTTAGTCCAAATCTGAAAAGCTTCATGATTACACTAATCAGGAGAATATTGGATTTTTGGAGCATGTTGTTGGCGCATCGTCTTCTGCTGCATCGGAATCTCAGACGAGTCCAGAAAAAAACAGCTTACTACGAACTATTGCTCTCGAAATACAGGCGTATTTGTTCGAAAAAATAGTAGATGAAGACATTGTTGATTACTGGACAAGAAACGCAACCACCTTTTCAATGCTTGCAAATCTATTTCGTGCAATTATGTCGAGACCAGCATCCACTGCTGCTGTAAGTATTATATTTGTAGTTAATTTAGTGTTTTTGCCTTATTGCCTATTATGAGCGCCGTGCCATTACTTAGAGATAATGTTGGTTCATGTTTATATTTACTATTTTAAGCTGCAAAATAATTAATAAATGCCTAATTATATTTGTTTTGTAGGTTGAAAGGCTGTTCTCGCGTGCAGGTATAATTTGTCGTGACCGGCGATGCAATACCCATCCAACAACACTTCAAAAGATTCTAGTAACAAGGGAATGGTTTAAGAGTTCCGATGCTTTAACTTTGAAAAAAGTGCCTTCGGACGATTCAACATCTACTTGGAAGTCCGATGATAGCATTAATAATCCTGCTGATAGTGCTGATGAGTGCATGTTTGATATAGATATGCCTTCTATAACTCAATTGCCAAAATCGCCACCTGTCCAAAGTCCAAGTCAAAGTCTAAGAAATCTAAAAAACAAAGTTTGGCATCAGCTTTTGAGGACTCCGACGATGAAGAGGAGCCAGAGTTGGTTGATTTTGAAACTGCCTTAGGAATGATTACCGAAGATTCCGAGGAAGATGATGATGATGCTATATACGACTGGGAAGAATACGAATCTCAAGCGCAAGGCTGGGGAGACGATTTTTAAGTTTGTGAGCCTAAACCTAATAATCATAATAATAAAGTGCGGTTTTTTTAACATTCACAATAGTAATATATTTTAAATATTATTATAATTTTAATTTTAATTTAGTTTTTAATATTTTAATCATAGTCGTCGAAGTATTTATTGCGTCGTAACATAACTTAACTAGATGATTTATTTGATTTTTAATTTTTAATTTAATTTTAATTTATTTGCGTAATGAGTGATGGGTGACACAACCACGCTTTGTGTGACAACCATCTCACGTTTTTCAGTTTTAATATTCTCTTAATTATTTTTACTTTTAACCTAATAATTTATTTAATTACTTATAAATCCTATGTATTTCTTATAAGGTTTTAACTAATATTTTTATAGTTCAATATTTCATAGTGTCACTGTCACATTTGTAGTATCAATGTAAAATGTGACCTAATTATGTATATAAGCGCCTGTCCACCGGGTCTTACAAGTTTTATCGGTTTGCTACTATTTACTGCTTATAATTTAATAATGGTGCCTTTTTGAACAAACTAATCGTAACATTAATATTTAAATAATAAATGCAACTTCAACGTGAAACTTTTGGAATTTTGTGTGGCTTTGTTTTGTTAAATATTGCATTGCATATCTAAACACAAAAGTCATATCATATATAATTTATTTTTAAACATGTAATGTGCAGTACATAGAACTTTAAAACAATAAACATTTAAGTAAAAGAATAAACGGTAAAAGTAGAATAAACTTGATGATAGAAACTTCACCGTTGTGTTTATGTCATCTGTTATAAGATAAGTTACAAAAATTACGCATAACTAATACTTCTAAAATTATCTTTACAAGACAACACAACACTACAAAATCTACCACAATCATACTATCATCATCACTAAAACTTATTCTAAAATCACCATTAATTAATTTTGAATTTAATGTCAAAGTCAAAATGTCAACTAAAAGTGTAAAAAAGTCACGAACCGACCATTTTGATGTCACTTTTAAATATAACGATTTACGTCTAAGACAACATATCAGTGAGAGAATTAATACCTTAATAAAAATTAAAATAAGAGATCAGATCACGATCACACATATATACTACCTAATTCATTTTTATTCCTAATTCATAATTTTATACCACGTATGGTAATTAGGTAATAGATAATACTGACTACTGTCACATTATGAGATGACTTGTAAAAACTTGTTGTCATACAAAACTAAAGAAAAAATACTTTGGTCAAGTTAATAAACTAAAAAAGTATAAAGTATGAGATTTTAAGTCTGGAACATAATTTAGAACCAAACTAATTAGTTTGTTATAAAACTGTTAAAATAACATTTATATTAAGTCATTCTTGCTGTGAAAATTTGAAATTTACGCAGCCTAAAATTGAGAAACTTAATCTTTATTTTTGTAGGAAAATTACAACGAATAATTAGAATTCCTAATTTTGAAGTACTAAAAGAGTACAAAAGTTCATTTAAAAAAAGCTAAATAAAAATAAGTAACAACTTTAATTAATTTGTCGAATTTTCAGCAATATGAGAAAACACTTTTGATTTTTTATCTTGGAATTTTTTCAGAATAATTCGTTTCGTGCAGCTCCGTTTGATGATTTTAATGAAACAATTCCAGGTGTTTTTCCTTTTGGTGTTGCACCAGGCTTTAAGTATCTTCATACCTCTTAATGCATTTGTTGCAATTAAACCGTATAGGGCGGTTATGTAGCTTGTAGTGCTCGTTACACTTGCGAGATTCAGTCACCATTTGACGTATCTTAGCACCGCAAATCTTGCTAGTATATGCTAAAAAAATTTCAAATGAAATGATAAGATTATTGTTATGGTTTGAATGTAATTTAAGAACCATAACGTACATCAGCACAACGAATACCTAACTAAAAAAGGCCTGACTAAAAATAAGAACATACAACATCTCAGTAACAAAAACAATGTTGCACTTTCGAACAATATTTTAAAGGCACGTTATTATTTTAAACTTTTCTAAGCCAAACCGCTATTTCTGTATTGTACACCCTAATTATTCAACAATTAAACAATAAAAAGAAAAGAAACAACCGTTAACAGTAACTCAACCCGGCTCTCAACTAACGGGTTGTCATGCACGTTTGTAGGAAAAACAAAAAATCGAAACATGCCTGCAGATTACAGTTGTCAACTACAATTTAGTTGACAGTACAATACATTTTTTGTTTTTAGAAACTAGTTAATTAGATATCACACATAACACTGCTCCTAAGTTACCACACGGCATATACAATTTTTAAGAAATTAAAGTTTTGTCTTTTCAAAAGAAGCTTAATATAAATAACAAAAATACTACATCAATGATGACAGGTTTTGCATTTACCAAATTTGATTTCCTAAAAAAACTATGTATTGGATATCAAAATAAAAATCTGCATACATTAAATAAAATAAAAATGTCAGTTTTTGTAGTATGATACCATGATACTTACTTTTAAGTCCTGTGACAGGGTCTGTCGTTATGTCGAATATCTTCATATAAGGCCTTTTTATCTCGCGGGGTGTTTTCTCTCGGTTTTGCAGTTGCTTTAACATAGTGTTGCTTTTTGACCCCACGTTACAAGTATGTGGCCGCTTACTTTGTTTTGGTATTACAACAGCCCGAGCCGACGACTTAATCTCTTTTTTGGTTTTGAGTACTTGAGTTTTGTGTGCTAACTTCGATTTTGATTTGTGTGCAGGTGCATTTGCGGTTGGTTTATGGTGGCTGCTTGACGCAAATTGCTTCTGAACTTGTTTCACCACACCAGTAAGCTAAAGTCTTTTGAGAAGGACAACTGGCGTTGCAAAATTATGCAGGAAAACATCTTTAGCTAAAATAGTTACTGCAGGTGGTTGAATTTTGTTTGGGATTGAAATTTGCTGCTACTCTGCAGAAATTGGAGCATCACTATTTAAAGATAATTGATCTGATAAGCTATTCGGTGCAGTGAGACTAGTCAAAGGACTGTAGTTGAGGTCGAGAGGAGTGTGTTTATTTTTGCCGTCGCCAATTATTACAGACTGAGCCAAATCTGCATAGCTAACATGATTGTCAGCTAAATCCAAAATTTCTGGTGGGTTTAAAATATCCGGCTGGTATTCAAAACTGTGATCTTCATCAATTTCCAATATTTGATCTGATGAGTCAACTTCTGTAGGTGATGTAGACGACATAATTACCTGAGTGTTATGAGTTTGGTAGTTATGTAGTATTTATGACTCAGTAGGATCTGGACTTAAAGTGTTGAAAGCATTTTCCAAACAGTCAGTTGTTTCGTCAGGAACTTCCAGATACTGTGATCTTAGCTTTCTTATTCTTTCTTTTTCACTTTGACGGTCACGTTGGGTATTGGAAATACCAAAACTGCCAAATACCAATGAAGAAGAATTTGTATGAACAGAAACTGACCCAAACGTACTTTTTTCTAATAACGAAGAATAATCGTTCATACAAGTTTCAGCTTCAACATTGCGGGCACACTGCAATAATCTAGAAGATTTTAAACTTAAATCAAGTCCGATAATATCTTTATCACATGGTGGATTAAAGGTATCATGTTGAATAGGTTGATCTTCTGGTAATCCAGTTATGATACAGGTACAGTTATCATTTGCATCGACCTCGAATTCAACATTAACAGTAGGTAGCGTGGGTTGCGGTTGCGATGCTCGTTGAAACTGTAGCTTTGCGGTAACTTTAACCTCTTTCGTTTTTTCATGTTCATTTAGGAGAACATTTTCAGCTGCTTCTTGAGCGTTACGGTATAGAAATAAGGTCCGTTTTTTGGCTGGCAAACCAAGTAATGGTACAGTTGAGGCTAGGTCACCCTGAGCTCGTACAGGCAAAGACAACATGGAACATGAATCCGCAGGTCCAGCCAATCCAGTAACTGATAAAGTTGAAATGGGAACTGTAATAACTCGATTTTCCGTATTTTCACCAACAGTATCTATTGGGGTTGTACTATAACTGAGCCAACTAGAGCTAGAATCACATTTTTTATGACATGATGGGCAAAACGGTTGGAAGACATTGATTTTGATCACATTTGTGCCGTGCTCCCTGGTATTAATGAGACCTTGCAGCAGCCCTACAAAGTGAAAAAGAATAACGTTTATTATAAATTAATAATTACAATGTATTCACACTTACAAGGTAGTGTATTTTAAACTATGTATAAAGTTGCAGTTTTATGCATTGACAGTGTTTATGTTTTTGTTTTTACACTACATGAACTTTATACAATAATACGCTATAAATAGCAACCAGGATTTTGTTGCCGGCATTTTTACAAAATATATGTTTATTATTAAGGTTAAATCATACGTTTGTAATACCGACAAATTGTTTTTTATTCCTACCTATCTACATAATTTACCGGAATTTTGAACTTTCTTCAATACTGGACCAATTTCATCGTGCCATATATCATTCGAAAGGTAATCACTAGTAGATTCCAAATAACATAATGCGCCTCTATTTCTACTAACAGTTTCCATGACAACGGCATTTTAATTTTTAAATCCCGCCAAAAATGTGTTGTATGGGTCACAATCAAAAAACAAAAAAAATGGTGTCTGCTTATTTTTGAAGAGCTTTCAAATGATATATCACTTGACAAAATCCATTAAATTTTTTTAATTTTCAATTAAGTTTTTTCGAAATTATTTTAAAATTAATAACTATCGTGCGTGCACACTATGTTATTTAGATTTGCCTAATCGTTACCGTTCGAATGGTATATCATGTTTGCGTAAGTTTACTGAGTGACCGGGCGAAATCTTCATTTAACACAATATTTAAAGTTTTCGCGGGAAATTCAAAAAATTCAATATTAAATTTTTGGATTTATTGAGAATATCAAAATACCTGTGCGTAAATCTTCACAACTAACCCGTTTACGGCTTCTTCCCTTTAATTTACAACCTATAAATTGTCAGCTAAAATTTGGCGGCAAATTCAAAATGATAATTTGGCTGTTAAGGCTGCCATTAAACAAGGGCTTTAGCCCTTGTTTATTGCTTCTATATTTAAATGCAAATTTAAGCGCAAATTAACCTAAAACTACAACGGTGTTTTCCCGCTTAAAGTAGCTGCCTCCATCTGCTCAATACTCGTCATACTCGATGCTGGGATTGTGTGAGATGTGGTATATAACAAAAGTAGGACTCACGAAGGGATTTGAATTTACTTTTTGAAACATGAATACTTTTGGAGTGGAATGAGAGCAAGAAGTAAAAGAAGTGCTTCCGTCTGCTTTAGTATGGGAAATGCTGGGACACATTGAGGAAAGTGAACTGAAAAGCTTTGAGTGTTGTTGTCCTCGTCGGAGGAGGAAGACGGAAGAAGGGAGAGACAATTATGATTATTATTCTTAACGCTCCTTCCCCCCGCACACGTCCAAATAATCTTCTACTTAATACTATTAACTGCTAGTAAAACGGAGCTCTGTCTCATCTGGAGCTTCCTTGGTTTCAGCAGGCGCGGTTTGAAGGGGCGGGCAACCGAGCAGATGCTTCACCCCAAAATTAATTTTTTAACATTGGCTAATAACATAGGGGCATTTAAATCGAGATGGCCGACTGTGCCGACTTATATCGTGTGAGTCGTGAGTGAAGAATCAAAATGGTTCATTCCCATTTTTAGCTATAAGAACAAAATTTACTGTCTTCAAAAAAATTAACATATCGTCATCTTGAAAGCATTAGTAAATAGGATATTTTACACTTTCCAAAAACAAGCATATATGTAGAATAATTCCTACTTTAAAAAATATGTAAATGGAGCATTTTGAAATTTTAACAAATGAGTAAATGGAACATTTTGCACTTTCAAAAACATGGAATTAGAACATTTTGCACTTTTTAAAAACATGGAATTAGAACATTTTGCACCTTTTAAAAACATGGAATTAGAACATTTTGCACTTTTTAAAAACATGGAATTAGAACATTTTGCACTTTTTAAAAACATGCAAATATAGCATTTTACACGTTTAAAGAACACGTACACTTCTTAAAAACTCGTTATTAACGTTTCACTTATCCATTTCATTTAGTTTTTCTGACATAGCTCATTTTAATTGTAGCTTAAATTGGAAATGGACCATTTTGATTCTTCACTCAGGATATATATCGCCTACCCCATAAAATATGTCTAGATCCGTCCCTGGGTTTCGGTTGTTGTGAGTGGAGGGGAGAAAGGAGAGAGACGGAGAGAGACAAGTTTGATGATGAAACTCCATTTCCCTCGTTTCCTCAATTGTCCCTCGGTCTCTGCCCGACTTCTTTCCACTTCGGGCTTCGGCTCTGTTAGTTCTGCTGTGTGATGTGTGACTCCGTCTCCTTTTTCGTCCTTTTCCTCTCCTTCCTTCCGTTTTGCCAAAAACCCAAATCCAAATAGCTGTGTAAAAACCCCAAACCCAAGAACTAACTACTGTACCACTAACATTCCATTTTCTATACGCATTCTACTATATATGTATTATGTCCATATCCCTTCTCTACACAATGTACGCGTCCAAAATTCAACCCTCTCCAAGCTTTCACCGTTCATGTTCACGTTGACTTTCCGTTTAAAACTTTTTTTTGTCTAAATGACAAAAATTTACTTTGTCAAAAATTTATTTTGTCTTACAAACTACCTACATTATAATATTGCGAACCCATGGAGCAAGAAAATATCCTGAGTGAAGAATTAAAACGGTCCATATTCCA
The DNA here is from genome assembly GCA_949802685.1 of Dicyrtomina minuta. Taxonomy (NCBI): domain Eukaryota; kingdom Metazoa; phylum Arthropoda; class Collembola; order Symphypleona; family Dicyrtomidae; genus Dicyrtomina; species Dicyrtomina minuta. The sequence continues at coordinate 239,535 of CATKUY010000180.1, read as the reverse complement.
CTTAGGCTGGAATTAGAATGAGCTATGTACAAAAAACTCGATATTACTAGTAATATGATATGCAAAATATTAATTACGAGGTTTTGAAAAGTGCAAAATATTCTATTTACATGCGTTTAGGATCATGCTATTTAAAATAAATTTGAAGACAGTGCATTTTTTTTTGAGCTAAAGACGACGTGTATATATATATGATATAGGTGTATCAAGTATACATCCAATATACTAGATATACAAATGGCCCCTGACTTGTACTAAGAACTTGAATTAAGGGAGTAGACACACACTTACAGAGTTTAAGTACACACCGTAAATATTCCAATAAGCACCAGGCTGTCACTCCAAAAAACTTAATAAGCTCCTAAACTGCGGACACTATTAGAATATTTACGGTAATTGTATTGTGGAAAATTTGACAAGAGCTAGATTCCAACTGAATAGGGCATTTTAGACTATTTGTATCTCCTTTCACTAACTCACATCAGGGGGAATGGGAGGAGGGGCAAGATGAGGGAGAGGACAGCGACAGGGACGCGTGTGGACAGGATTCAGACAGTCAGAGTCCCATCCAAAAGCTGTACAACATCATGTAAGTGGGTAGGTAGGGATGGAAGGCACATCCATAATTAAAGTTGGTACATAGGGAAATCTTTTACATATTTTAGTATGGATGTAATATGCGGTTTGAAAATCTTGCCGAGCCCGGTAACGGTCCCGGCTCGGGTGCGGGTGCTGGATGGGTCTCTGGCTTCCTCCCTTCGCTGATAGGTTTCGTTTAGTTTTGAGAGAGAAGAAAACCATTACTCAAGACGGAAATCTTATTGACTATTATAATATTAAAGTTGCAAATTGCATCACATCGTCGATGCAGGATCATAATAATTGAAACTGTGTTCACTAAATTTTGCTTAAATTTAATTTAATTTAATTTAAAATTAAAACTGTTTTTATTTATATAAATTGTTGAACGCATCAACCACTTTTATGTCAAAGAATGTTGCAAATATTTGAGAAAAACTAATTTCTAACTAAAAAAAGCAAAGAGAAGCCAAAATAATTATAAGCTAGAAGTTGGTGTTTATTGTAAATATGACAATTCTGCCTAAATGATCAAAATGATGTATAATGTGCATAAACGTGCAACTTGTATTTATAGTGTCTTACCGTTAACAGTAACTCGATCATAATCCCTAAAGCCATCAGACGTAGGATTATTGTTGCTGTTGGCGATACTCATCAAATTTGTAAAATCAAAATCAAGATCAATGGTTTGTCCCTGAGCATCCTTGGAAACCACACTTAGCGTTAAACGCTTTTTCTCACGATTGACGTCTGGTTCAATAGGCCGAAACGACTGTTCATTGATCCGATCCATTGTTGATCGCTATTACGACTACAACGACAGAGAAGTGGTATTCACACAACTTTATATTTTATAAGGCTTAAATTTAGTTCTAGTTCTAATAAAGTTAATTAAACCACCTTCACTGCTGATCTGGCTGATTCAAGATTCAACACTCTTATATAATGTATTTATAAAAGTACAACGCAACTACACTGTGAATGTAAGTGTTCCTCAGTTGGAATTCTTTGTAACTGAATTTTATTTATTGGTAGAAAAACTATTCAAAACTCAAGTTGAACTTGGAATTTTAGGTAGAAACACTAACAACACTAATTTACTAACTACTCTGTAAAATTCTGTACATTCCAAATTTCTACAATTCCAAACTGTGTGCCAACTAATCTCAGTTCACGTGACTTTACACTTACACTGCAAGTCGGCCTGGCCTAAACGTTGATGGCAAAGCAAATATAAGCTAAAAGTTTTTAGGGGCGTTGCAACTATTACGTCCCATGCAGGGTGCGACAACCTTGTATTTACAATATTATTTATGATTTCACTGCACAGGGGTCAGCGGATACAAAAATACAAAAGCATACAGGACGTTAGTATTGCATTCCCCTTGGCTTTTATTTTTACATTTCAAAGCTGAACTACTATATAATTACTTTTTAAGTTCAAAACGCAGTTGGCACTCGGCGAATATTTTGTACTTTGCAAGAAGTTACAACAATTTTAAATATTTTAGTTCTCCAATTTTCCAACATACTTAAAAGCAGCCAAGTCATACTTCCAGAATTTTGTAAAAATGCCGATAACCTTTTCTATCGGTTCGATTATAGTGGCACGTATTATTCTGTACTAAACCACGTCATTCCACGCTTTGGTTCAAGAACAAGAACTTCAACTAGAACCCGTGCTCGCGGTAATGCCCGACAACCTCATCTTTACTTTCTGCAAGAAATTGTTGCCGACCAAATATGTACGTGTTTACAACTGACAACTATGAGATTATGTATTAAAAATAAAATATGACTAACTGTGCTATTTACATAATAAAATTTGTTATTTTGCAGATTTAAATAAATAAGTTCAAGATTTGTGCAAATTGTAACGTGTTTTTGTAAATTTGATCTCCATTTAGGGTATCGATGCAGCTTGTGCAACTTCAGTATTACATTAAGCGTCACTGCAGCTCGCAGAATGAGAGACCATGTTGCACGATTCCATTCATAACGTTAAAAAAAGAAAATAAATAGTGACAATGTCAAATGGAATAATTGTGCGGTGATCTTTGTAAATTGTAAATGTATTTACTCTTACAATTACTCATGAATAGAATAAATTAAATTCCTAATTGAAAATTACGTATTGCGTGAACTATAGCTGTCTGCAACATGCAGGATGTACGTTTTTTATTTCAAAACTTGATTTTAGTCATTAGGCCTAAATCGTTATTATTATTGATCATAAAGGAAGGTAGCAGTAACAGTTAATCAGTTTAGCTAACACAGCCACATCATACATCACTTGGACATTATTTAATATTTTAACAGTAACAAGTAAGATAGTTAAGGAATAATTATTATAACTAAGTATATAAAGAGCATAAAAAGGCTCAAAGAAGTCCTAATACGACTTAATATTTCATTTATATATTCCTATTTTAATAAAAAAAACTAATTTCTTGCAACAACCTCATAAAAACTGTTAGTTATTTTATATCACAAAACAAATATTACAATAAGAAAGAAAAATAATAATAATTGGTATAATAAAACATAACGTCATCATAATTCGTAACGTTACATATTATTTAAAAATTCAAATTAATTATATTACATCAAAAACCTTACTTCAGTTTAATGTTTAATTATTTTACTGATCAGTAGTGCACAATAAGGTTTACATCGTTCTCCCTTAACATGTTCGTTTTCATGTTCAAAGAATTTAAGACTTTAATTTAATTTTTGTTAGATAGAATTGCATTTTTTGTTTTATTTTTTTTTTGCAAAGGCATAAACTGCTGCAATTCTTCTTATGACATTCAGATTTTTGCTGCAGCATAATTCGTGTCTAGTAGTACTGCAAACTGCACTAAACTCCTTAGGACAGAAACGACACTTAAACTGTGCAGGTTCGATGTGCTTCTGAAAGTGACTCTTGAGCTTTTGATCGCAGGTTACACTTCCGAATGTATGGAAACTACATTTTTTGCAGCTGTATACTAAAATTTAAAAACATTCTTTTTACTATACACAATTAATTTAGTTTTTTAAGTGTATACTCCAAACACCAAGTGATTGCCTAATACTACGTATTTGTGTTGGTGGATTAAAAACAAAAAGTCCAAGATTACGTAATATAAAACTCCCCCATCTTTTCAAGGTCGTTGTCGTAGCTCTTAGTAAACAACTTTAAATACTCCGGAACAACAATTGCAGGGATTGGTTTTTTCATCTTAGCTGTTTTTGTTTCTGTTTTTATTAATTTCACACACGTGGGTTTCGGCGTTCTGGAATGGGAGGACACGGCCTGGGGTGACAAATCAGGGAAATTAGAACTATCATGTTTCCGAATTCGAAGTTTTTTTAGACAAAAAGATGTCTCATATTCTTGTGTCTCTACATTTTTCTTCAATTCAGGATCTTTAACAGTTGCAACACAATCATTTACAAGTTTAGGTTGTTTTGTTTTAAGCTTGAGTTGCTTCTTAGGGCGTTTAATTCCTTTTTTGCGGGACGAAGTAGTTTTCAAGTTTGTAATCTGTGAGATTTCGCTGACGCTTGATTGAGTAGTCTCTGGCTCTGGGGTCAACAGTATGGGTGCAGCAGTTTCATGATAATCTAAATCAATCCCTAAAGATCCTGTGGACTGACGCTGTTGACTGTTTTCGTTTTCAAGACCATTAGCTTCATTAACAACATAAGTTACATTTTGGTCAACATTATCAGCTGATGGACTACACTGATACAGATTTTGAACTACCTGCTGTTCAAAACCTAATAATGGCTCTAACGGTAACGACTTTTTTGCAGACACATTGGATGGAGATTTTTTTGAAAGTTTAGATGATTTTTTAGTTTTCGGTTTCTTTTTCTTTTTCTTACGTGCACGTGCCTGGTCAAATGGTGTAAACGTTGGTGCTGGAGATTATAATGATGGTAAGATTGTTGAAACGCCATTATCATTAATAAATACAGATGGGGAAGCTGCTTGATACTGTTTTGTGGTACTGGGTGTGCTTGCACTGGGTTTATGTATCTCATTTGTTGCTATACCGGAGCTTTGGATCAAATCTGCTTTCAATTTATTTGTGCTCTCAAGATTCACAATCCCATCCTTGACGACTAATAGTTCTGTCTTTTTTTTTTGATGAGACTGAAATTGTGTTCCGAACACAAGTGCCATCACAGTTGTAACACTGGTTCAAATGAATTGTGATTGTGTTGGTGCTCTTTTTTCCGGTTTTAATAAATCCTGCCAGCAACCCTAGGGATTAAAAAACCACAAGATTATTTGTAATAGGAATACAGTCTGTACACAAACTTTAGTTGTGTATATTATTTCAGATTATCGTTTATTTTTGTAAACGAACTAAACATATTAACCTTGATTCTGTAAAAATTACTGGTATATTAGGCATCAGTATATGCTTACCGTATAAATTTTCGGAGTTATCGTGTTTTGCACGGGCCATCTCTGAGAGGTCTAAATAGTTATCTTTATAACACTCACTTATTATTATTATATCACACTAATTGAAATTACTCACGCTAATTACATTTAGTCATGCCGTCTGACTAATTCTATTATGCTGACTAATTATAACTAACTACTCATTAATTTCCGTATAACTAATCAGTACGTCCAATTAAATATCTGCATACAAATTAACATATAGTATATTCATTTTCTGTATCTCGATATGATGTCACGCTATTATTCATCACTGTAATGCATTTCCTACATTTTAATTAACCCTAATTAAGAATGTCTTTATAATTATGATTCACTGTAGAGGAAAACTAACTATTACCATCCAAGGAGACCCGGTCGAAATTTTATGTAATTTTACATGTCAACGAAATATTTTTTTTCTAACGCCCCATACAACTAGTAGTGGGAATCCCCCTTTTTAGTGGAATACATGCATATGGGATCCTGTGATACCCGGGTAAACCTGAAAACGTTTTTAATTTTTAAAACCACGTTATGGTTAAAACATGAACATTTTTGTTATCGCATATTTTTTTATAGGCTGTTCGGCATACACCTGATTTTTTTGAAATATAAACACCTTAAAAATCGTAATATTTTTTAATTACCCGGGTTTTAGCAATGCTATTGGGTTGTAGCTTGTTCATTTTTTTTCTCCGGACGCACCGCTAACTCTACTATGTTTGTTATCTTAAAAAATAGGGGAAAAAATTAGCTATTTTGCTGTCTTGGAATTTTGGCGGAGTTGGTGGTGCGTACATAGTTACAAGCGACTCAACTTTAATTATTAATTAGGATTAAAGTTGTAGCCGTTGCCACGTTGCCCATTAGTTTTTACTTCCCGCATGTAAAAGTTTAAACTCAAGCACTGGAACGGCAACAACCCATGGCAGAACCATAGAAATCAACTGCCACAGTGGGCTAAGTGTTAAACATGCGGACGGTTTTCCCAGTGCTCAGAGATCAAATCCCATTGGTGAAAAAAAGTTTACGCACTTTTTATCATTTCTTATGCGACTAGACTACATAATATCATGATAGATGGAAAGCTCTGTCCGAACTCTATCGTTTAAGCTATACATTATATTTTTTTTCCACAATTTTGGTGCGGCATTGCGCTGGATGGTAATAGTTAGTTTTAGACTGTAATGCATTTTCACATTTTAATTAACCCTAATTAAGAATGTCTTTATAATTATGACTCACTGTAATGCACTAATCTAATGTAATTTTATGTGTATATAAACCCGGCTTCAATTCGTAATAAACTACTATCATTTTAGCATTCAACCAGTTTTAACTGTGCCTTAATTATTTAAAACTCATAAACATTGAAACACCAGAAGCCATTTATTCCTATCATACTCATCTCTATATTTTACAACATTCGTAACTATATTGGCTCCCCGAACGAACCTTCGTTACCCGGTTCTCGGTTTCTCCGTGTTTTTCTTTGTTTCTTGGGGGTGGAAGACTGCTCGTGCGTTTTAACGGCTCTAGCGATCTTTCCATCCATCTTTACTCCGCTTTACGTACCAGTCTACCTTCTTCAACTGGACCAGGCTGATTCTACTCGTTCACCTCGAGTCGACGCGTCGTGGACATCGTGGGATTGACATTCTGGCTTCGACTACTCTGGCTTGTTCTGTGTCACGTACAGCACACTCTATCCAACACTTTTCCTGATCAGTCTAGGACCATTTGACTATCAGGGCAACACCAGGTTCGTACAGAAATACGACTTATAAAGAGTTACGGTACCCTATTAACGTACACTCTCCTTCACACTATCCCCCCACTATTTTCGTGTCCATCACTTACCCCACCATGATGGATCATGCAACCAGGAGATGAACCTACGCCTCCTCAGATACGGCTTTTACGTAGCAATAACCCCAAGGATCACGAACGATCACCTCAAGTGGCCCCAGCCCCATTAGAATATAAACCCAGAGGTCGTAAGAAACAACCGACATCTGAGTCCGGACAACTTTTATTAGACTTTGAAGACAGCCTAAACACCTCTTTCTCAAGTCGTCGAGGGACGTCACAAGCATCCAAGGAAAAGGCTGCTGCCCGCAGACAACGCAATCTTGAACGATTTAGTCAAATCGTCTCTGAAGTCCAATTAAAGACGCAACCTTAACTTTGTTGTAACACCTTATCAGCTCCTTAATAGATTTAAATTTCAAATCGCTACAGCATTTAATGAACAATACGCTAATGCACAACTTGAAGACGCTAAATATCAGTACCTAGAATTCCGCGAACGGCAGATTGCTAAATCGCTTACATTACCAGCCCATCCACCAGTTGGCTCTTCTACTTCGTCACCTGTTCGAGCGCAAGCCACATCCTCACGGCCTTCTACTTCAGCCGAAACATCGTTTTACAGTTACGATACCCCAGCACCAAAAACACCACGAACCAGCACACCAAAAAAGGATTCAGGGTACCAGTCCAAATTTACACTAGCTGAGTTACCTGACTACAGTAACAGCTCTGAGTCATCTAATACTGAAGACGACGAAGACACGCTAGAAGATATCGACGTTGCAGACATCACGATAATCGACACAACTTATACTACAAACACTAACACTACTCAACAACAGACCTTAGGTAATCCAGGCGACCCAGATTCAGATCCTTCAGGCTCTGACGACGACTCAGAGCAACCAAACCCGGATAGACAAGAAAACAGGCAATCGTCAGACGACGTTCCATCAACACCAGATAACCAACAAGACAATACAGGGAACGGCAATACTCCAGGCCCTCCAGCGCCACCGCCTCCTCAAGGGCCTACAACTCCGCCTCCGCCTCCTCCTCCGCCTTCACCTCCGCCAACAGGTACAACAATGGCTAAAGAACTTCATCTAGCAACTCACAGTGCCTTGGAAACCCGGATTGCGGCTATTCAAGCCCGGGTGACCGCACATAGCGCGGATCCTCCTACACTTCTAACAACTGTTAACGTGGCACTCTACATTGAAGACCTCAAAGCTATGGGACCGGAAATCGCCAACCAAATGTCGAATTGCTATAAATTATTCAAAAACATTCCGGCCTCAACTGGCGTAGATGCAGACCCTCAGCTCACTCGAGCTCTCAACACTCAAACGGATTTAGACACTGCATACAACAAGGTCAGAACAGAATTAGTCAAAATCTCACACGATCTCCAATCAGCGACCGTGATTACCCAACTGCAGACACCCAAACTGAGTCTCCCTAAGTTTTCTGGATTTCACAACGAATGGGCCGCGTTCAAGGGTCAGTTCACAGCATTGGTCATATCTTCACCAAATTACGCTGCAGTGGATAAATTACGCCTTCTCATTGACGCACTAAAGGATAGCACAGCCATAGAAAATATTTTCGACCTTCAAATAACGGAAGGTAACTGGCCTATCGCATGGACAAGAATGGAGACACGCTACAACTCTCCACGAGAACAAGCCGCATTATCGATCAAACCTCTACTTGAATTGCGTGCCTTGATGTCACAAACAGAAGGAGGACTTCATAAACTTGTAAATGTGGTCAGAACAACTTGTGCTCAATTATCTCAGATTAACTTAGGCACTGTATCTGAAGCCGAAGTACTCTATATTCACTTCATTATGGCACGCCTGGATAGTCGAACGATCTCTGAATTCAATCAGAGTCTTCCGGATAACTCAATTCCTAGTCTTGAGACTTGTATACAATTTCTATTGAAGATAACAAAAAACTGTGGAATGACCAAAGGCATCAAGGATAACAGCTCTATTGCACCACCTAGTACACAATTCAACCGTTTTCGACGCGATAGTTCCGCTCGACGTGTACACATACACACAGCATTGGGAGGATATACTTCGTGTGACTCCACCATGAGTCAGCCATCACGGGATTCCTCGACTTCCAGCAATAATAGACGCAAACGCCGAACATCAGTTAAGACACGACGCATCTCTGTTCATACCATTACAAAACGAGTGGGTCGTCCAAAGTCACCAGGAAAACGACGGGAAGCAAATCAAAGAAGTAAATCTCCTACTTCTCAATCTTCAAGGACTACTAATCGTGATCCATTCTGCAAAGTATGCGCTGCCAAGGATCACTGGACCAGATCATGCCCCAGATTCCTCAGTATGAACTATAAGCAAAGGACCGATTGGATCAAGGACAATAAGAAATGCTGGAATTGCCTTAAGGACCATCAGAGTCGTGACTGCCCTACCAAACGCACATGCTCGGAATGTCACAAAAAACACAATACGTTATTACATCCAACTGAACGTCATACTGAGCTACATTCTGCTGTCAATGTAGTTATCAACCACAGCCATTCGACTGAATTATCACCTGAAACCATCGAAGGACATGCTCTACTTCCTACCGCTATGGTCAATATTCTCCATCAAGGACGATCTGTGACCCGACGATGTCTTATTGACACGGGTTCCCAAAGCTCTTTTATTACTAAAGATCTTCAACAGGATCTTGGAATTCAACTCACACCATTTTCACTGGACTTTTGTGTTGCCGGAGGCAAGCAACTACCTGCATTGGGTCAAGCTCAAATCACACTACAATCCATTCATGACCCACAGTTAAAATACAAACTCGATACTTACGTTCTTAAGGAAATTACATCTGAGTTACCAGGCAAAAAATTCTTTTCACATGTATGGAAACATTAAAGCAACCTCAAATTAGCAGATCCTGAATATAGTACACCAGGCCCGATTGACCTATTACTTGGAGCTGGTTTTGTGGATCGCATATGGGGATCCGAGAAGATTCAAGGTTTTCCAGGATCTCCTAGTAGTTTCGAAACTACATTGGGTCATGTTATCATGGGTGGTACTCGACAGCAACCCAAAAAAATGAGTCACGTACTCACCACAACGGACGCACCAAACATTGCACCATTTAACATTTAAAAATTCTGGAACATTGAAGAACTTCCCTACCAACGATATTACACTCCAGAAGAAGAATTTTGCGAGGCCTACTATCGCCGAACCGTGAGACGTCTCCAATCCGGTCAATATGAGGTTCGATGGCCTCTCATACCGTCTCATGAACCTCTTAGATGCTCTTTAGAAATGGCCACTCGAAGATGGCTGAGTGTAGAGACACGTTTACAAAAGGATCCAGAACGAGCAAGAAAGTACCATGAACAATTGCAAGAATACTTAGATCTTGATCAAATGGAACTCATACCCGATGATGAAATCTACACGGATAGACCTGTGTATTATATGCCTCATCATGATATCTTCAAAGAATCCAGTACCTCCACTAAACAACGGATAGTTTTCGACGCTTCAGCCGCAACCTCCAATGGGACATCACTAAATAACATTATGTACGTCGGTCCAGTTGTTCAGGCTGATATGTCCTACCAAATACTTAAATTTCGTCTCAGACCCCTGGCATTTAGCGCGGACATTACGAAGATGTACCGACAAATCAGAGTCCATCCTGATGAACGAGACTTAACAAGAATAATTTGGCGTAAAACGCCTACTGATAAGTTAAAGCATTACCGCATGAAGACCATTTCCTTCGGGGTGACTGCTTCTCCGTCTCTTGCTTGTCAAACGCTCAAACAAATCGCTGAAGATGATGTCAACAATTTTCCTCTTGGTTCTGCCGCACTAAAAGATGATTTCTACATGGACGATATTCTTGCCAGTAAGGACGATTTGAACATTGCCAAACAAACGATGCAAGAACTCATTGACATGTTAAAGGGCGCACATTTTACACTCACCAAATGGAGCTCTAACTCTACAGAGTTACTCGAATCTGTACCTCCTGAGTGTCGCGAAACTCAGTTGCTACTGAATTTAGAGAAGACGGAAACTATTAAAACTCTCGGAATTATGTGGCAGCCTGCAACGGATATGTTCACCTTCAAGGTAAATTTGGATCTACAGGGAAAACAAACCAAACGATCGATTCTATCAAACATCTCTAAAATCATTGACCCCCTTGGATCCGTTGGACCAGTGATTATCAAGGCCAAAATATTGATGCAACAAATTTGGATGTCCAAAATTGAATGGGATGATACGGTACCAGACGCATTACTCCAACAATGGATCACCTACGCGTCTAATCTCAAGGAATTATAAAAATTAAATATTCCCCGCTCCTTGATGTACAATGGTAAAGGGGATTGGGAACTACGTGCCTTTTGTGACGCTTCCGAGAAGGCATATGCAGCTGCTGTATACCTCAGAGGCAAACAGGACCATGGGATAATCTGCAGGTTAGCTGTATCCAAGACCTGCGTAGCTCCACTAAAATTGGTCACAATTCCTCGGCTGGAACTACTAGGATGCGTTCTCCTTGCAAAATTAGTACATCATGTCAAGACTGCATGGTCACTTCCATTACTTCCTACACACTATTGGACTGACAGCACTGTATGTCTGAATTTGATTTATTCTCAACCTCATCGATTTAAACAATTTGTGGCTAATCGGATCACACAAATTCATAAAACTTCTGCACCGTCACAATGGCACCATATCAAAACACAAGAAAATCCAGCGGATAGCGCTTCCAGAGGTCTCAATCCCGAAGAAATTGCAAACAATCAGCTCTGGTGGTGTGGACCACATTGGTTGTCTGAACCACTATATGCGATTCCAGTATTTAATGCTAAAGAAGTTAACGACGAAGTGAAAAAGGCAGTTCTCACTCTAGCTGTGGTCCAAGCAGAGGCATCGACTCTTCTCCACCGCATATCACAAATATCATCCTGGCGAAAGGCTGTAGCCGTCACAGCCTTACTACTTCGCATACAAAAATCCAGGACACTCAAACAACAGGCCAACTCACTTATTTCTCCTCTGGAATCACACAATGCGAAGACATTAATTCTACGGTGGATACAGGAGAAAAGATATCCAGAATTACTCCTTGCTGTTGATGACAACCACCCTATTCGTGACCGCCGGTGCAAAGCCTTATCATTATTTAAAGGCCCTGAAGGGCTTTTAAGGGTGCGAGGTCGATTGGAGAATGCTGATATTCCGTTTGACACGCAACATCCGATATTCATTCCTGGCGATGAGCACCTTATTCAAGCCATGATGATGTACGAACACTATCGTTTGGCCCACGGCGCTAAACAAACCGTACAAAACCAACTTCGTCAACAATTTTGGATCCCATATGGCGCTAAATACGTTAAAAGCGTCATCAATAAATGCTTAACGTGCTTTCGATACCGAGCACGTCCAACTACTCAATTAATGGGCCAACTACCAGCAGCTTGAGTTTGTCAAACACGACCATTCCTTCATACTGGCATTGACTGCGCCGGGCCGTACCTTTTAAAAAACATGCAAGGCCGAGGCTTGGCTAAGTATAAGGTGTGGATTGTCGTTTTTACATGTATGGCTACAAGAGCTATACACCTGGAACTGGTATCAGATATGAGCCATGAACGATTTCTGTTCGCCTTCCGACGTTTTATATCAAGACTTGGACAACTCGCATACTGTTACTCTGACAACGGGACTAATTTTGTTGGAGCTTACAATATTATCAGTGCAACCCATGACGAATTACAACAGATAAAACTTCAAGCTGACACAATCCTTCCTGATCTAGCAATGGAGAAGATAACTTGGCGATTCAACCCTCCTGTAGCCCCCCATAAAGGAGGTGCTTGGGAATCTGTCATTAAACTTATCAAAACCCAACTTCACAAACTGCTATCCCAAGACTCGTACAATTGGGAACAATTTACGACTATTTTGACATTTGTAGAAGCTATGGTCAATTCACGTCCACTTACACCATTGACAAATGACCCTGATGATTTAGAAGTCCTAACGCCTAGCCATTTTCTTATTGGATCTCCGCTGACTGCCATACCGGAACACGACCTATGTCATTTAAAGCTCAACCGTTTAAATCAATATCAGCTCATTCAACGGAGAACACAAGACTTGTGGAAACGCTGGCAAGCAGAATACATAACTGCACTACAGAAACGGAATAAGTGGAATTCAATCACTGAAAATTTGCAGATTAGGGATATGGTACTGATTCTAGAAGACGACACACCCCCAATGAAATGGCGGATTGGACGAATTAAAAATACACTACCTGCTAAAGACGGACTCGTTCGAGTGGTTACAATTGAAACAGCTGGAACATACAAAGACACAAAGACAGGACCTCAAAGGGTGATTAAGGAATATACAAGACCCATTACCAGATTGGCTAAATTACCACTGGAGGATGACGACCCCTGCAAAGCTGTTGAACTTCCAGATAAACCAATTTCTCAGATCCATCACCTCAAAGCATCCACAAGAAAACCTCCAATATCACCTTGGACCTGGATACACGTCATGCTCACTCTCTTGGCACTTAAAGCAACAAGCGTACAAGGTGTGAATAATGCATTTGATAACAACACTCTAAACCACACTGCTGTACAACCGGTGAACTATACACAATATAACATACCTGTGGGAATCATCGCTGGAACTTGTGCTATCACTGGAATTCTTGGTAATATGTTATCCATTTGTGCTCTTGTCTTTGATTAAACACTAATGGCTAAACACACTACTTGGTTCATTGTATCACTACACATTGCTGACTTGATCACCAGTGTCTTCTATATACCGGTCAATGCCTTCAAATATTTAATTCCCAACTTCATCCATGACTCAAAAATGTGTCAAGTATACCCGTTTATACACTACAGTACTACAGCTGCCGCGCTTCTCATCATGACATCCATAACTATTAATCGGTATATACGAATCGTCCACCCTGAGATGTACAGTTCTATCTACACAAGACTGAACGTCCTACTTATGATCATCTCTATCTGGATTTTTGGATTTTCTATGATGTTACCTCCGCTTTTCAACATTTGGGGAAGCCTCGGGAGAAAGTACGATAACGCTGTTAGCTGCACAATCATTAAGGATGAAGCCGGCAAGACCCCGAAGTCATTCATATTTATTATTTTCATTCTACTACCAGCAATAGCGATGTTATACTCCTACATACGGATATATCTCCATGTTCGAAAATCCTACAACCGTGTTAAAAATAGAAGAAACTTTAAGAAGACCTATGGAGATCTGACAGCAACAATCGCATTTATTGTTCTAACTTACACACTATGCTTTCTGCCAGTTATGCTTATGAAAGTGTTGGATCCAACTGAAAAACTTCCGCACATACTACACATCGTAGCCATTACCTTGGTCTGGATTTCTCCAACTATAAATGTCATTATACATACTATGACGAACAAAAATTACCGCAAGGCATATTCACAGATGTTAGGAAGCCATCGCAGTACTACCAGCAATACGGACTATGGCAAACTAGCAAGATGGAAAACTTCAGCCGCACTTCTCTTGATAACCACTGTACATACATCCGCGCTGTACGAGCCTAACCCTAACCTAATGTCTCGTTTTACCAGCTGCGACATAGCATGGCCTACCTTACATGAAATTCCTATCTGCCACGATGACGTCAACTGGCTTCATGTTCTAGAGAATGGTCAAATCTGCTCACGACAACAAAGCTGTCCTCAAGGCAATATGGTATCCTCGGATGCCCGGTCATGCGTACCCCAATCCTTAGGCTGTAACAACACAACAAAATTAAATCTGGATCACCTCGAATGTCAAGGTGTGGATACACTCATGGATACATCTTTATTGGAAGCTGCCGGAATCAAATCAACCCTATGTGCAGTGGGAGAGTATACCTTACAGACCTGCACTCATTTTTCAACATCTCTGGAATACGTTCCTGTGGCTATCGCCCGAAACAAGTTATTCCCATTATCATCGCTACATATCACTCAAGACGCGCAGATCAACTCACTGAGCTCTTATACCTGCACTAGTCACTGTATTGAGAACCGTTGCAAACGACGTCAATGTTCTGGAGATGATACGTTTTGCCGCAACATTGGATGTTTTTCCAAATCTAATATACTACAGCGAGATAATCCCTGCCATTGCGAATATAATTCGACATCACTACATCATAAAATACTGACTCTAAAAGAACCATTTTTAGCAGATTGCTGGGGGACTATGTATTTTATGACACGGTAGATCGATTTAACTCGTACTGAAGCAAGATCTGACTGCGGAAAATGCGAATATTTCTGCATACCTATGGGGGTACGAATAGTGACTCCAGGAATAATTCCCAGATATATTAAAGCTATGCGTACTCCTGGTTATGTCTCAATGATACCCCAATCCGAAGAAAATGAACTTCAACTTACGAACCACATGTTAGCTTCAATCGGAAACACTACAATTGAAATCTGGCTACCTAATGTGGATCATCCTATTATTCAAGAATTACCTTGTGCTCGAGTGGGTATCTGCGAATTAATCAATTGTCATATATGTATGGATCGGTAGATTAATGTCTTGTGCTACCATTCCTACCACTGGATTATTATTTCTATTCTCGGACTTTCTATAACGGCTACTATAGTATCAATTATTTATGTGACCCGTTTTATGATGACAATATCTTGGTATCTCAGCTGGCCATTACGATGCTGCCTTCAAATTGTACGCAGACGACAAGCACAAAACCGTCGGCAGGTAAATAAATCTAAACTAGATGAAGAAAATGGACTTCCATTGCTAGAATATTCCCATCCAATTTACAAATCTACAAGCAAACCCACTAACAAGCGTGCTACACATACACGTCAGTCAATGTTTCTACCTGGAGCGCGATTATCGTTATTTATAATCCTTTCTGGACTCTACATTGTTGATGCTTGCACCAACTCGGCTACTTTATCCGCAACTAGCCGGGAATGTCATCAGTCTGGGGATCAAACCACGTGTGCAGTTAGAGTCAATACTAGACTCGGACTCAGTGCCATAAACCAAGATTCTTGCTTTAGGATTGAAGACTCTCACCACGCGGTCATGGGTACTATAATAATTCAAACAAAAACAATAGCACTACAGTGTAAAAAACAACTTCTGTATTATATACCAAAGGCAGTCGCCAAATGTCAAAGTGCACTAAAATGCTACAATTTATACTCCTCTGCTGCTTGCCATGGAGACAAATGTGAGCAATTTTAAGTCAACTCCACTATTCCTGAATTCAAAGATTCTCAACATCACCTAGGATGGAGCAGTTGTAGATACCCACGACATGTGCACTGTTGGTATCCATGGACTCGCGACTGTCATTTCATACGTGTCTACCTAGACAATCCGACTAATGAAATTTTTGAAGTATCATCATGTCCCAAATGGATTTACGCTGTGGAAATTGCTATTACATCACATTTTGGTGACACAAAATACCAAAATACTACAACGTTAAAAGCTGGGATCACGACATCACTCCATGGAATTGATTTTACCCTGATCTCAATCTCATCGCCCCCTGTGCCAATACTATCTCAATGTATAATCACTAAAGGAAACCTGACGTCATTGGCCTCATGTAATTCGCGAGGAGAAGCCACTCTTAATAAATTGGGGGAAATTCTCTGCAATACAATTCCAGACGCACGTTCTATTACGCCTAATTGTATGGCCAATATGAACCTTATCCGGACTATCGCAGATTCCAGCGGAGTCAAATGTATATCGTCCCTTGTCGATCCAGACAAAATCATGCAGATCAACCCTCTACCGCTGCACTTGGAAAACGGAGTCCTGATTCCGAAAAATAATACTGTCATTTTTGAATCATCCAGCAGTTCTCTATTAGAAGTCCAAATATCTACTGATAATTTACAACTGATAAAGCAAACAAGAAACAATCTGCACTGCAGAATTCATTAAACTTGAAGGGGCCTATAACAGTGCTGCAGTCGCAACACTATTTATTCAAGCCAAAGTCAACACGCCTTCTAACGTCGCAATATTAGAATGTAAACAAGCCGGATTTACCATTCCCATTCATCTTACCAACGAACTGGCTACCTACCCATTACGTGTCAAATTTGATATTCCGGAAATTGATATTATTTGTCACTTACAATGCTCAAAAAACACAATTGAGGTACACGTAATCGGTCATTTAGATTATTTGTCCAATGCGGCAATTCAAAATAATCAAATGAGATTTGTCTACGAACCACCCACAACGGATACGGGATTTCATCTTTTGTCCCTCACCAGCTTCAGTTGGTTTTCTTGGATAACCCGAGGCGCTGCCTCCTTAGCCTTCATCATCATAACTGCCATAACCCTATATGGTAGCATGAAGTTAGTCATACGTAAACTTATTAAAAAATTTACCACCCCAGCAGACGTTTTTTAACTATATTTATGCGTTGACAGTTCTATTACACTATTATTTATATGCAACAAGTTTCACTATGCAAACTAGCTATACCTATTACTAAGTTAACTTGACAGCCACTAAATTTGTTCATTACACTATATATTTTTTGGTTTCGTAATAACATATAAACTAATAACTTTTATGTAGTCTCAACTACTACGTAAAATTCCTTCCACTCTTAACCGCACTTCCGTTCCTGGTAATTAAGACTTGCCACTTAATTTCAATTTATTAATTAGCTTTAATTAGGTCTGTGATTAATTAACTTTCTATATTCTGATCATTAATCCTACAAACTTTGATATTTTACCGCACATCATACCCGATGCCAGTTCCAGATCATCCGGGTTATTATTATTAATTATCATCCACTATATTTTTAGACACTTAGTCTTGTTGTGTAATCGTGTATATAAGGCTGAGCAGATATCACAATCTTTATCACTTTAAATATCATCATGGACCTCCGCAAACACTCTAGATTGACTTCTACCAGATCTCATGGAGCCCGAACATCCCTCTCCGTTGGCTACACTTCTGCGAGACCACCAACTTCTCCGGGCACCAACTCGCCCTCTCCGTTTGTTCCGCGGGCCATGCCCATGGGCCTCCGCCGGGCCTCGCCGTCGTTCCTTCCAGACGACACGCCGATGTCATCGGTGTTTACTCCGCCTATTTCTAACCCCCCAACGCACTTTCCGCCCCAGCCGCCCAACCACGTGCGGTTCACTCTATCGTACCAATCTTGAGCATCCAGGAATTCCAGGACCTCCACCGAGCGGCCGAAGTTCTCCAGAATATCTGCACTCGGTTCACACTCGAGATGCGACGACCACGACAACCGCCGTCTGTCTCGCCTTACAACTTGTTGGTCCAATCGCTCCAAGCGCCGCCACTCAATACAGGCTCCCTGCCTTCGTTGGGCCACTCCCGCCAGCGCCGTCCAAGGAATTTGTCACCACCGGCTATTCCCCCTGGTCCACTCATCCTGGACCATATTGACTTGGCGTCGACCGATGAAGGTGAAGAATGACGTATCTCCTTCGTGCCTCCTCTCTCATTTTGAAGATTTTCTTCAACAGGTGGGAGTGTAGTTATCTTTATAACACTCACTTATTATTATTATATCACACTAATTGAAATTACTCACGCTAATTACATTTAGTCATGCCGTCTGACTAATTCTATTATGCTGACTAATTTTAACTAACTACTCATTAATTTCCGTATAACTGATCAGTACGTCCAATTAAATATCTGCATACCAATTAACATATAGTATATTCATTTCCTGTATCTCGATATGATGTCACGCTATTATTCATCACTGTAATGCATTTTCTACATTTTAATTAACCCTAATTAAGAATGTCTTTATGATTATGATTCACTGTAATGCATTTCCTACATTTTAATTAACCCTAATTAAGAATGTCTTTATAATTATGACTCACTGTAATGCACTAATCTAATGTAATTTTATGGGTATATAAACCCGGCTTCAATTCGTAATAAACTACTATCATTTTAGCATTCAACCAGTTTTAACTGTGCCTTAATTATTTAAAACTCATAAACATTGAAACACCAGAAGCCATTTATTCCTATCATACTCATCTCTATATTTTACAACATCCGTGACTACTAAATCAACGGAATTATTATCTTTCTTATTTGAATTCACACACGAAGTTTCAAGCTGTTTAAGAGCATTGTTCACAGTAGCCGTTTGTTCAGCTGTAACAGTACTGTTGCCGTGGTTATTTAAAGGTAAATTTAAACTTGAAATTAATGTATTCTTATTCTGTTCATTGTTTTTGGTAAAAAATTGTCTGTTCTCAGTGTTCATACACAATTTAGTGGTTTCGGATTCTAAAAGTGACCTAAAATCTAGTGTAGATGAGCAAATAGGACCTCGACCCCTAGATGCATCAAAGCTAATTTCCATGCTATTATCTAGATCATTTATTTCTCTAGATTTGCCCTCAACATTTTCAATTTGACTTCCGTCTTGAGTTGGCACTTCGATGTGATCTTGAGTTGAAATCTCGATGCATGGTAACGATGCAATGTTGTGACTTGTTACTGTTACTGGTGCCAGTGGAACAGGTTTCGCAACTGTTGAAATATTATTAGACGTTATACTTTCAGCAGTTGTTTTAGCTTGACAAGTATTACTTTTTGGTATTACAGGAAACACGGACGTGGACGTTGATTCTAGATCATTATGTAACTGAGTCTCACTAAAAGTTGGCACATAACTTTCTTCGCTACCGTCATGAGCGATGACACTAGCATTTATATCATCCACTGAAAGATTTTCTAAGCTCGATAAATTGCATATATAAGATGGTAGAGATAAATTAAGTGAACCTATATCATCATCGTCGTCAACTAAGTCTAAAGTTGGTGAATTTGGTACGGACGTGTCTCTCATCATGCCATTAATAATTTCACTTGCTTTGTTAATATTTTCGTGGTCACTAACAACACCTGTTTTATAAATATCGTTTACAGTTGCTGTCAATTTTGATGATAATGCTGTTCTTCGTGAGTAAAATGAATTTATTTGGGCTAATTCCAATCTTGCTTCAACTGCGGCCGTTGATTTTAGTATAGTTGTTTAAGTTGTTGGTTGTAATGCTAAAGATGATAGTAAATGCGGTTTTCCTTGGTTATCTATAGTACCAAGTCATGCAATGCACTATTTGTTGCAACACAAGTTTACGATGCAGAAACCGGATTGTAATTTGTCTTTTTATTTCCTAATTTCAAAGTTTGCACTTTTAATACCTAAACACTTATTAAATAAATTTTAATACTGGAATTTTTGATATTTTTATTTTTATGATTTATTGAAATCTTATTTCAACAGTTTGTTTAGTTGTTGGGCTGCGTGAGTTGACTTGTTGAATGATTGAGTGTCAGTTGTCAGTGAAAAGTTTGAAAGTACACTCCGCTCACCTTTTAGTTCAGGAATGTGAGCTGCAGTTGGCAATAAACAGTACTTTTTGCTTCTGGTGCTATGCTATTAAGTGCGTATCACAACTTGCAATTTTCACGAAATATTGAATTAAATATTTAATTTAAACTATTTAAAGCATGCATTCAATAATTTTAACGGTATCTAATCATTTTTTATTTAAATTTCGGTATGAACACTACTTTATGTATTCATAGCATGAATAAATAAAAAAAAATGATATGAAAAAATATTCCTATTCTATTATTCTATATTCTGTTATCTGTACCATTACTATTATATAGTATAGTATATAACATGGCACTAGGTAGTAGGTAGTTAGGTACCTCTATTCTAATGTACGCGTCAACAATATAAACCTTGACTCGTCAATGTTAAAAACTTTTTACCACCCCCTTCTGCCTCAAGCGTTTCTAGGGACCAAGGCGCATCAAAGCCGTGTGGAGCCGTGTGGAGCTGTGCGTTGGAGCTGCCTTCGTCAATTTTCAATTCTGGAGCCCATGCCTTCGAGTGTTTGGGAGAACGGCGCATCGGTACTAGATCGGTCACCGATCGTTCTCTGCTACTTGGCTGACAGTGTCTAAAACGGTAAAATTTGTATAACGTCCTTTATAGACAAACCCTGCATGCATACTAGTAAAATCTTATGCTAAGGATATATGTCAATCTAATTTTTAAACCTATGACAGTAGGGATCCCTAAAAAAGTAAAATTTGTATGACGTCATTTATGGACGATCCCTGCATGCATACTAGTAAAATCCTATGTTAAGGATATATGTCAACCGAATTTCTAAACTCATGACAGTGGGGATCCCTAAAATAGTATAAATTTTTATGACGTCATTTATGGACGATCCCCGCATGCATACTAGTAAAATCCTATGTTAAGGATATATTATGTCAACTGAATTTCTAAACTTGTGACAGTGGGGATCCCTAAAATAGTAAAAATTTATATGACGTCATTTATGGAAGACCCCTGCATGCATACTTGTAAAATGCTATGTTAAGGATATATGTCAACTGAATTTTCATACTTATGACAGTGGGGATCCCTAAAATAGTAAAATTTGTATGACGTCATTTATGGACGATCCCTAGGCTGCATTGTTAACGTCTGTAAAATGATGAGGAAGGAGAATTCTAAATTCCTGAGCTGGTATTCGAAGAGTAGACCCCCGTCATAAAAACGCATATTTTCTAATTTTACATTGCAGTGTCAAACCAACGACCACTATACCAGTCTGCCCTGTGAACGTACATATGTCAGCAGTACATTTACTTGTAATGGATATTAGTGAAAATTTTCCATGTGTATTTCTAAAGACGAAACTTGACAAGCTCTCAGCTCCATATGTACTTCAATGTATTATCAGCCCTTTTTTTTATCTTGAAACATTGATTTAATTCTTGGTCGGTTTAACTGCTAATTGCGAAGAAACTATAAGTTCAATAATAACCAAAAACTATACAGCACTTCTCCCTCGCTTTTCTGGGCAATTACAAAAGGTTTCAATTTAAAATCTTCAAAATTGCGACCTGCAGCGTGCGACCAACTGACATTGGGACAGACAGACAGACAGACAGACAGACAGACAGACAGACAGACAGAGAGACACCAGACCAATAGATGCTTGCTCAGCATCTAAAAAGCAAAAACCATCAGAGGAATCAGAGTAAAAGTAGAAAGGTACATAAGTAAGCACTGGTGGAGAGCCGCGTGTACTTTGCATTACTGTTAATTACTAGAGACCTTGTGTTACTTGTGTAATAATCAATTTATTGCATTTTATATTAAGGGTCTAAATTTGAAAAGTGGAGTCCACAAGAGTCATACACATACAAATATTTTTGATTTGTAATATTAACAGCATTTATATTGTACCATAAGGGAGTTAATGGTATATCTAATACGTATGCAGCAAGTATGTGTAAAAAGTAAAGGATAATTATAACATTGACTAGCTTTGCTTTGATTTACAATTGATATTGTAGTTACATATGGCTGTAACTGTAGAGAGATTAAATTTACAGTATTTTGTATAGTAAGGACAAAATATATAGTTTCATGTT
Organism: Dicyrtomina minuta; assembly: GCA_949802685.1. Classification (NCBI taxonomy): domain Eukaryota; kingdom Metazoa; phylum Arthropoda; class Collembola; order Symphypleona; family Dicyrtomidae; genus Dicyrtomina; species Dicyrtomina minuta. The sequence continues at coordinate 217,073 of CATKUY010000180.1, read as the reverse complement.
AATTAAATAGTTTAAGGTATATATTGCCGTGTAAATAGACAATATTAAAAATTTTCGGCGAGTGTGATTTAGGAAAAGTCCAGCACTAAATCACAACACTAAATTGCATGCTAATCCACTGACGATGGTGATGCACAAATAAATTACCCTGGCTGACAACCAGGGGAGTCGCGATAAACACAGAAATGATTAATTTTAATATTAATTACTTAACTTTATTTCTTCTCCTTCTCTTCTCACCTTTACAATAATTCGGGTGACCCGGACAGGTCACTAATAGCCAATAATAAACACTTTGCCGAAATATCAATCACTGTTTTTCGGGAGCAATTTCAAGGTGCTTCTTACTCGGGCTATCTCTGATCGCGACTAATTCTAACAAAGAAAAAATCCCTACTCCTTTGCACACAGCCACGAAGCACATATCAAAAAATACGTATTTCCTTTGTAAAAATACGTTTCTATCCTAAATAAAGGAAAATCTATCTACGACTTAAATTACTCAAGAACGTTTTTAGCAAATCAAATGGAAAACTAAATACATACCAAAAATAACCTACCACACACAAACTCAAGCCATTAAAGTAGGTAGGTACACACACACGAATACAAAATTCATAAATCATGGCAAAAATAATAATATATAGGTTGCTGCAGATGGCACTACAACATTCACTTAAAATATGAAATACAATATTATTTAATTCTTCATCTGCTCAGCAACATCCTCCCCGCAGTCTGAAGATCACCATCTGAATGACTCTTTTCCTCTTGCTGAGCCTTTTGAATGTCCAGAATGCAGATTTTTGCCACAGGACGCCGATAGGTTCCCTGACTGGTCCGAACATCCACAATCAGAATTAAGCCATCTTTTCCAGGGTAGGTCGCTGTCACTAGTCCACGAAGCCACACATTCCTAGGCAGCTGGTCATCCACGATGAAAACCAAGTCCCCTACTTCAACTGGTCTGTTCTGCTGGAACCACTTATCTCGTCTAGACAATGTAAGAAGGTAGCCACTAATCCATTTCTTCCAAAATACATCTGCCATCCGCTGAGCCGCCCTCCACTGTTTTCGCAGACACAAATCCTTATCGTCAAAAATTCCCGGCTGCTGTGCCGAACTGGAGGATCCAATAAGGAAATGATTTGGAGTCAGCGATTCATCATCATCCGGATCTGCTGGCACATGAGTCAATGGACGACTATTAACTATATTCTCCGCCTCCACAAATAAAGTTTAGAGAATTTCTGGCCTAGGAGATCTCTCTTTTAGGGTCGCTTTTAGAGCAGTCTTCACTGATCGCACTATTCTCTCCCAACATCCACCCATGTGAGGTACTGACGGTGGGATAAACACCTACTTAATTTCTTTGGAGAACAATTCACGCTGAATTTTTGCATTATCCAAATCTGCCATGGCTTTCCTCAACTCCACGTCAGCACCACGAAAATTTGTCCCATTGTCGGACCACATTTCCCGAGGACACCCCCGTCGCCCAATAAATCTCCGAATGGCCATTATTGCAGAGTCCGTAGTCATTGACTCCACTAATTCCAAATGGACAGCTTGAATAGTGAGACACGTAAACAGAGCTCCATACCTTTTCTCATGGCGCCTCCCAATAGTTACTTCCATCGGTCCAAAATAATCCACCCCGGTAAAAGTAAACGGTCATATATTGGAAGTAAGTCGCACCGCTGAAATCTGCCCCATCTCAGGTACTAGCGGGAGAGATCTTCGGACTTTACAGTCCATACATGAACTCCACGAACTCCGGACTGCCTGACGAATGCTGAGGATCCAGTACCTCTGACGAAGCTCATTCACAACCATCTCCTGCCCATGATGACCAGCTTTGAGGTGATAATGATTGATCAGTAACTTTGTGAACTGATGTTGCGGATCCAAAATAACTGGCTGTCGAGTACATGGCATTATTTCCTTCCCTGCGTGAGCTAATCTTCCTTTCACTCTTAAAATGCCATAAGTATCCAAAAATGGCATCAACTTGACAATTCGGCTGGATTTTAAAATTAAAGAGCCCTCAGAAAGCGCTTTCATTTTGCTAGGAAAACTTTTCAATTGCACTTTCTTGATCCATAAAAATTCAGCTCTCGTCATCACTGATGGCAATAGTTCTGACACAATAATTTTAATGGACTTTATTTTATTGTGCAGATTAGTCACATACCGTAAAATTCAAGCAGTAGCCCTGAGTAATCGCAACCATGAAGAAAATCTGGAGATGTCAGGAAGGCTGAGGGTTGACTTAAAAATGAACATCACAAATTCCTCTTTTAATTCCAAATCCTCCGATGACACATTTAAACTTTCTTCTTTGGCAACACATGGCCATTTTAATTTTGGCTCCTGAAGAAAACTAGGTCCACAAAGCCATCTGCTATCACAGTCAAAATTAGAAGGCTTATTATCACGAGTAGCCTCGTCTGCTACATTCAATTTCGTAGGCACCCAGAACCACTGATTCACATCCGTCAGCTCATCAATTTCTCCAATTCGATGTGACACAAAAGTCTTGAATCGACGAGCTTCAGACTTTAACCAATGAAGCACAGTTAAGGAGTCGGTCCAGAAGAATGTTGAGCTGATTTTGATTTCATGCTCCTCCTTAATGGCCTTGGACATCCGACTTCCCATCAAAGCCGCTTGAAGTTTCAATCTTGGAATGGAAACTGGCTTAACTGAAGCAACTCTTGCTTTTGACATGACAAATGAAGTGAAAATGCCATCAGATTTTTTCTTGAAACGAAAATAAGCTACTGACAAAAATGCTTGAGCACTTGCATCGCAGAAAACATGTAGCTGCATTTCTTCAATATCCGCGCTTGACACTGATGGAAAATAACACCTTGAAGTAGAAACACTGACAAAAGACTGGAGCTCTTCGATCCAACCCACCCACTTGCCATGAACTTCCTCGGTGATGTCATCATCCCACCTAATTCCGGACATCCAGATTTGCTGCAGAATCATTTGTCCCTTGACTACTAAGTGTTTCACGAATCCCAATGGGTCAAAAATTGACATAATTAATTTTAGGACTTCCCTCTTAGTTGGTCGGCGGTCCCCACTTACAAAGGCCATGTCAACTTTGTGGAACTTAAAGTTAAAAACAAACCTATCAGTCACAGGGTCCCACTTCAGTCCCAAAATTCTCTCAATTGGCACCTCTAACTCGCTCTCAAAATTCTTCATGCCATCTGCTACTAAATCTTAAAGAAGTTTCTTGACAACTTCCGGACTACTAGAGATCCAGCTGCAGATATGGAATCCACCCCGTCTGTGGACCTTGATGACATTCTGAATTTGTTGGATGGCTATGTCCACTGAGTCAGAACTATCAAAATAGTCATCCATATAATGACGAACTACGATGGCAGTCACAGCTTCAGGAAATTCCTCCACAAATTCCATGGCGTTTAGATTCTTTACATACTGGGTTGAGGCCGGGGAACAGACAGCGCAGAAAAGATCATGACATTCATTTGGAAAATGTCAGGCTGTCTGTCCCGGTCCATACCCCTCCACAAGAACCGTTGAGCTGGAAGGTCTTCATCCCTAATTCGGACTTGGTGGAACATTTCGCGAATGTCTGCAGTGAAGCCCACCCTCTGCTGCCGAAACTTAAATAGGACTCCCGCGAGATTCTTAAGTAAATCCGGTCCGGTGTACAGACAGTCATTCAGACTCACCCCATGAGACTGGGCCGCAGCGTCGTACACCAGTCTAAACTTTCCAGGTTTGTTAGAGTTCACCACGCCGAAATGAGGAAGATACCATGTCTTTAAATCACTGATGGCCATCTCTTCAGCACTCAACTTCCGAATGTAGCCCTTTGATAAATAATCTTTAATTTTATTGCCATATAGCTGAGCATAGGCAGGATCCTTATCCATTTTCTTTTCGATGGAACTCAATCTCTTCATGGCCATGACCTTGCTCTCAGGTAAACTTGAGACACCCTCCTTCCACAATAGCCCCGTCTCGAACCTTTCACCCATCCTCTTGGAAGTCCTTTCCATGATTTTCTCCGAAATCCGATCCTGGCGTGACCTAAAATTTGGATTTGTAATTTTGACTCCAAATGATTCTGTAGAGAAAGAGTCCTTCACCATTTGATGGAGCTCATCATATTCGCCATTCCGATGATGAATGTGAAACGAGAAATTGCCATCGATACGTCCCTTAAATGAAGAGGCTGGCCCATGAATTACCCACCCAAGCCTGGTGTGCGATGCCACAGGAGCATTCGCCGGTCCTGATACTACTTCTCTGCTCACCACTAAATTACAGTGGTCCTGGCCTATACGTATGGTCGGCCTTGCCCCCCGTATTTGCCCTACCTTCACTGACTGTAGATGAGGCCATCTCTTAAGTTGACTTGAGGTGAGGGACTGAGTAGGAAGCTCCAAGTGATCAATCGTCTGTACGTTCCTTAAATTGTAGGACTCCCCTTCTGCCGACTTGACCTGAAGGTTTACCTTCATTGAAGCACATTGTTGTTGAGTCTGCGAGTTGACGCCTCGGAAAGCAAATGTGCTCATCTCGCCCTTTAATCCTAACCTAATGGCAGTTTTAGAGTCCAGCAAAGTCACAGTTGAACCATCATCAAGTAGTGCAAACGTGTCCAAACAGCCATCAGGGCCTACAAGCTTCACTGAAAGTATTTTCAGAAAAATATTATTAGCAAAATTTAAATGGCTAACCACAATTTTAATGCCATCTGTAGAAGTTGGGTCTTCGGTCTTTTCCTCTGTTGTTGAATTCTTATGTAAAAGTGTATGATGCCACCGTTTACACCCTTTGATTTCACATTTATTTTTACTTCGACATTTCTTTGATGGATGACCTTCTTTCAAGCATTTAAAACAAACTTTGTTTGCCACTGCCCAGTCGTACCTCGAAGTTTCACTTTCCTTCGCGAACCTAAAGCACTTGTCAATAGCATGACCCGTCATGTCGCAGAAAATACATTTTACTTTAAGCTTTGACTTTCGGCAATTATTGGCACTTTTATTGTTTTAACCATCGTCGGAATTTTCAGAATTCACTTTGCCTTTGTTCTCATGGCCATCATTTGTCGTTGTGAGCTTTGTCTGCTTTATTAATGGATTTTTCTTAGAATCAAATGATTTTGACTTCTCGTCCACTGATTTTGATGGCATACGACTATATACAATTGCCATCCGATGAAGCCAGTTCGAAAAATCTTCCAGATTGGATCGTGGATTTTGTTTAGTGTACTCACACCATCCCAACTGTTGTGCGTATGGCAATTTAACCAGTAGGTCTTCCATCAATAGAGGATTTCCAAGATGACCGGTACTCCTGAGAGACTTCATCGTCTCAACCATATTTTGAACAGAATTGGAGAACGAAATGAAGGAGTCCGGTTTTCCCTCCTTTGGCGATGCCATTGATTTGGATTTTTGGATAAGCGTCATTACTATTTGCTCTGGACGTCCAAAACTCAACTTTAAAGTATCCATGATTCGTCGCACGTTGCTCGGAATCCCTAGAATGGCTTGCACTGAATCGCGAGCTTTCCCTTTGAGACACTTTTGAAGTCGAATAATATTCTCATCATTGGCCTTTCCGCACACAGAAGTCGAACGCTCAAACTGTGCAAAAAACAATGGCCATTCTTCATAATCTCCACTTAATACCGGTAAATCCTTACTAACTGACTGACGAGCAAGGAACTGGTCCATATTATTATTTTGATGGCCATAAGATGAACGTTGGGTCGAAACAACGTTAACACGAGCGATGGCATCAGTTAATGCTTGTGCCAACTGATCAACAGGACTTGGATGAGACTGCGAATTATTAACGCCATGAGATTCAGAATTTAGTAATGGCCTATTATTATTAAAAGTATGTATGGAACTTCCCCCACCTCCATCTGAGTTTCGAAGCCACTGTTTGACACTCTTGTCTACATCGACACTGCCATCAGCTGAATCATCTTTTTCATCTGTGAGGACGCCTCCAGACATATCTTCATCTCCTGCCAATTTCTCCTCTAAATCTGCATCCACATCGGCCTTGGCAAACTCCAATTTTCTTTTAATTCGGTCAGTTTCCAACCTATGTAGTTCTTCCGCTGCTTGTAATTCCAAATCCCGTTTCCTCCGGAGAGCATGAATCTTAGCGGAGCGTTGACTATAACTTGAATGGACGCTCTGCTTGGAAGACAAAGGATGAGATTTTCGGATCGCAGAAAGTCCTTGAAGCCCTTCAAATATATTATTATGGCCATCCAATATTTCTACACCTTTATCTTTGTTCGGCTTGACCGTATTTGCCTTATTTGGGTCAGGCGTAGATGTTTTCCATGATCTGTACATGTCAGGCTTCTTTTTCTGACGCTCACTACGTCTCACTACATTTTCATTCTTGTTCTCATTAGTTGCCATGATAAATATTGAATCCAAAATTAAAGTATATCAATTTAATTTAATCACAAACACTCACAATTTATTGTTTTGTAAGTTAACACGTACAGTCTCAGAATTTGAATTAAATCACATTAACTATTTTTGAACAACAAACAGAAACGAAACTCATGGCTATAAATTAATTAGTGGCTAAAAGAACTATAGAATTTCTCAAATATTTTAGGCACAACCAATTTACTCACTAAAAAAGACTGCTCGTTCATAGAACAGATCCGGTGTTCGATAGGACCAAAATATTGCCGTGTAAATAGACAATATTAAAAAATGTTCGGCGAGTGTGATTTAAGAAAAGTCCAGCACTAAATCACAACACTAAATTGCATGCTAATCCACTGACGATGGTGATGCACAAATAAATTACCCTGGCTGACAACCAGGGGAGTCGCGATAAACACAGAAATGATTAATTTTAATATTAATTACTTAACTTTATTTCTTCTCCTTCTCTTCTCACCTTTACAATAATTCGGGTGACCCGGACAGGTCACTAATAGCCAATAATAAACACTTTGCCGAAATATCAATCACTGTTTTTCGGGAGCAATTTCAAGGTGCTTCTTACTCGGGCTATCTCTGATCGCGACTAATTCTAACAAAGAAAAAATCCCTACTCCTTTGCACACAGCCACGAAGCACATATCAAAAAATACGTATTTCCTTTGTAAAAATACGTTTCTATCCTAAATAAAGGAAAATCTATCTACGACTTAAATTACTCAAGAACGTTTTTAGCAAATCAAATGGAAAACTAAATACATACCAAAAATAACCTACCACACACAAACTCAAGCCATTAAAGTAGGTAGGTACACACACACGAATACAAAATTCATAAATCATGGCAAAAATAATAATATATAGGTTGCTGCAGATGGCACTACAACATTCACTTAAAATATGAAATACAATATTATTTAATTCTTCATCTGCTCAGCAACATCCTCCCCGCAGTCTGAAGATCACCATCTGAATGACTCTTTTCCTCTTGCTGAGCCTTTTGAATGTCCAGAATGCAGATTTTTGCCACAGGACGCCGATAGGTTCCCTGACTGGTCCGAACATCCACAATCAGAATTAAGCCATCTTTTCCAGGGTAGGTCGCTGTCACTAGTCCACGAAGCCACACATTCCTAGGCAGCTGGTCATCCACGATGAAAACCAAGTCCCCTACTTCAACTGGTCTGTTCTGCTGGAACCACTTATCTCGTCTAGACAATGTAAGAAGGTAGCCACTAATCCATTTCTTCCAAAATACATCTGCCATCCGCTGAGCCGCCCTCCACTGTTTTCGCAGACACAAATCCTTATCGTCAAAAATTCCCGGCTGCTGTGCCGAACTGGAGGATCCAATAAGGAAATGATTTGGAGTCAGCGATTCATCATCATCCGGATCTGCTGGCACATGAGTCAATGGACGACTATTAACTATATTCTCCGCCTCCACAAATAAAGTTTAGAGAATTTCTGGCCTAGGAGATCTCTCTTTTAGGGTCGCTTTTAGAGCAGTCTTCACTGATCGCACTATTCTCTCCCAACATCCACCCATGTGAGGTACTGACGGTGGGATAAACACCTACTTAATTTCTTTGGAGAACAATTCACGCTGAATTTTTGCATTATCCAAATCTGCCATGGCTTTCCTCAACTCCACGTCAGCACCACGAAAATTTGTCCCATTGTCGGACCACATTTCCCGAGGACACCCCCGTCGCCCAATAAATCTCCGAATGGCCATTATTGCAGAGTCCGTAGTCATTGACTCCACTAATTCCAAATGGACAGCTTGAATAGTGAGACACGTAAACAGAGCTCCATACCTTTTCTCATGGCGCCTCCCAATAGTTACTTCCATCGGTCCAAAATAATCCACCCCGGTAAAAGTAAACGGTCATATATTGGAAGTAAGTCGCACCGCTGAAATCTGCCCCATCTCAGGTACTAGCGGGAGAGATCTTCGGACTTTACAGTCCATACATGAACTCCACGAACTCCGGACTGCCTGACGAATGCTGAGGATCCAGTACCTCTGACGAAGCTCATTCACAACCATCTCCTGCCCATGATGACCAGCTTTGAGGTGATAATGATTGATCAGTAACTTTGTGAACTGATGTTGCGGATCCAAAATAACTGGCTGTCGAGTACATGGCATTATTTCCTTCCCTGCGTGAGCTAATCTTCCTTTCACTCTTAAAATGCCATAAGTATCCAAAAATGGCATCAACTTGACAATTCGGCTGGATTTTAAAATTAAAGAGCCCTCAGAAAGCGCTTTCATTTTGCTAGGAAAACTTTTCAATTGCACTTTCTTGATCCATAAAAATTCAGCTCTCGTCATCACTGATGGCAATAGTTCTGACACAATAATTTTAATGGACTTTATTTTATTGTGCAGATTAGTCACATACCGTAAAATTCAAGCAGTAGCCCTGAGTAATCGCAACCATGAAGAAAATCTGGAGATGTCAGGAAGGCTGAGGGTTGACTTAAAAATGAACATCACAAATTCCTCTTTTAATTCCAAATCCTCCGATGACACATTTAAACTTTCTTCTTTGGCAACACATGGCCATTTTAATTTTGGCTCCTGAAGAAAACTAGGTCCACAAAGCCATCTGCTATCACAGTCAAAATTAGAAGGCTTATTATCACGAGTAGCCTCGTCTGCTACATTCAATTTCGTAGGCACCCAGAACCACTGATTCACATCCGTCAGCTCATCAATTTCTCCAATTCGATGTGACACAAAAGTCTTGAATCGACGAGCTTCAGACTTTAACCAATGAAGCACAGTTAAGGAGTCGGTCCAGAAGAATGTTGAGCTGATTTTGATTTCATGCTCCTCCTTAATGGCCTTGGACATCCGACTTCCCATCAAAGCCGCTTGAAGTTTCAATCTTGGAATGGAAACTGGCTTAACTGAAGCAACTCTTGCTTTTGACATGACAAATGAAGTGAAAATGCCATCAGATTTTTTCTTGAAACGAAAATAAGCTACTGACAAAAATGCTTGAGCACTTGCATCGCAGAAAACATGTAGCTGCATTTCTTCAATATCCGCGCTTGACACTGATGGAAAATAACACCTTGAAGTAGAAACACTGACAAAAGACTGGAGCTCTTCGATCCAACCCACCCACTTGCCATGAACTTCCTCGGTGATGTCATCATCCCACCTAATTCCGGACATCCAGATTTGCTGCAGAATCATTTGTCCCTTGACTACTAAGTGTTTCACGAATCCCAATGGGTCAAAAATTGACATAATTAATTTTAGGACTTCCCTCTTAGTTGGTCGGCGGTCCCCACTTACAAAGGCCATGTCAACTTTGTGGAACTTAAAGTTAAAAACAAACCTATCAGTCACAGGGTCCCACTTCAGTCCCAAAATTCTCTCAATTGGCACCTCTAACTCGCTCTCAAAATTCTTCATGCCATCTGCTACTAAATCTTAAAGAAGTTTCTTGACAACTTCCGGACTACTAGAGATCCAGCTGCAGATATGGAATCCACCCCGTCTGTGGACCTTGATGACATTCTGAATTTGTTGGATGGCTATGTCCACTGAGTCAGAACTATCAAAATAGTCATCCATATAATGACGAACTACGATGGCAGTCACAGCTTCAGGAAATTCCTCCACAAATTCCATGGCGTTTAGATTCTTTACATACTGGGTTGAGGCCGGGGAACAGACAGCGCAGAAAAGATCATGACATTCATTTGGAAAATGTCAGGCTGTCTGTCCCGGTCCATACCCCTCCACAAGAACCGTTGAGCTGGAAGGTCTTCATCCCTAATTCGGACTTGGTGGAACATTTCGCGAATGTCTGCAGTGAAGCCCACCCTCTGCTGCCGAAACTTAAATAGGACTCCCGCGAGATTCTTAAGTAAATCCGGTCCGGTGTACAGACAGTCATTCAGACTCACCCCATGAGACTGGGCCGCAGCGTCGTACACCAGTCTAAACTTTCCAGGTTTGTTAGAGTTCACCACGCCGAAATGAGGAAGATACCATGTCTTTAAATCACTGATGGCCATCTCTTCAGCACTCAACTTCCGAATGTAGCCCTTTGATAAATAATCTTTAATTTTATTGCCATATAGCTGAGCATAGGCAGGATCCTTATCCATTTTCTTTTCGATGGAACTCAATCTCTTCATGGCCATGACCTTGCTCTCAGGTAAACTTGAGACACCCTCCTTCCACAATAGCCCCGTCTCGAACCTTTCACCCATCCTCTTGGAAGTCCTTTCCATGATTTTCTCCGAAATCCGATCCTGGCGTGACCTAAAATTTGGATTTGTAATTTTGACTCCAAATGATTCTGTAGAGAAAGAGTCCTTCACCATTTGATGGAGCTCATCATATTCGCCATTCCGATGATGAATGTGAAACGAGAAATTGCCATCGATACGTCCCTTAAATGAAGAGGCTGGCCCATGAATTACCCACCCAAGCCTGGTGTGCGATGCCACAGGAGCATTCGCCGGTCCTGATACTACTTCTCTGCTCACCACTAAATTACAGTGGTCCTGGCCTATACGTATGGTCGGCCTTGCCCCCCGTATTTGCCCTACCTTCACTGACTGTAGATGAGGCCATCTCTTAAGTTGACTTGAGGTGAGGGACTGAGTAGGAAGCTCCAAGTGATCAATCGTCTGTACGTTCCTTAAATTGTAGGACTCCCCTTCTGCCGACTTGACCTGAAGGTTTACCTTCATTGAAGCACATTGTTGTTGAGTCTGCGAGTTGACGCCTCGGAAAGCAAATGTGCTCATCTCGCCCTTTAATCCTAACCTAATGGCAGTTTTAGAGTCCAGCAAAGTCACAGTTGAACCATCATCAAGTAGTGCAAACGTGTCCAAACAGCCATCAGGGCCTACAAGCTTCACTGAAAGTATTTTCAGAAAAATATTATTAGCAAAATTTAAATGGCTAACCACAATTTTAATGCCATCTGTAGAAGTTGGGTCTTCGGTCTTTTCCTCTGTTGTTGAATTCTTATGTAAAAGTGTATGATGCCACCGTTTACACCCTTTGATTTCACATTTATTTTTACTTCGACATTTCTTTGATGGATGACCTTCTTTCAAGCATTTAAAACAAACTTTGTTTGCCACTGCCCAGTCGTACCTCGAAGTTTCACTTTCCTTCGCGAACCTAAAGCACTTGTCAATAGCATGACCCGTCATGTCGCAGAAAATACATTTTACTTTAAGCTTTGACTTTCGGCAATTATTGGCACTTTTATTGTTTTAACCATCGTCGGAATTTTCAGAATTCACTTTGCCTTTGTTCTCATGGCCATCATTTGTCGTTGTGAGCTTTGTCTGCTTTATTAATGGATTTTTCTTAGAATCAAATGATTTTGACTTCTCGTCCACTGATTTTGATGGCATACGACTATATACAATTGCCATCCGATGAAGCCAGTTCGAAAAATCTTCCAGATTGGATCGTGGATTTTGTTTAGTGTACTCACACCATCCCAACTGTTGTGCGTATGGCAATTTAACCAGTAGGTCTTCCATCAATAGAGGATTTCCAAGATGACCGGTACTCCTGAGAGACTTCATCGTCTCAACCATATTTTGAACAGAATTGGAGAACGAAATGAAGGAGTCCGGTTTTCCCTCCTTTGGCGATGCCATTGATTTGGATTTTTGGATAAGCGTCATTACTATTTGCTCTGGACGTCCAAAACTCAACTTTAAAGTATCCATGATTCGTCGCACGTTGCTCGGAATCCCTAGAATGGCTTGCACTGAATCGCGAGCTTTCCCTTTGAGACACTTTTGAAGTCGAATAATATTCTCATCATTGGCCTTTCCGCACACAGAAGTCGAACGCTCAAACTGTGCAAAAAACAATGGCCATTCTTCATAATCTCCACTTAATACCGGTAAATCCTTACTAACTGACTGACGAGCAAGGAACTGGTCCATATTATTATTTTGATGGCCATAAGATGAACGTTGGGTCGAAACAACGTTAACACGAGCGATGGCATCAGTTAATGCTTGTGCCAACTGATCAACAGGACTTGGATGAGACTGCGAATTATTAACGCCATGAGATTCAGAATTTAGTAATGGCCTATTATTATTAAAAGTATGTATGGAACTTCCCCCACCTCCATCTGAGTTTCGAAGCCACTGTTTGACACTCTTGTCTACATCGACACTGCCATCAGCTGAATCATCTTTTTCATCTGTGAGGACGCCTCCAGACATATCTTCATCTCCTGCCAATTTCTCCTCTAAATCTGCATCCACATCGGCCTTGGCAAACTCCAATTTTCTTTTAATTCGGTCAGTTTCCAACCTATGTAGTTCTTCCGCTGCTTGTAATTCCAAATCCCGTTTCCTCCGGAGAGCATGAATCTTAGCGGAGCGTTGACTATAACTTGAATGGACGCTCTGCTTGGAAGACAAAGGATGAGATTTTCGGATCGCAGAAAGTCCTTGAAGCCCTTCAAATATATTATTATGGCCATCCAATATTTCTACACCTTTATCTTTGTTCGGCTTGACCGTATTTGCCTTATTTGGGTCAGGCGTAGATGTTTTCCATGATCTGTACATGTCAGGCTTCTTTTTCTGACGCTCACTACGTCTCACTACATTTTCATTCTTGTTCTCATTAGTTGCCATGATAAATATTGAATCCAAAATTAAAGTATATCAATTTAATTTAATCACAAACACTCACAATTTATTGTTTTGTAAGTTAACACGTACAGTCTCAGAATTTGAATTAAATCACATTAACTATTTTTGAACAACAAACAGAAACGAAACTCATGGCTATAAATTAATTAGTGGCTAAAAGAACTATAGAATTTCTCAAATATTTTAGGCACAACCAATTTACTCACTAAAAAAGACTGCTCGTTCATAGAACAGATCCGGTGTTCGATAGGACCAAAATATTGCCGTGTAAATAGACAATATTAAAAAATGTTCGGCGAGTGTGATTTAAGAAAAGTCCAGCACTAAATCACAACACTAAATTGCATGCTAATCCACTGACGATGGTGATGCACAAATAAATTACCCTGGCTGACAACCAGGGGAGTCGCGATAAACACAGAAATGATTAATTTTAATATTAATTACTTAACTTTATTTCTACTCCTTCTCTTCTCACCTTTACAATAATTCGGGTGACCCGGACAGGTCACTAATAGCCAATAATAAACACTTTGCCGAAATATCAATCACTGTTTTTCGGGAGCAATTTCAAGGTGCTTCTTACTCGGGCTATCTCTGATCGCGACTAATTCTAACAAAGAAAAAATCCCTACTCCTTCGCACACAGCCACGAAGCACATATCAAAAAATACGTATTTTCTTCGTAAAAATACGTTCCTATCCTAAATAAAGGAAAATCTATCTACGACCTAAATTACTCAAGAACGTTTCCAGCAAATCAAATGGAAAACTAAATACATACCAAAAATAACCTACCACACACAAACCCAAGCCATTAAAGTAGGTAGGTACACACACACGAATACAAAATTCATAAATCATGGCAAAAATAATAATATATAGGTTGCTGCAGATGGCACTACAACATTCACTTAAAATATGAAATACAATATTATTTAATTCTTCATCTGCTCAGCAACAGTATCGTCATTAGTTTTATCAGCTAGATAATAGTAGCAATTTTTTAATTGCCTAGTTGACATATAGCTACAGCTATAGTGCTATTACTGGAAAATGTCGTTCTGCAGAAGTTCTGTATTATACTACATAGTTTGAGTTATTTAATTATTATTTGAAATACTTAAATGCGTGTTCGTGTATAAATATTGCAACTCAAGAAGTTTAGTTGTGGTAGTCGGATACTTGTGACTGGTGATGCGGTCAGTGGTCATAGTTGTAAGTCTTCGAGAAGTTATTCAAAATAGCACGCGCGTATGCGTAAGTACTCTCGATGGAAGCAAGCACATTAGTCGTTAAAACACTAAATTACAGAAAAAAACGTAAGGTCTCGAAATAATTTTTATGGGTTTTTTAGCTTTTAAATTCCAAGCTCAGTACAATGGTCCCTTGAATTATGTTCTACTGTGTACATAAATGTATGGATCGGAAGTTAGCGATATAGGGAGTGACGTGAGCACGACACTCGGATAGCAGCGTTTAAGAATCGATAAATAATTATGTATGTGTAGGTATGTATGAAGGAGTATAGAGCTTTCAGGCGTATCACCTATGACTCACTCTCTATTCACATTTTTACTATTCGATAGAGTATGGAACTAAATCACATTGGGCTTCTCATCATAGTTCTTAGTTTGCGAGGATAGATTAGTCTGCATCTCTGCATGTTATTAATATTCCGGCTGAGCCGCGGCTTACTGCCAGCCACATCGCAATAGCCGAGGGTTCTCAATCCTCGTCTAGAGCGAATTTAGCGTAGCAGCACACCGGCCGACCCCTGAACTATTAGAGAAAGCAGACGAGAGCGGTGAGCTGGAAGAGCAAGTAGTAAACAGTTGGTGTGGGTATAGGTATATACAAAGTGTACGTGGCATGGCTACAGAGTATCCGTATTAAGGCATATATATCTCCGTCTCTTGCACAATGCCACGGATAAACATACATACCACCAGTCCACTATACCATCTCCCTACCCCAAACTGAATCTTCCTCACTTCAACCAGACCCAACTCAACCCGAATGCAATCCAAGTTTGGGGCCGACTCCCCCGACTTCACAATCCAGTGCTTAGAACACTGGACTGCCAAGCCGGGGTTGATAAATAATTACTTACCTTGTACTGCTGGCTAACCAGTTTAACACTACGGCCAGATTGAGTCCACGACGAATACTGGTGGACGTCTCACAAAAGTCTTTTGTGGTACACAACACAGGATTCTAGATAAGTCTTTCCTTCAGCGGATGGTTCTTTTAATTAATTCTTATGAATTGCGATGTAAGAAATAACTTTAGTCTGCTCAAAGTTTATTTTCGTTTCAAGCTCAGTTTTCGTAACTGGCCGTATTTATTTCAAGTCAAGTTTGTACACAATTTCACAAACGTAAATTTTACGTAAAAAGAACCGAACGTAGGGGCGGAGTTTATTAAAACCCACCAACAAGCTTTTACAGTTAAATTTGTCTGGAAAGACAGGCAAATTTGTAACTTTTGGGACAAAATTATGCCTACTTCGCTGTAATAATTATGTTTCCCGGATTAAAATTGCTAGTTAATTTTCTAAGTTCGTAAGAAATTCGGGATTTTTCTCGATAGCCCCTTCTGGTCGAAGGCTAGGGACTCTTGTCAAAGAGAAGGAGATTTCCAAATAATAAGTATTTAGGCAAGTGACAATCAGACCCACTAACCCGGCTTGGTGGTCGCACATGCTACGGCGTGGCTTACTACTGAGCCGGGGAGCTGGTGGCACTCTTAATAGAGAGTTGGATGGGTGACCGGGCTTAGTAGATCGTTGGGAAGCTGAGCGAGGTGCTGTGAGGTCTTAAGGATACTGGGTGCTCTCTACATTTATCCGTGGTGGTTTCAATTACTCGCGTTCCTCTTTACCTAATTCACTACCTGAGACAGAGATGCAGTTAGCTTAATGATATAAATATCAGCTCTACTCTGTGTGCATTGCACACAGGTCCAAGAACTGTACCAGCTCCTCTTTCTACTGACTACAAGCATCACCACCAAGTCTCTGTTGAAAGAGCGGCCTCCGTAGAGCTGTAGAGCGAATTCGAGGTGTGGTGGCCCTGAGAAAGCTGTCGCTACTCGTCCTACTCTGTGGTCTCTCCTCCCTAACGGGGAAAATAACAGGCACTGTCTGGAGCAGTCCAGCCTAATTTACTCTTGCCCGCAGTACGGCAGTACCTTAGCCTACATTCTTATAGAATTAAACTTAACAGAGGCAGATTCAATTTGAGCCATCTTATTTATGAGTGGCTCAATGGATCATACCATCTAACAATAAAATGCAGTGTATCATACCCATAAGGGTGAAAGATGCAATACTGCTACACACATACATACAATCAGACCCACTGCGTACTTAGATAGCTGTCTATCTAAAGACCATGCGTCTGACTAACTTGCCGACCTATAAACCATGAATAAACCAGGCCAGAAGTAACGGCAAGTAGTGAGAATTGTTGGCACTGCACTTCCTTGAGAACCTTTTGGCTTTACTGTTTGGGAGAGACTGGCTTAGTATGGTGAATTTGCCCCTTTTATACCCGTTCAGGGCGTATGTGCCTTCAATGGGTAGAATAGGAAATGTTCAGGGAACGTTTTCTCTTGGCCACCGGTTTTGGCTCAAGTTTTGAGAGTTTGCTTTTCTGTTCTATTTTAAGCTCATTTAATGGGTTTTTGTCTAGTCAAATTATTTATGGTTTCCCCTGGCTAAGTTCTAACATAGAAATGTGGGCAGATGTTCCGATTTTTCCGAAACGTTCGTCTGATTTTGGGTAAGATTCCTGGCAGAAGGGTTCCTCAAAGAATACCGCTGACAGATGTTCAAACGTTTTGAAATCGACAAATACAGTGGTATCTAACTTACAGGACATCTGCCTACCACATGGAAATCTTCCTACGATGCCTGGTACTTTAAAGAGTACCGCTATCACACCTAATGTATAAACGACGTTATACTGATTATTAACCATGTGGAGCTAAATATAAAAAACCAAGCAGCAACTTCAGTTTATTTTTTTTATAAAACCTATCAACCTAAAACAAAAGTTGACAAAAAACATTTGAATTTGGAATGCTAGTTTGGCGGGAAATTTTTTTTTGAATTTAAGGAGTTAGCATTGCGTAAACGAAGAAACTCCCCTTTTTCAAATCCCTAGCCGGATGCCAGTTTTTATTCAAATTTCAAATAGTTATGCTTGTTACATACAGAAAAAGATGCTCTTTCTTGAACAGTCTCCGAAATTTTTTTAAAACAACATTTACGCTTCCCACGCATTTTCAAACTATGACAAAATATCATTTAAGATAATGTAGAAAACTAATCAATTCTATCGAAACATCAAATACTTATACTTTGAAATATTATACGACATAACATCACATTTCATTAAAATTTTAATGTAATTAGTTAATACAAGTAGTATTTATTACAGGTAACTAAAGTAACTAACGTGAATCACACTTCCCTACAAATACAAAAAACGTATATGTAGCGGTAGCGCTATCTAGTAAATTAAAAAAACTGCACTGGTGCACGTGTGTTCCGAAAAAAACAGAAAAAAACGAAGACGGGGTTATTTTAATTATGTTACTGCTAAATATGAAAAAAGGAACAATAACGACACAAGCATAGACTAAGCGATGGTATGAAATTGGCGCGAAGAGAAACTTTTGAGCGTACTTCCGCGTAATTACGAGTGAAAATATATAAGATTTTTAAAACTTTAAAACCAGTTGGTTTGAGCAAAAAAATTGAATGAAAAATTTCCTTATTACTTAAAAAGTATATTTTATATTAATAAAAGGACTTGATTGACGGTACCTAAGTTTTTGGCATAGCCGTGAGTAAATTCCCTTAAGATCATATCTACCTTGAAGTACCTTGCTGTACCTATCATAATTCATAATCATAATAAGGATGAATTGTTGCAAATTGATAATGAGAAGCTCCAGCAATACGGGATTTGTTTGAACGTACCATACTTTTCATTAATTCTGACATATCTTTTGCTTCTGGTAGCGTGTATACGGATAACATTTTGAACGTAAAGGCACTGGGATTCTTACAAATCTCGCCCTACGCATGCATATCAGTACTATATCATGCCTGCACGAAGACTGTGACTGAGTGTGTGTGTGTGGTTTGGATGGTCTCCTCCATTTACTCACTTGTCCACATCTGGAAACTATACTTGTTTCAAGTAAATGGCCTTTTCATTTTCCTCCCTACGGGACCTGGACAAAGGCTAACCAGGTTCTCAGTCAATCGTTCTTGTCGTTAAATTATTCGATATAATTCGATATTTAACAGGTTGGCAGATTCGGCCGACCGAAGTATGACAGCTTTGGTAGAAAAAAAAGGTGGCGGACCCGGTTTACTGGACCCGCTGCCCCACTAGGTTAGGGAACAGTACTGGGTTGGTTTGTGCTAAAAGATACCAAAAGTAAGGTCACGCTTTGGGGTAACGACATGAATGCGAATTCGAGAAATCCAGCGAAAATAATGTACCAGTAACTGGGTATGTGAGTAAAGAAATCAAATCAACATTGCTTTTAGGTGGCATTGGAATATTGGAAACTGGATTCTGACTCAAAGCGAACGATTCAGTATCGCTTTGTGGCAACACCGCGGTGCCAGTTACTGGGTACTAAAGGTTGATCACAGGTAGAACCACTACTGATCGTGATTAAGATACTGAGAAGAAGCATTCACTATGTGGGCGAGACGTGGTTAAAAACTCGGGTAGGGCTATATCTAAGACAAAAGCGGGAACCAGATGTCAACCAAAGCAAGCCCTTTGTCACTTGGAAAGCACATAACTAGCTTTATACAGCCGCACGGGCCGCATAGAAGGTGGTAAATGCAGTGTGTTTGTTAAGTATGTTGTATAAAAAATTCCAAACTACCCAGTTTGATAAGTGACAACGAACCAACAGTAGGATGACAAGTACTAAAAAACCCTAGTCAACCAGTGCCTAGAGGTCCCAGATAACACACAAATGAAAATAATAGTTGGATAATAGTAAGATAATTGTGAAATTGTCGGGAAACAGTCAGCGTTGGAAAAAAGACGATTAATATTGTTATTTTTTTGATGGCCCTAAAGCTAAAGTGCACTGTTGGCCAATTGTCAGCGCGTAGCTATGGACCAACCGTATTTTATAGTGCATAAATTGTTAGTTGGAAAAAAGTAACTTGCTGACAACGGCCCAACCAAAATCATGCGGCGTCCCCCGATCGTTTTGTTACGCATAAAAACGGACTTTGGCCCGATTAATATTTTGTGTATGCCGAACACGGCGTGCTTGCACTAATGCAATCAAATAGTATTACAAATTACATTATTTAATTTAAATTAATACTTACGGCCCACGACATTTTTAGTTAGTGCAGTAGATTCACGTTTCAAATAGGAATTAGACAAAAGGTCATGCTCATGACCATGGGTTATATACTTGCCCTACGTAAGTAGAAAAAGTTCTGAGCCGTTTGCATTTAGTGGGATCTGTTCAAATAATGGTTAAATGTTCCCGTGTGTTAATATATACGTTAAATAATTTAATGACAGACAGGACGACCCTTCCATGACATGAAATGATGATGCTTACTTTATTTAGTTATAACCCGGCTCAGTGGTCTGACAAGCTACGGCATGGCTTACTACTGGGTCGGGGAGCTGGTGGCACTCTGAATGGAGAGTTGGATGGGTGACCGGGCTTGGTAGATCAGTGGGGAGCTGAGTGGGGTGCTGTGAGGGCTTAAAGAGTTTGGGTGCTGTCTGCATATATCCGTGGTAGTTTTCTACCTGAGACGGAGATGCAGATGGCTTAATGATAGGTATCTATCTGCCCTTCTCTGTGTGATTTCACATAAGTCCAAGAATGGTACAGGCTCTTCTTCCTACTGACTACTACAAGCATCACCACCGTCTCTCTGTTGAAATGAGCGGCCACTAGTGGGGTCGGCGGTGGAGCGTATCCAAGGTGCGGCGGCCGTGAGACAGCTGTCGCTACTTGGTCTACTCTGTCAGCTGCTCCTCCTTAACGGGGAAAAATTGGTATCAATGACTGGAGTAGTCCAGCTATAAATATACTCTCGCAATCAGTACAGCGGTAAGAAAGCTTATATCCTGATATCCTTGAATTTAACAGAGGCAGATTCAAACTGAACCATCTCATCTCATGAGTGGCTCAATGAATCATACCTCTCATAGAAACTGCAGTGTATTATACCTAATGGGTCGAAAATACAATACTGCCACATTCATTCATTCATTCATTCATTCATACTTTATTTAGTTATAGTTAAAATAATGCAATTATGCATGTACTAAATTACAACTATGGTGGATAGTTGTAAAAGCAATTTGATTGGTAAAATACACATCACTTAAATTCGTATCGCGTACTTAATTTAGAATGAAGTTAAAATTGCATTTTAAAATAGTCAAATTATTGTTGGACCGTTGCAGTCTATTATTGGGGTATAGTCAGTAGTCAAAGTTTCGGGAATCGTAGGCCAACCAACCCAAAAATAGTCGGGGTTGAGTTGGGCCGTTCATGTCATTCGCAGGTACATAGTTGGGGAATGGTAAGTGAACACAACTGCCCCAGCTATCATCGGAGTGACAAAAGATGCAATCTACCAACCTAAAGACCGAATGCTGGGCCGACTTAATAATTACTATTATTCGCCTATGTGTGTTATCTGGGGTAGGAAGATCATGTTTTGGATCTATAGACAACATTCAGGAAACTCCAGTCGATTGCAGCCTCGAAGAGAGGAATTCCTCAAAAAAATTGGGTTAATCGACGAGACAGTACCGCGGCTGTTTGATTGAAGCGGTTAAGAAGACCAAGCAGAATACATCAGAAGCCGATCGAAGCAGAGGGAACTGAAGACTGCAAACAAGACTTCGAAATCGTCGATCGCGGGAAAGTGTTACTAGAAATTGGAAGCTATGCGGTGCTGTAACATTACTACATTATGACATATCTATGTAAGAGTGTAAATTTGAAATGAATTGAAAGATATATATTTTGGTACTATTTGAACATTTTAGCATTGTTATGCAATATTAATTTACTTTAATACCGCAATGCCTTCATGTTTTAAGTGACGGCACTATTATTGCGCAATATGTATTAATTGTACACCGCAATGCGATCTACGGTGTTTTAACACTTTATATTAGTGGAGCTTCCTAGTTGGATCTTTGCCGTTTTAGGCCTTAAGGGGGCACTTATTTCATTAATTAGCATATAACCCCTCGCCCCTTACCAAAGTCAAAACTCAAAAATTGGGATTTTTGACCGCCCCCGAGTTAAAGTTTCACGTTACTATAACAGACTGCTAGAAAAAAAACTTGTTAAAAAAGATGTGGAAAGGCTCAAAAGTCACAAAGTACACCATACGCGTGCTTTAACTACTAGTCTGGTGTACTTTGTAACTATATTCAAAATATTTACATGATATCACCAGTTGTTTTTGCATATGTATATGATTATGATACACAACCTCACGCGTTTATGTATCAAAGTAACTATGTATGTTGTGACTAGTAGATTTTTATGAGTGAAATTATAGGATGCTCTCAATCTGCTGTGAGATGGCCGGAATGATCAAATCCTACTAGTATATGCGTGAAGAGTCTAAACAGCTTTTTAATGAGGTAAGCTTAATAGACTGCTGACCTTATTGCAAGCTTACATTCTTGTCTCTACATTCTGCACATCCACAATGCAAATTAAGGAAAGAACATGAACCTATGGAACCAGAGCAACTTTCATGCGATTTACAATACCTCTACTGTAATCGACTTTACTTATGTGTTATGACTACAAATAAAGGTAAAAACAACTTACTATGCTTTAAATTAAAAAAAAAAGAAAACAGATTTAAACTGTTTTAATTTTATATCCTTTTTATTTGTAATACTTTATTGCCCTAAATTTAAAAAAATTTGAGTATAGAAACCCATAAGCACAATATGATTTATAAGTAATACTCATCACACTCTCCGACTGAGTCTTCATAGTTGGGATTTAGAGCTCTGTTAATATATTGAAAGTTTTTATCCTAATTTTACGATACAAAATACACAATAAAATAAATAAATACTATAAAAATAAAAACTTTGAATTAACCTTACTGTGCTTCAACTTGAGTACTTCTTACATTGCCCTTGATCGGAATTGATACAATTTTGAAATTTGCCTATATATATATGTTTATATATTTATTTTCCCTGCTAGTTCTACTGCTTTGGTCAAATTAGTTCAGTCCTGCACCGTAGGATAATAAAGGTAAATATTTTATGATAGCTAAACTTATTAAATTAAAAATAAAAGATATTTTTAAAATTTAAAAAAACTTATTGAAGTTGCAAAAAAACTATTTAAAACATTAAACAAAAAAATTATTAAAAATATATAAATCAGAAAGATATACTCAGCTTGTAATTAAAAAAATAATAAAGTACCAATACAAACGACTTTCTTAACTTTATAAAAATAATATTTCAATTATATGAATCATTGGGATAAACTCAGCTTGCAATTAAAAACTTTTTTACGTGAAACAGTTGAATTTTCAATTTGTTTACCAATTGAGGGTAGATACGATCTCTGAATCTGCAAATTAGCCACAGAATAGCAGAAGTTCCCATAAAAAATATCTTTAACGTCGGGTCGTTTGCCTGATAGTCAATTCAGACGCATTGTGGGATTGGCGGAGTCAACAAAAAGCTAGTGAGCTCGTTTGAGTAGAGCTGCTTAGATGTGG
The DNA here is from genome assembly GCA_949802685.1 of Dicyrtomina minuta. NCBI lineage: Eukaryota > Metazoa > Arthropoda > Collembola > Symphypleona > Dicyrtomidae > Dicyrtomina > Dicyrtomina minuta. Next base: position 194,117 of record CATKUY010000180.1, on the reverse strand, counting down.
GTTCCTTGGACCGTTTTATCATTTGCAGAAGAGGATCTTCAGCGTGACTTCTTTCTAGCTCCTCGTCTATTTCTTAACGCCAATCTTCTTGTTCGTTTTCGTCCTTGTAAACCAATTCTACAAGATGGTCAATAGGAGTAGACGTGACAGGTTCCGAGAATTCTAAGTTCAGTTCTCCTGTAGCAAATTGAGAACAGTCAATTAAATACGGGTTAAGATTTTTTTCTTTTCATTTAAAAACTTACCTAGTTTTTTGTTAAAGACGCGCTTTGGAGAGAAAGACTTGATAGCGTTGAAATTGTTTAACACAGCCCTGCTTACTGCTCCATTTCTTGATGCTGCAGCCATGGCTTGTAAGTTTATTTGAAAAAAAATTAGATAATTCAGAAAGATGTTGATTTGACTTAAAGACAAGTGTAAGTGATGCTGTTACTTTGAAAACATTTTGTATTGATACAGTTTTTTTGAATTGAATTTCAATGCTGAAGATCTTAATGTGCAATTCCTGGGGTTTAAAATAAGTTAACTCTTTTTATAAAGTTGTTCATGCAATTTACGGCTGATGGTTTAATGTATGACATAAATTTTGTCATTTGGAAAAGACAACCTCAAAAAACAACTTTTAAAAGCGCACAGTCCTGCTTGCTAAGACTTTCTGACCCTTAGTAAAAGACAGAACTGCAGCCTCGAAAACAAAACAACTTTGCCAAGAATGTAAACTCTTATGTTTCGACTCGACATGCTGTTCTCTCTTGTAAAAATTTGACCTTAAAAACAACTTTAAAAGTCTGGCCTGTTGGGGTTTATAGTTATGCTTTTTTCACTACCCTTTAGCTTTGTAAAAAAAAGTGTACAGCATTTTCAACACCTCAAGAGATTTGTAGAAAAGACCTACCACTTTCATGTTTAGCCATCAGTCATGTGTCTGGCTTTGGTGATACAGCTGCTGGTCAAAGAAAGAAGAGAATCCTTAGTGCACCCAGCAGAGTGGTTTAATGCTAAGCTAACGTGCCAAGTTAAACCAAGAATTAGGAAGCATAACTACGGTTCTGTATATTCAGTCTCGTCTTTATCGACTCCAGATTTTAGTTCTTTTTCCGTGCATTCGACCCTAATTGCAGACTTTAACTTCAGCATTTTTCCCGAACAGTCTTTTCTAGGTCTGAACTAGTCGGATAAAGCAAGCTTTTAGTTTTAGCCGCTATAATTAAGTACGTAAAAATTTAATATATTTCGAAATACGAAGTCAAACATTTGATAATAATTTTTTGTGCACAGCATCAAACTATTCAATGTTTTTCATTATATACTTTTTTATTCTACAGAAACCAGAGATTAATTGTTTGGTTATAAAGCTAACACAAATCATCTAACAAGTGTAATGGTTGTTTCAAAGGTGAGCAGCATTTTGTAAAAGTATTTTTTAGCGAAGTATCTGGACGTTATTGTTAAATTTGGGGACACTTCAATAAAGTTTTTTTTTAAATTTCCAGTTTGCATGCAAGTACCTAGAATGTGCCGAAGCCGCACTCTGGGTCCTAAGGTGCGGCTTTGAATGCACTAGACACCAGAAACTAGATGAGCCTGGTGATGAAAAACATATTTGCAAGCAGGGCTGTGGGAACTCTATACGAATACAAGATCATAACTGCCCGAAACAAAAAAATAAAACTGTTATGCCCAATAGAGTTTTTATTTCAATTTTAAGTCGATTCTACAATACTAGAAGTGATCATAGAGTTATAGTTAAAATGTTTAGCTATGAATTAAAGAAAATGACACTGTTTTAATCTTGAAACAATGTATTTATTATCAAAAAGGCATTAAGACGCAATTTGTAGTTGAAGCAGATCCATAAAATCTGAATTTCAAAAGTATAGCTAACCTAATAATTAACTCCACATATTTAAAATTATATCCTAAAAATTAAATAAATGACGTTCTAGATAATGCTGTATCGTACACAGTTATGACTTTTACAGTTTAAAACGAGAAAAGCTTGGCTTGAACAATATTAAGGTTAATAATACTGCATTTTAATGTAATTAAATATGTACCTATCAAATGTCCTGGGTATCTTTCTACCCTTTTTATTTTTAAAAAGGTTTTAAAGAGGTAAAGTCACGTCCCTCGGCCCTTTAAAGCTTTTGATTGGGCCGTGGTGAGGCGGATCTTCACTTCTACAGGTGCCTTCTCAACCATTTGCGCCATCATTAATTTTGTTTTAAATAAGTAAAGTAAAATTGTATTTTTTATAGTACCTTATTACCTAAGTAGGTACATACTTATTTTTAATTTTGTATTTTTGATATTTTTTTTACATTGTGCTTCAATGCCTCTATGATATATTTATAACTGCTGGCTTAAAAAATCATCTATAAGTAATTTAATTGTGTGCATTGCATTGTAAGTTACTTAGAGTGCTTGCGGACAATACTTTATCGTAGAGTTATAGATGTCGTATGTGTATAAAGAATCAAAATAACCCATTTCGAATTTCAGTTCTTTAAGCTAAAATTAAAATGAGCTATATTTCAAAACTACTATGGGAGATATGGATAAGTAAATTGTTAAAACGAATTTTTGAATAGTGCAAGGTGTTCTATTCACATGTTTTTAAAGAGGTCTCTTGAATATTGAATTAGAGCAAGAAACTTGTTTTATCAATGCGGTTTTAGGTAGTCTGCATTATACGGACGAAGGCAAAAGTATCACAAAATTTAAACCTTACGTTAAGTATAATCACCACTATGCTTGTTTTTGTTTGCAGTTACCTGTAGAACTAAATAGGATTAGTTAACTTGAACTTAAACATTAGCTAGCAGTTAGTGTGTTTTCTAATGAAGGGTCTTAAATTTGTTTTTGGAGAGTTAGTAAATTTCAAAATTTAAAACAAAAATCGACTAAAAATTTTGACTCATTGTTATCCTCATCGTATAATATACTTTATAAACATTGCAGGTTGTGCTTAAATGGTTTTAGAATACGAGCATCGTTTGACAAGCATGCAAGATTATGTTTATCTCTAGAAAAAAAAATGCCCTCAAAAAAATGTAGACGGCGTGCATCAAATTATAAAATTTAAATATTAGTATACAATGTTTCCCTACAATAATGCAATTTTTGCAGATTTCGAGACTTGTAAAAAAACAGATAATGTAGACATAAGAAATTTAAAAGCGATTGCTTATGGTATGCTTTCCACAGGTCCTGATGGACTATATGAATATTAAAGCTACTGCGGTATAGATTGCATCTCAAAATTTTTTAAAAAGTGTTTAAAGCTAGCAGACTAATGCATAAAGCTACAGAGCTATAATTTAGGCTTAACTGATTCAACCTGAGAAAAGCAAATCATTTTTAATGAAAAAACAATGTGCGAATTTCGTAAATAGCCTGTTACGAAGCTCAATTTAAAATACACACGTCATTTCCATACTAAAAATACAGCTAAACGGGCTAAAATATACGTGTGTTGTGCGAAGTGTCATCTTTCCTAAAAACCTAAAAAATATAAACATGTTCACTAATACAACGGCTCGGCAATGAGTTTCGCTCTGGATGGCGCCCTGGGGTTTAAAAAACTTTTCATTATTGATATTTATATACTATCTCAGAATTGACAACGCTTTTATTTCTTAAAAATTATTAGCAAATTTTTGTTTTTAAACCCATGCAAACATTTAATGAGTCTGTTGCAAGAGCAAGTAAACTTATTACAAAGTACAGGGCTGGAAAATTTTAAGTATTTACGACAGAAAATTAGGAGTTACATGCCTTATTTTAACAAACTTTTGTCTAAGCAGGTTTTTCCTTATGAATACCTTGATTACCCTGAAAGATTAAAAGAAAAATTTCTCTCTGTAGTTCTTTAAAACAAAAAGGTGTTACTCAAGAGAAACACAAGCATGCTTTAGAAACATTTATGCTTTTTTAATGTCAAAATATACAAAAGTATCTTTTTATTTACCTAAAGGTTGATGTTTTTTTAATAGCTAATGTATTGGAGAACAATAGAGAAAAACAATATCAGCTATACAAGCTTAATATATTTAACTTTGTGTCAGAGCCTACTTTTAGTTATAGTGCTTGCTTAAAATCTACAAAAGCAAAGATCTAAGTTATGGACGATATAAGCATGTCTTAATTGTTGCTTAGCTCTGCTTACGGGGGTATGACTATTCTAAATACTAGATCCGCAGAAGCTCATGAACCTGGAATGAAACGGTTTGATGAAACAAAACTGAAACAGTCTTTAGTATTTTAAGATGTGAACAATCTTTATTTATATTGTTTTACTATGCCTTTGCTTGTAGGAAAATTTTAGTAATTAAACAGTTAGGAAATCATTAATTTGTTAATAGATGATTGATGAAAATTTAAGGAATATCTAAGCAATGCAGATTATTTTTTAATGTTAGAATTTGATATTTACATTCCGGATCATTTGCATGACTATTTTGATGAGGTTTGCCTAATGCCTGATAAATGAAAAATAACATCAGCTTACCTGTCATATTTTTAACAAGAACCGCTAGAAAAATACAAAAGTTTTAATTTTAACCAAGACGCTTTAGAAAAACTTGTAAACAGTCTTTCTCCGTAATTAACTTATGTTTACCTAATAAAACGTTTACAGTTATACGTTTAGCTGGGAGCTCAGAATAATAAAATAACGCGTGGATACTTGTTTAAAAAGGAGCCAGTCTTTAAATCTTATATTAAGGAAAACATAGAACTATGCTAAAACTCTGACAACGCAACAGCAGGAACAACAGCTAGAATTTCTGACAATCAAGTATTTGGAATTTTTTAATTAACTCTGCTAAATACACAAAATGCAAGATAGCCAAAACAAAAAAATAAGGCTCAGGAATTGGACAATTCGTTTTATTCAAAGAAATATATGCAATAGATGATGAAGTAAGTGTGAAATTTGACACAGCATATCATGAATGAAATTATTAATTCGCAATTAGTAAATTAATAATGTTCTTTGTTTACTAATTTAAATTAGAACTGTATTTTTTAGAGCGTATACACGTGAGAGAGAGACAATTTTATTAAAATAAACTTGACACTGTCGTCTAACAACGATAGCCCACAGGACTCAGTATACGTTTTAGAGCTTTGTTATACATAAATATTCAACGACACAGATTCCTTTTTGCTTGGTTTTATTTTTTAAAATGTGCAAACATCGTTAGGTGAAGATTTTAAAGATTAAAAAGATGTATTTGATTTTTTGAACTTGTCTCTAACTGACCCATTGTATTTAAAAAAAACAAGGGTGTGGTAGGCTTTCTTAAAATAAATACAGGATCTAAACGTATTCACAAATTCATAGCGCTAGCATTTAAGTTCTATGCTTTAAAATTAAACGATAAGTCATTTAAATTACACGCTTAAGGTGTCACAAGAGCTTGTTTGCAATCAGTAAATTTTGAAACCTATGAAAAAGCACTGTTTAACTGTAAGCCTAAATCAATTTAAATGTACATTTTAAAAGTAAAAATTCAAAAGATACTTTATATACGTTTCTCAAGTGTAGCATTTTATAACTTCACCTCTTAAAAGTATTTAGTTCTACCTTTAGGTATAAACTCACCGGCCTTTGGGAATGAAGCTATTTGAAACGTTGTCTTTTAAATTATAATTTAGTAGATTATTTCATAGTTGAATGTACTTGCTGTTTAAAATAATTAAAGCGAATATTCTTGGATATTTCGTATCAAATGTGTAAGGAAGAACATGCTGTTATATAAATGTGTATTTTCAATTTCCCGAATGAATACATATGTGTATACTTTGATAAAAAATTCCATTGATCTATTCTGTTATTAGTTTTGCTTGAAATGTAAATTATTGTTAGACTATGTATTATCAAATTTTGAATAAAGCGTATGAGTTTAATAGAATATGGACAAGTGATGTGTTTGTGCTCTTCGGAACAGCTTGTGTTAGTGTTATACTTTTTACTGATTGTTTTGTGGTTTGTGCTGCTTAACAAACGTTATATAAATGGATTACCCAACGTTAAGGGATTTGGATATGCAACTTGCCACAATTAAAACCTGGCCTGTAGGTTATATTAATACGGCGAGCATGGCCCATGCAGGGTTAATATACACAAGCAAAAACTACGAAGTAAATTTTTCATTTAAACCTTATCAGAATGTTAAATGTTAAACGGTTATAAACGATTAAAATTTATACATATGTGTTATTGTATTCTTGAATTTAAAGGTTATTTATTTATGTTATGTATTTATTATTTATGTTTTGAAGATAAATGATGTACTGCTATTAGGACACTTGTTGTATCTGCATTTTTGCGAATTGATTGTACATCCTGAGCTAAGGGTCAATATAAAATTAAAACCAATATTTGGTAATAGCTGCAAAATGCGTATGTATATTTTAAAATTTTGCATGTGAATTAGGTATAAAAATGTAAATACAACACAAATTTATTCAATGTTTAAATGTTTAACAAAATTTATTTTATTGTATATTTGTTTAAGTATCGTTTCCGCTCATACACAGGATCTTTAACCTTGGTTATTTCATTGGTGATTATTTCTTGCATTTAAACACTTCAAATATTTCGGACGACATTACAATTACTTGCAGCGTTGACAAATTCATTGAGACTAGGCATATTATTTTGCTTTATCATAAATTTTTTTGTGGCAAATAAAACTGAATCAGAAATGCGGGAATATCGTTTTTTTACTTTATTATTTATAGTTTTGCTTTCCAACAAAATCAATATTAAAATTAACTTTCAGGTTTTTGTAATTAACTGAATAGGTGGCTGAACAAGCAAGCTCTACAAGCACTTTGTTGTATACTAGTTAAAGCACGCACACTTTCACATGATGGCTTTTTTTTGTAAATAACGCTGTGACTTCACGTGCGTATTCGGCGGTACTCAATTTTTTTAGCGTATTATCAAATATTATCATTGTAACAGGTTCCAGTTGGGAGAAACAATCGTCGTATAAGTCAGTATGGTATATTTTAGTGTCTGTTTTACAAAGCTACAGTAGCTCTTTCATTGAGTGGGTGTGAACATAAACAATTTTCTTAACATTTTCTTTTATAACCTCGCGTCTACGTTTAATTATTTCAATTGTGTCTGTTGTTTTTACTGCTCTGCGTGGTCTAGCCAAGAGCATAGCAAAATAATTCACTAAAATAAAATTAAAAACGCCTTTGTCATTAATTCTGCGTAATATAAATATCAACATAATAATTTCTCTTTAAGTGGCTCTTTAGGAGGTGTGACTCACTTTTTTGCTAACTGAAAATTTAAAAATCGTATAATTTCGAGAGAGCTTTTTAAAATCAACTCGTATTTGCTTTTCAAACCTGCTTGAAAGCGTTACAAAACAACACGTACACTAGTGCTTTTTTAAAACCACCTATGCCAGGCAGAGTTACTCGATATGCTAAAATATAGCAGAAAAAAAAGGATTTAAGTGCATACTGTTAATTATTGACAGATTTGCAAAGTTTGTAAGACTGATTAAAAAAAGCACTGTTAAATCTTTAAAGGGATGCAGGCAGAGAATTTTTAAACAGTTATTGTAAAAATGTGTTTGTGAGATATAACGTTAACCATTATCACACACAAGATAAATAAAGCATCAATTGCTGAAACGTGTATTCTGACAATTAAACGCAAGATGACAAGAATGTAGTATTTAAATTTCTAGTTTTGCCTCATTTTTTAATTCATCTAATACATTCTGCTATAGAGGTCGCTACTCCGGATGTCAACAAGGACAACAGCGCTGATATATTTCAAAAACTGTATCCTAATTTCATTACTGCACAAACAAGAAAACCGAAATACATTGTTGGTGACCATATGCGTATCTCAAAAGGGTTAATATATTTTAAAAATCTTATAACCAGTCTTCTTATGATGAATTGTTTTTAATTAATAAAATCAGATTATCTCGCCCTGTGACATATTATCTGATTGACCTTGATAGAAAGCGTTTAATAGAAAGCATTTTAACTAAAGAGCCTCAGTCTGTATCTACTGCTTGAAAGAAATATATTTTAAACTAATTTTAGAAAATTTGGTAGAGTATTTGCAAGAAAATACCTCTTAAAATTTTAAAAATAAGCTAGCAGTTATAAATAAATGTGATAGAGTGTGGAAAGTTGGGTTAGGTAGAATATTGTATACTGTTACAAAATCAAAATTTAAAATTTTTAAAAATGCTAAAAAATCTAAAATTACTGTTTAAAAAGGTGAACTAGTATCCCAGATTATTTTAGTTCAAAAACAAGAATGGCAAATAAGAAAATTTGTCGAACATGTAAATTCAAAATTAAAAAATGGGAATGACCAAATTTAGTTCTATTTTTTATTCTTTTAAAGACAAGTGAGTGTCAGTTTGTACAACGCTACAGAAAAAATTATTAAAATTTTAAAACGAATTATGAGATACCCCAGGCTTTAAAACGAGTGAAAATGAGCAGGGTGAATTTCGTCAAATCAAAATAGCGTCTCAAAATTCTTACAACCTAATACCACTGTTCAACATTTTCAAATTAACTTGGCTAAAAAGGTCCTGAACTAGAAAACTTCGATAAGAGTTTTACGTTCCAAGCTCGATTAGGCGAAAAATGAGCTCCACATTTTCCAGGCAAGCTCGACGAAGCTCGGTTAAGCTCGATGAAGCTCGATTGAGCTTTTGTTCCTGGAAGTTTTTGGGGGTGGTAAATATTTTCAACATAAGCGAGCCCAGTAATATATTTTTGATACTTGTGCTTTTAAAGTACTTATGTACGTAAACGACTTTGTTGAAAAGTAATGAAAAGTAATGAAAAATGAAAAGTACTAAAAACTAGAAATTAAAATCAGTGGAAATACCGAATTATTTATTGTTTTAAATAAATTCATATTCCGTATTCCAATTCTATCTACTTTATATAATTTAATATAATATAATATACTTCGTAATCCAATTTTATCTACTTCTTCTTATTTCTAATTCTACTATACCAATATGATTTATATAATATCAGGATATAATAGATTAATAAGTTTACCATATACAAATTTAATAATTTAGTAAATAATAATTGTTTTAAAAAAACATGACAAAATAATACAAATAATAATAATAAAAATAAAAAAATTATTAATAACTATATATCAACCCAATAATAACAGAACAAACCCTATGCCTCATTCTTAATTCTTGATTATTTACATAAAGTAAATACTACTAAATACTCCACACTTTTCTTTATTGTATTAGTATTGCCTAATACATAACAATGTATCTGTGAAATATATATATAATCATTCACATGCATAATAATATACGCTATACAGTATTCAGTACTATAACTACACAGTAGTTTGGAGCTTCTTAATTCCAAACAACAATTCTGTACCACAGTTATATTGTTTCTGATTCAGATTGAGTATTCCAATTTTAATAATTAGAGCTCTAATTTTAGTAACAGGTAAGCAGCTCAAATTAATTTAATTGAATATTTTGAAACACAGTGGACCCATAATTGTTGTTTGAGTTTTAAATCCTAATTTTTTTAAACTTTCGGTAGGAACACTAGAATTTTGTCAAATGTTCCAACCTAAACATTTGGACATTAGATTTAGTCATTTGGTAGCACCTAATAGTAATATTTTATAAATAGGTAACTTAAAAAATGCATATGTTAAAATAAACTAAACAAAACTAAATTTCAATTCTTAAAGAAAGTTGAGCTGAGTTACTAATAATATGGAGGATACGACACAAAATGTTTCGCTTTCGTCATCGGTATCACAACATTTTTAACCACCATCTAACAACGGCAACATAGCAGTCCTGACAGTTCTCAAATCTACATCTTCAGCTAAAGCTAGATTCGAACTAGCTAACATGAACTCATATGATTCGAAACAATTGGGATCATCATCAACAACAAACAACGGTTGGAAGCCAAAAAAGGTTAGAATCGACCAAGAATCTTTAAGCAAAAATAATAGTAAATATCCTAATCGTACAGAGGTTAGAAACACATCCTTTTCAACATCTTTGGAAATCGATTCAACTGATGACAACACAGATTCTTCTCTAAATTTATCTTTCATTTGTAATTCATCTATGTTACAAAATGTTTCAGTAGATGATATTAACATTAGCGTTTTAGCTCATGACGGAAACGACGATATTTTTGTTCCGCCATTTTGTCCTGGTAAATCTAGCCCTCAGCAGCATTTAAAGATGCGTAATTCAACTTTAGAAGATAATCCTGTTCAAGTTCAGAGAGATATGGATCAAATACAACGTAATTGTACAGAAGCTTTAAAAAGAATTGATTCTGTGGTGCATAGCGATGTGTCGCTCTCAGGTGTTACTCAAAATCAAAGCCCTACAAACAAAAACCAAGTCACAAGCCGAAGCTTAGAAGAAGCAACTGACCCTTGTAATATCAATAACTTGTGTGAACCTAAGGACCAAGGAAACAACAGTATGGAAATGAGTTTTGACCAATCTCTTGGACCAGGCCCCATTTGCTTGTCTGATATTGGTATGAAGTTGGAGCCCTTATCAGAATCTGGTACGGCTACACAAAGGACTGACAATTACGGTTTAAATACTGTTACAACTGAAAGTGTCACTGCCACTAGTTCAAGTACAAATCCTTCAACAACAACCGCTACTTTTTTAAATTTTACTGACACGTACACTGCTAATTGTAACACCAAAAATACTGATGTTTCTAGTACCTAATGAATATTACTGAAAAACACGGAATCAAAAATATTAGTACGCTTGGTTTTTGTCCAATTTGTGTACAGCTAATTAATAAAAATACAAGCACATTTATATTTTACATTTCACAAGTTCACTGTAGTGTTAATGTTACGGTATAGATACTTTACACTTGGCACTGCTGTTGTGACATGAAAATCAGTCATAAAACAAAAAAAAGTATAATAAAGTACTCAAGTAATAATTTTTATTTTTTAATTGTCGTTTATAGCTGCAAAAACTGTGAAATCAAAACAGTGCAGAGTGTCATAAGCGATCGAAAGCTGAAGAGTCATTTTAAAAGACACAAGAAGCCAACGCAGTTCAAGTGTGTACACTGCTTGAAAGTATTAACAGCCGTTTCTAGCACCACCCGGCACATACTCAAGTGTAAAAAGAACCCAAATGCCAACAGTGCCAACGCCAACAAGAACAAGACTAAGAAGAAATAAAGACTAAAGAAAATTAAATACAAAAACTTTATAAATCTGTAATTTCACTAATTTGCTTATTGATAAAACCCAAAACCAGCGATGCTTCCTCCGCTAATGGTTTGTTTTAGTTTAATTAAATAAATTGTTGTTTTAAGGCAAGGTTATTTGTTGACAAATCATAAATATTTATGCTAGGTATGTATATATAAATTTATTATTTATTTAAGGATTTATTGGTTTATGAACTGTCCAGTGACCAGTATAGTATTAAATATTTGTTGCTAGTTTGTTCTTTACTCGTTATACATTGATGTTCAAATATTATCATTATTTAAGTATTTCAAAAAATTTTTGCGTGCGTGCAATGTTTTTTATTTTATTCACGGTACTGACATTTTATGTAACATTTTGAATAGAGAATGATACCGAACCGTACTATAGTTGCTATTTATATTATCATTATTTCAAAGCTCATAGAATGTCAAAAATATACTCGGCATTCATTATCTCCTATTTATTAAACTGTTTGAACTCATAAATTATTTAAACTTTAAGCTTTCATTCTTTTACATTTAGATTAATCAATAACAATTTGGCGTACACACAAAATATTAGTATGCATAATGCATTTATGTATTACATATCTTTTATGATTTACAATGACAGTATTACAACAAAACAAAACTGCAGTAAGATCTGTTTTATATAACTTTCAACCATTATGCGATGCAAAAAATATAAGTGCCGATTTTAGTTTCGTTTCAATTTTCAATCCATTAGTGGCAATGGTTCTATTGGTAGTGAAATCTAAAGTGGGTGTTTATGGCAGTAGGTTTTCATTTTACGATCAACTGTTACGCTTTACTCAGTAGAATACATGCATAGTCTACATTTGAAACCTTTATAAAGTATAAAATAAGCATAAAACACAAAAACGGGTAAAGTAAATATTTACTAGGATATTCTAGCAGTAAGTATTATAATACTTAGTTTTGTCGTTATGTGTAGCACAACAACACATGTTTTTATTTTTATTTCTAGGTAAAAACCTAACTTATATGTTTTGTATCCATTATTTATATAATAATTAATAATGCAGCTCACGAAAACGTTGGTGACTGTATTCAACTTGCGTAAAGAGACTGATAAGAAATACAAATTTGGCGAAGTGGCATTAGACCTGTGTTTTGGATCTGATTTTGATTTTGAGGTGGTGAACAGTGCAAACTGGCACGGCCAACACGAACTAATCCGCGAGAAGTGTTGTGGAACAATGGGATTGGGGGTTGTGGTGGTGATACTGGTTCTAAATTCTAAACTTCCTCGGTCGCATTTATAGCCAAAACTGGTGGCGGTTGATCAATGCTTTCAGTGGATTGTAGACTCCCTGTATTTGTACTCTGCTGTGTGCCAACCAAGTTTTCTTTAGAATGCAATGAACTAGGTTGTGAATCTATGTTGCACTTTGACTTTGTGTCCAGAATAGAAACTGAGTTTTAATTTGATGTGTTTCTGCTTGATTGACCTCCTAGACCATAAAAATAAACATTACAATTTACAATCACAGTTTTAAGTTCGGCGCTGGGAACTTTGAGTTACAATGACTATTACAGTCTATAGTTACAGTTTGCAGTGTTATAAAATATATTTTAATTCAATTTTATAACCAAATAAAGCACTAAAATGCAGACCTATCATTAATTATTAATCAGTATTTTTAAATTGCAAATGAAAGAATACTGAAAAACTAGGATAAGTGGTTTGTACTTTAGTTATGCCAGTATCTATGAGTTATGTGATTTTGGTAAGTACCTTGATTGAATCTAAATCATGCTTCATTCAGTTCTAACAAGAATAAATATTAATCTACGTTGTGTGTTAAAAAATGTTTAGTTATAAGATACACCTGAGGGTTGAATGCTATTACAACTAGATTCCGTTGATAGGAAATTTAATATGTAGTTTTCGGAATTTTCCTGCGCTCTGTACTCAAAACCTAACACACACACCGGTATAACTTACTAATAACTGACGCTCAATATATTTTTGTGACGTTTGAAAAATTTGAGACACAACTAAAACGACACTTTTTTATTTATTGCAGTTAGTTTAGTTTAATGTTAAATATTCTAGAACCAAATAAATGTTAAGCGGTACGTACACTAAGTTTATGCTTGTAACTGTCAAAAACTGAAACTTACTGAACCTGTGTAGATTGTAGATAGGTAGAAATTAGTAGTATGTAGTATGTAGTAGAATCGTAAGATGTAGCATGAACTCTGCCCATATTCTAATGGCTCTAATTCACAACATTACATAAATTTACGTGCGTTGCAGGTTGCAATAAGAAGTGTTGTCAGGCAGCTCAAAATCTTCGAAAATTATCAATTTATTTTACAGTCATCTGTGGAATTTTTAAACTTACATTTTTAATTTTAACTTCTCAATTAAATTAAAAGTTGATAAAAACATTATACTTAATTTAGTGGTAGTTTTAAGACGTGATATTAACCTTAGAGCCGGTACTCAGTAATGTTGTTTTAATTTTTATTTCGGTGCTGTAAAAAAGTGAACGTGAAAGCTAAAAGCACTGTGAAAGGCTGCAAACCCGTTGGCTCGTAGATGTGGCTAAAAAGTAAAAACAGTAAGTTTGAGTAGTTGGTAGCCAAATGTAGTATGCACACTGCCTACAGTCTATCAACTAATGTCTCTAATTATAATTACTCTAATTCACAAAATATTGTCTTGTGCGTTGCAGTCGAAGCTCAAAGTGTTGGCACGTAGTTCGGAATCTTGTAATCTTAAAAATTAATAAATTTTTATTTTAATAAAAATAAGTAAGTTGTTTGTTAAGTACAAGTGCATATTTCGTGTGAGGTTAAACAACAAATTGTCATATCTTAGAACAATTAACGAATCGCAAAACTTACATAGTTTTCTTGCTCAACAGATATTGACAAAAGTTTTGAACGTTTTATGCTTTTCGTGAGTTGAAAATTAAAAATACTTGTCATACTAAAACATTCTTTTTGCCTCATTGAGAATTAAGCCCTGGCCCTAACTAAAGCAGCTAACAATATATGGTCTTTGAGTTTAAAAAAGTCAGTTGTGAGATTTGTGGTCGCACATGACGTAGCTTAACTGATAAATATTATTAATATTACCTTAAATTGATTATCTATATATGTATTAAAAAACAATAAATTTTGCTACAACAATGGATCTCTTAACGACTTCACAAGACTATAACAAAATTAGTCAATTTGTTAGTATTAAAAAACACAGGTCAAACGGTTCACACACTGGAATGATTGAAGACGGAACTGATCAAACTGATATAAGTGGAAAGCAAAACGGTGTTCAACCAGACCCTACTGAATTGTCAAAGCTGAGTAAGGTAATCAAAGACCATAATAGTAATGTGACTGATCCTGCCATTTTTGCTAGCGTCAATGGCGTCAATAATCTTAAAGGTATTCTTAATATTTTATATTTTAAACTTTTATGCTTATTAAAAATCGCACATTATAGTTTCAGTTACGTCTTTTTAGATTTCAATTTTGTTTTTAGTTTATAAGTTTTTTAAGTAATGTAAGAGAATAATTGCATATATTTACTTTAATGAAGAAATAGTATATAAATAATAATTAATTTGTCTTAAGTCTTATTTGCTTACACAAATTTGTTTTGCAATTATAGTAATTTGTAAAACGCAGCAAATTTATGATTTATGCTTCCGTTTCCAAATTTGAAGGGCTCCTAGGAGGTCTACCTAAAACTAACCTAAACAATGAAATTTATCTGAATATTCGTGTTACGGGACCTTGTTTCCTGTTACAATCATTCGAGGCAAGTTTTGCGTCAAAGAACCAACCCAAGCGACAAGTACCAATTCTAAGTGTTACTACTGTAAGCCAAGCAAATGTCCTTATTATACGTAAGCCAATACAGAAAATTCATAAAAGTCCTTTGCTCAAAGCAGCACAGATAAGTACGGCTGAAGAAAAATTAGAAGTCGTGCCAATAGTGGAGGTTAAAACCTACACTCAAACTCAAACTAAAAGTTTAAAACTAGAATAAAAAGACACGACGGAAATTTTAAGAAGATCGAGCAAAAAACTGGAAAATGTAGT
This sequence comes from Dicyrtomina minuta, assembly GCA_949802685.1. Taxonomy (NCBI): domain Eukaryota; kingdom Metazoa; phylum Arthropoda; class Collembola; order Symphypleona; family Dicyrtomidae; genus Dicyrtomina; species Dicyrtomina minuta. The sequence goes on along the minus strand of CATKUY010000180.1, from coordinate 178,760 downwards.
AAAAGTTAAGAATTGCTCAGCAGTATGGGCCCGCCAATGACAGTTACAACTAAATTTAGTGTTTCTAAACCTAAACAACAAAGTGGTCCTAAATATGGATCCAATGTAAAAACACCAATAGCGATGGCAAAAAGACGAAGGAGGGTTGTTCGTGTGATTAGTGAAAAGTATTTAGAAATATTCAGTATAACAACTAAACCACTCACACAAATAAAACGTAAGCATTAAATTTTTAATTCAAACTCTTTAAATATATAAAGTATTTTAATGACGTAAAAAATAATATTGTACTCTAAGATTGGCTGATAAAAATGTGTAACACTGAAACTTGGAATTTACAATGTTGACAATAGTTATATATTCAAAGCATGTAACTTTAACTCAAGTTTGTGGTAACCTAATGCTGCTAACTGCTAAGATAAAATTTTTTTATTTTTTATGCAGATAACAAGTGTAAAATTCCTGTGTGGGTTCGTAGCGACTACAAGGGCCACAATCGTGCGTAGGTTGAACGGGCACTTTAAATATCACAACAATTCTCTACTATTTACATGCAACGTGTGCTGTTTTGTGTTTAAAGAAACCTTTAGCGTGACACGACATAAAAACAACCAGCACAGTCAAGTCTTTGATAGAGAAATGAGAGATAGGATTAAGAAACCTGTAATGAGCCCAACAAAAAAAAGATTTTAACCTTCAGATAAAAAACTGAACACCACGTCAGAGTCAGAGTCAGAGTCGGAGTCACAGTATCAGTTAAGTTCTAATTCTGATTCTAATTAGGTAATATGTCTGATTCATGGAAAGATTTGATTGATTAAATCAAAATTGTTTTTTAGGTTGAATGTATTTACTTTTTATTCCTAAAATTGGTAATAAAATAAATAAGGTAGCTCAATTATAATTTGTAGGCAGTCATTTAGTTGCTTCACAAAGTATAGTCACACGTTAAGTCAAACAGAAGAGTGGATTGAGTTAAGTGTTAAGTATATAAATTTGTATTTTAAAAGGTCTGGGTATACAATTCACAAGTAGGTACTAGTTTATACTTACGTATATGTATATTTGTTACAATAATTAAAATTAAACAAACTTTATTATGTTTTTATACAAATTTGTTATAACTTACTAATTATGTTATTGCTTTTACTTTTGACTATTAAGTTTATTTTATTAACAATGTCACTTTTAAAAATCCATAATTTATAGACTAGTATTAATATAATTTTTTACTGTCTATTTAATCGTAATTTATTTACTTTGTTAATTTTATTTATTTTAGTTTACTTATTTTACTTATACAGTTAGGCGAATTAGGTCACAGTGGTCACTCAGTTGCGATTTAAATTTTATTTATTTATATGATTTAAATATTTACTAATGACTGCCTAATTATTGGAGTAGCAACTGACACTGACACTGACTGTTAACTGTGACAATTTATTTATTGTATACTATTATTAGTATAATTGTATACTTAATCTTATATTTAGACTAAGTGCAAGTTGATTCAAGTCTTTAGGTTTTTTTCATGATATTTTGTATTTTATTAAAGATATTGATACTAACTAAATAATTTTCCTTCACACTGTCCTTACTGTAAATCTAACTTCACACTCGGGTACCACATCCCGGTATCCCGGTCCTAGCTCCTGTCTAGTTCATTTATTGCATTACCAACTTTAACACACTATTACAATACAATACCCAATACCGCCGGACCGTATCCCGGTACCGCGTCAACACTTAACTTAATATTTTACCAACACATCATTCCGCACAGCGGTAACTCGGTATAACTAGATGCATAAAAAAAACCCCTCTAAAGGTAAAAAAAATCACATCTACCACATCGCGGTATAAAATTAAAATACACGCACCAAAATGCATAAAACTTATAAATAAAAAATAAAAAATAGTACAATAATAAATATTCCCGGTTCCTTTTCCGAACCCTCGGCTTAACAACTTAGCATGTTTGCAATTATTACAACACCGAGTACCGCGACTCGCTATCCCGGTGCTATCAACTTAAAATTATCGTCCACACCTGTAGTACACGTCATAAATTAAACTTCTGTCCATGCTGTTCAAAATACAATCACTTAGTCTAGCAATACAATGTTTTTTAACATCTGTAGACCGCGTCGCGGTGTGAAAATAAATACAAATAACCTAATAACAGTACGACAACTTAACGCAACTGACCGCCTCGCGGTAACACATAAATACACTCCTAACAATATCTAATGCTAGACCAACTCGTGACCGCGCTGCGGTATTAAAAATGGACCCATATTGCACAGCAATATTTAAAAGTTTAAAATTTTGTTAAAAATATCGTACAAAAATATATACGCCCCGGTATACTTAATATTAGCATCGACCGCACTGCGGTATAACAATGGAAATATATTGCACAGCAATATTTAAAAGTTTTAAAATTCTGATAAAAACATAGTACAAAAATATATACGCCCCGGTTTCTCTCAACCCTACACTCCTACATACATACATTATGCCTTCCTAATGCTGCTGCACCGCGTCGCTGCTGGTGTGTAATAAAAATGTCTTGACCGGCGATCCTGATGCCTTGTTCGCGGTCTTTGGTCGCGCTTCAACTTGCTCCTGATGTGTCTCTGGCTTCTTCATCAGCAGCCCGGTCTTCGCCAGACTTGGCAGCCCGCTTCTGGTTCCGTGCTCGTAACTCTACTACCGAGTTTAGGACTCCCATCATCCGTGCCTCTAAGTTCCTTAACGCGTGTTGAACCGGGATTACCTCCTGTTGGTCTCGCCTAGTCACCTCCCCTCCTCGAGGACGCGGTCGACTCGGGTTTCCTATACGTTGCCTCCACTGAACATTTCCACTTTGAAGCCTCGGTCGACTAAGGTTCCCATGACTTCTAGCATCCCGATCCTCATCTGCATCATCCAGGACGCGGTCGACTGGGGTAATCTCTGCGCTCCTTGCCAATTTAACCCGGTTCAGCGCCTCCAGTTGTCCTTCCGGCCATCCCCCCGGACTGTTATCCCCTTCTCCGGGTCGTTAAGGTTACTGCAAATGCCAGTTGAAACAAACCCCCAACATTTATTTCCTATGCGGCCTATACGGCCGCTTACAACTAACAGTATGCCCCAACCAGGTTTCACCACCGCTCTGGTTGCCCATGTTGGTCCTGCATCTGACCACACCCGAGTCTCACAATAACTCTTCCTGGTATCTTAGTTACGCCCGGTAATGATATTGCATAGGATCAACGATTTTCTCTTGTCTGCGGGCATGTGGTCACGCCGAAGCGTGGCCTTACTTAAATAATTTGGACACCAGCCAACCCGGTGCTTTGCACTTACTTAGTGTCGCGACGGCTAAACGTAACTGGGACCGCCGCCCGTCATCCATATCAGGGGTTACCTACCCTGGCTCTGTCATTTTGCCAATCAAAGACAACTACCACCGAAGACTACAACTGTGACCGACGACCGCGTCGCCGGTCTTCGGTGCCTACCTACTGCAACTGAACTACCTGAGCCTCAATATTCATACACCCGGCGCTCTACCGGTGTCTACCTATGATGTTCCCTTTAACTCTCCTACCGATCCCGGTCTACCTGAACCGCAACCTCAATCCTTCTTTTCGCACGGGATTCGAGTACCGTGCTCCCTAACCTAGTTTTAGGCTGCGGGACGCTTATGTTCCGCTCTAGCAAGTATTTTTATGCACCGCCTACTGCGATCTCGGTGCCCCTTCTGCTAACTATGGCTACTGGGGTTTGCCCAAGCTCATGGGCCTGGGTTGCTGACTCTCCCAAGACTCACTACCTACTGGGTTCCACTTTTGACTGGCATCTATGATGGTCATGGAATCCGATATATCTTACTATCAACTACCGCATCCCGGTCGGTACTTCAGATCTAAGTCTGGATTTGGCTTGTTTACCCTCACTAAGCTTTGAGCTTTACCTGGCAACCTAATGCCTCACTATCATGCTTGCGCCTTCATGATGACGGTCCCCTTGGCTAGCGTACTTTCTACGGTCTTTGGTACCTGTCTCATGGAATAAAAATTTTGCCTTACCGGCTTACTGGGCCTTTGCCCCCTCAAACTATCCTGTCATAACCTACGGGTTTCCGGACTCGGATGCTTGGTATGATGACCCCGGACTCACATCTTTTCGAACGCCTTTAGGATCGTGGCTGCTTTTCATCCGCTCACAGCTTTGCGCTCGACCGAGTATCTCGGTCTCCCCTACACTAACATCCTTTGCGATGGTCCATGAGGGTGGGGAGTTTAACTCCGGCTGGTTTATCCTCGCTCCCGCAGCTTTGAGCCCGAGCTTTTGCTCCCGACTTCCCTACCTGTGACAGATTTAGACCTTCACCTTAGTTCAGATCTTACCTTCTATGCCCGCCCCTACGGTGGAGATCGGGACGAGCGTGCGGCGCAGTTTAACGTCGTACACGCCATTGGACGTGAGGAAGAATAAGGTTTGTGCCCGCCAAGACAACCCTATCCTTCCCACCTTAACCTAAACACTCTATTTTTTTATTTTTATAAAACTTTTTCCTATTTTTATATAACATGCAATTTACTGTAATGTTTATTTTTAGCAAAAATAGTTTAAAAATAAAGTTAAAAAGAAAATTAAAGAAATTTCAAAATTATTCAACTACATCCCTTTCAACATTCTCGGTGTCATTTCCGGTATTAATGAAATTGATGCCCAAGCGGTCAGGCGCTGAGCGCGCTCTGCTGGGATACCGCTTTGGTGGTGGTGGGTCATCAATGTTAATCTCGTATTCGTCCGACAGATCCAGAGGTCCCATACCTCCCATCCAACCCGTACCCCGGTCGGTACTGTCTGTCGCGGTCGTACCTCTACTTTGACTCATACCGGAGTCTAGTGAGGGCTCGGTTCCCGCTACTGGTGTTGTAACGGGGTCTGGGCCTACCGGCGCCGGCCGGTTCCCGGTCCCCGGTGTCTTGCCTTCTGTACCTGCCGGAACCATATCGTCGCCCACAGTTTGCTCATCGGTCTCTTTTGCGAGGTATGGCAACATAAGCGACGTGTGAAACCGCGACGGATTGCTGCCCGGTTCCTCTGGGTCCTGGATACTGTATGTTAAGTTGGAGTGGACCTTCACTATTTTCCACGGTCCTGTATACCGCGGACCCAGCGACTTCGCGTATTTATCCTCTTTTGATGACAGTCTCTTATTCACGATTTTGACCAAGTCACCTACTTTATACGTAACGTTCCTACGGTTTCGATCGAAGTATTGCTTTTGCCGCAGTTGAGACTCTCTTAAATTATACCGAGCCTGTTCCCGCATGTCCGTTACATCCTGCAGCAGCCTTCGACTGAACTCTTCTTCTGTTATACCCATCGTCTCCTGTAACTGCATTTTTCGGTCAATGGGCAACATGAGCTCCCTGCCTAAGTTCAGCTGGCAAGGTGAATACCGAGATGACTTCGACTTCGCGGTGTTTAATGCTACCATATTGTCGTTTAACTGGTGCGCCCACCTCGTCTGTGTTGCTAAAAAAAACGCCCTCAAAATGCTTTTTATGTCCCTATTTGACCTTTCGGACTGATTCGGGTTTGGATGGTATGGCGCTACGTGCACACACACCGCCCCCCACTGCCTTAACTGGTCATTCCAGTCATTACCGGAAAAGTATGACGCATTGTCGGAAACTATCCGTCTCAGTGTCCCGAACGACTGAAACACTCTCTCTAGAAATCTAAGTATTTTGATCGATGACACCGAGACTAATGGTTCCATGCTGACCCATTTGGAGAACTCATCAACACAGACTACGATGATTTTAAACCCTGCACTCGCGGTTAGCTCCCCTACGATGTCCACATGCACACACTCAAATACATTATTGCGGTATGAGTGAATACCCATCTTACCGGGTTTAGCCTGATTCGATGCTTTAACCAGTTGACAAACCTCACAAGTCTTAACATATGCTTCTATGGTCTTGAGCATGTTATAGAACCAGAACCTTTTGCGGACCCGGTCGTAAGTCCGCTCTACACCTTGGTGTCCGGCTGTCGTGCTATCATGAAAGTGCGAAATAACATCTCTTTCTATTGACTGCGGTATGACCGGTACTATGCGCTTCCTGGTTGTGGCTGCTTCCGGGTCTAAAAAGTTTGCTTGTATGAGAGGATGTGCCCATTTGATGTGCCTACTCTTTCTCAAGAGCCTAGATGGTAACACTCTACCGGGCAGCCCCGACCGCCCGGTCCTCTCTTCTTCTTCTACTTTCTGTTCCCACAACTTATCTACTTGCTCGCTATAGAACCCGCCATCCGGTGTGCACTTCTTCAGTATTGACCGCGACCTGCTTCGATCTTTACATGGGACATATCTACACAACACATTGTCCACGATTACGTAGTCGTACCGGTACCTTGACCGGTGACCTACTCTAGTGAGGCTCTTTGCGATGGTGGTCAGTGCCTCGCACTCTCTCTGCAGGTCCCGCAGCATACCCTTGTCCAGCATATCCATATCCACTTCCACATTGGTTCTCGAGTTCGTGAACGTTGCTAAGCACAAATCGAGCCGGTTCGGATCATCATCTTCGCCGGGATCCGGTAATGCGCCTCGAGAAAACAGATCTGCAAGCTTGTTCTCCGTACCTTTTGCGTATTCGACGTCATTCAAAATATGGCCCAACTCAATGGTCCACCTTACAATGTGTCTGTTGTAAAGGTGGTCATTTAGGGCTGCATTCTTCAAGTACGTCAACGCTTGATTGTCGCACCGAAAAATGACATTCTTATGGTACCTTGTGAATGGTTTGAACACTCGGCTTGCATATCTGATCGCCAGACACTCTTTTTCGCGAGCGTCGTATCTCCGCTCGGCCGTATTTAACAGTTTGCTGCGCATTCGATCATGCGAAATCGGTCTTTACCCGCAATTTTGCAGTAGTATTTTTGCGCGAGAACCGCTTTCAATCCCGTGTCACTGGCATCCGTATATACGTATAGCGGATGGTTGTAACTTATGGTATTGCAAGCGGTTTCCTTTGCAACTTCCTCTTTAATCGCATCGAATGCCGCTTGCTGCCTTTCCCCCCACCGAAACGGTATATTCGGATCTGCCTCTGGTCTCAGCTTTTGCAGTATGGGTTCTAGCTGCGTGGCGTACTGCGGCATGAACGGCATGTACCACCCCATAACGTTTAAGAACAGCTGGACTTCTTTCTTCGTTCCCGGTGTTGGAAAATTACGGATCGCCTCTACCTTCTTTGGGCACTTCCGGATCTTGAAACGAGTGATAGTATGGCCTAAGAACTCTACCTCAGGGACGTCAAACTCGCACCTTTTCCAATTTATTGACAAGTTACATGCATCTAGAATCTTAAATAAATGCTCCAGATGCTCTTTATGCAGTTGCTCGGTCTCGCTAAAGATCAAGAGGCCGCCCGATTCAACATGCACAGATTCTCCTATGAGTTTACTGAGAATCTTCTCCATCAGGTTCTGAAAAATTGTTTGCGCGGTTTTCAGCCCCTTCGGTAACACGTTCCACTTATAAGAAGCGTTCTGAGTGTGAAATGCCGTGTACTTCTTTGAGCCCTCGGCTAGCGGGATTTGCTCACATCCCGCTTGTAGGTCGATTTTTGATATAAACCGGGTGCGTGGGAGACGTTCCATGATCTTTTGAGTCTCAGGGACCGGAATCTGCGTCTTCGGTATATGGCTGTTCAACTCTATGTAGTTCAGCGCTAAGCGCTTGTCGCCGTTAGGCTTCGGTATTACCAACAGCGGTGAGGAACATTCCGACGTCGACCGCCGTATCTTGACCTGTCTCTCTAAATCATGCAATGTCTCGTCTATCCATTTTGCTACGGCCGGTGGTCTGCGTGCCGGTTTACACTGTATGGAGGGACAGTCGACCGGGATGCGTAAGTCATGAACTAGCGCGTTAGTGATTCCCGATGTACCGTCGCTCCGTACTACCCTGCGGTACTTCCCGGCTAAAGCTTCAACGAACGCTTGAATTGGCGTTTGCTTAATCCATGCCCGGTCATGCTCGTCCGGGGTTGGTGTCAGTGTTGAATCACAGCCAATTTTTGCGGACTTCGCCGATAACCCGCGGACCGACTGGCAAACTTCTCCTTCTCCCCCTTGCATGTTCCACCGCATCGCGCCTTCTACGTCGTTAAAGCTTAATCCGTGCTTCTACCGGAACTTATTCCCGATGAATATCGGGCTCATTAGTCCCTCCTGTACCAAGAACACTTCCTTAAACCACCGGCCTGCGATATTGAAGTCTAATGTCACTTCTCCGCCTGCCGTGACTACCGTACCGTCGAATCCCGACATTCGGACTTTCGAACTTTTCACCTTCAACCCTAACCTATCGCACTCTTTCCTGGATATGGCGAGCGCCGTACAACCCGAGTCCATTAAAGCAAAATATGGAGCTATTTTATTCTTATGTTTTACATTTACTACTGCGTAAGGGGCATTATTATGTAACCGACACGGGTCCCCTTTTCTGTCCGTGTCTGGACCTAGTTTAAAGAGGCGGTAGCGTCCGATGTTGATAACCGGGCAAGCTTTGCCTCCAAGTCGCTAACAACTTTCTGGAATTCATTCACTTTTTCCATCCGGTCCCGCTTCTCGGTCTGACGCCGTATGTCCCTTCTTTCCTTCCTCTTCGCCTTCTGCATTTCTTTCCGCGCGTCTCTGGATCCCGGTTCCTCCGAGTCTTCCGGTGATGAGAACCAGCCCTGCATACTCTCCGGTACGTAATTTGGTAAGAAGTCTGCCGATGCCTCAATGCTGCTCTGGTTTTCACCATCATTGGCTAGTATGTGCCTGGCTATTGCTTTCGCTTTTTGTGAGCGACAGTCTTCTGTCTTGTGAGTCGCCTTTCTACAGAAACCACACCACATCCCGGTTCTCCGGTTTGTGTTTCTGTTTTGACGCGGTCGTCTGTTCTTATGGGGGTCGGAGTGTCTATAACCTTCTGGTAATGACGCGGTTGGTTGTGTGAGTGCTAGATTGCTGTCCACCCCAGACTCGGTATTTGCCCTGGCCGTCCGCCGTTGCATGGTCTCACCGACTGTGCATACCCGGGACGGTTTAGTCCTGGTATGATGCGGTGCCGCGGCTTGTCCTAAGGATGCCAGTTGACCACTCATGTTTGCTTGGTCCTTGCGTATTTCCCGGATCGTCCGGTGCATTGACCGCATGTCTTCTTGCATTAGTGCCATATGTACCAATGCCAACCCAACCGTTTCTTTGCCCGTCGGTACGTCAGTTAAACCGACTTGTTCCTCCTCACTTCTCGGTGTGACCCCGGTCGACCCTTCACTGTGCGCTGAGCCACGAAAGTTCTGTACTCCGTGCTGCCCTGCTTTCACATCCTGTCCGTCGGTACCTCGTGATTCCTTACTTCGTAGACCCGGATCCAGTGATGTCCCTGTGTCCTCCGTCACAAACTTTCGCACGCTCATCCTTGTAGTCTTCGGTCTTTGCTGTCCGCTTAAAACACGGGGTGCGTACCAGCCTCTTTAACCGGGACCAGACCTATACGGAACTTTTTTTGTGTTCGCCCCTTAATCTTACCGAAAACTAACTACAACTTGCTCTGCGGTCCTAAAAACCTTACCGCCGCGATATGTGCTCTGCAACCGCTCTACGTGGACAAACCAAACCGCGCAGCAGCCGGACCCCGGTGTGCCTGCTCACCACCGCAAAGATACACCGGATAACGCGCACTATGCAAGTTAGCGTATTACGCTCTCACCTATCCCGGTCTGTAATGCTTTAAAATGCTGCCTGTATGAAACTTTGCAGCTGCCCAAGTCCCGGTGCACCTACTTGCTGACGCGCTTGATGCAAGTTGAATGTGAGTATATGAGTATTCTTCTGTCTTACGCTCCTATCTACTCCGGTCTATGATGCTTCCTGATGTCGCCTGGGTATGACTACCAGCAAACACACTTCGATCGAAACCTAGTAGGAGCCTTACGCACCTTTCTGCGCTTATGTACTTAACCTTATACTTTTTGGAAATCAAACTCGTAAAGAACCTGTAAAACTTACTCGATTCCGCCCTCGGTGGTTCTTGTACAAGACGAAAGTCTTGTGTCCGTCACAGTCGCCAGTGTCACGTAGAATTTCCCAATCTCTCCCTTTTTCCTGCCTGATAGCCGCAAAACTGGAAGCTCTAGCTGGGCCGAGACCGCGCTGTGCTTCCCGGTCGCGGCTCCTCTACTTGTTGGACCAGAGACCGACCGCGTCTCGGTATCCGTCTCCTGGGATGTTGGAAGATCTGGTCGGGCCAGGACTGCGCTACCCTTCCCGGACGTGGTCCCACTTCTAGCTGGACCAAAGCCCGACCGCGTCTCGGTAGCCGCGTCTTGGGATGGAGGCCCACGTAGCTCAATTCGACCGCGTTTGCCCGGTCGGCTGTCCCCCTCGCCCGGTCCGCTTCCTCTCGGCCTCTTCGGTCTACGTACCAAGACCGTCCTAGTAGGACAGTCAACTTCCCGGTGCTTCGGTGTATGCTCCATGGTGGAAGATAAGATGCACAAGTGCTATGGTCGGTATGCCGGTGCCGGTATGAAGCCTCGCGACTGGCACCCGGAATTACTTTAACGACCGCGTTAACTCCGGTGCCCGGTTATGCTATGCACCACAACACTCCTTATGCCGGCTTCTACGGGCCGTAATGTCTCTCAAATTAATGGTTTTACACCGTTCACTTTACAGAAAATGATAGTTTAATAATTCCCGTTCTATGTTTGTTCCGTGTTTCACAATTTACAAATAAATATAAAGCCGCAACAGCTACAGCTTGACTGTTTAATTAAATACACTTATTCTACACTAGTAAATAACAATAACTCTTACAACTAGAATCAATGGAGGAGTAGATAGATTAATAAAATAATAATTATTTGTTAAATTCAAGATGGCGGCGGGCAACCTTAAAACTTAACCTCAATAAACTCTGCTCCACCCGACGTTGTATATCGTTCGGTCTCTCGTTAGGAAGTAAGTCAAAACTCCTCGTTTGGACGAGAGGAGCCCAGCTCCGGATGAGAGTGCCACGTCACCATCCAACTCGTCAACCGTCGTTCCTTGCCCTGCCCTTCTTGTCCATTCTCCTATACCATCTATCCCGCTCCTGTCCTTATACCTACATTCCCTCACTGCTATAGACCGCGGAAAATAACTGACCGAGCTGACGTCTCGCTCTGGTTGTTGCTCTCAGCTCCATTGTCCTATTCCCTCCACTGCTATTAATAAACGGCCCCCTTACATACATTAATATTTTATATCACAACTCAGGAATAACAAATAAACAACCAGCTGTCAATTTCGGTCCAGATTTATTTGATAAAGACAACATAAATTTTAAGTATTTCATAAATACTTGCAATTTTTAACTATTTTAAGAAAGAGTTTTGTTTATTAGGTTTGTTTGCGTGAAGAACAGTTTAAGAAAATTCAAGTTCAGAAAGTTCAAGTTTAGAAAGTTCAAGTTCTTAGCTAATACAGTCAAAAATGAATTCGTCATCTAATATGCCGTCTAAAAATCAAGGCCCAATCATCTTCCACACAGAATCAGATAAAGAAGATAGAAACAACGAATCAACAAATCCTGCTGTTAGCATTAACAATATTGCTAACAATACAAGTGGAAGTCACATGGGTGTCAGCTTCGAATTAACTGGACTAAATAAACTGTGTTGAATTTTAAATGAACATCAACAGAATGACTCTCCATTTGTGGCAAACACAATAAATCTGGAAGGTATGTATGATACGTGTAACAGTAATGCCTATTGCAATTTGCAGCTATTATTGATTAATAATGTTACTAAGTGTTTAAAATTGTTAGATATTGTATAAATATTAGAGAAATCATTACGTTTTGTATTACGTATTCTTTATTAAATCAGGACACCAACTGTAAACTAAACTACATGCCAAGTTTAAGTTAAGGTAATTGGCAATTCACAAAACTGTGAAGTGTGAGTACATGTTCAATGTTAGTTTCTTTTTGTTTAGGTTTTAATTTTTAAAACAAAATGTATGCATTTTGTGTTTCAACGATTCAGTTTAAATTAATTTCATTTGAAAATATACAACACAATGATATTAACTATTTACTTTGTTGCAATTTTTAGGCCTCCTCGAAGGTTTAATTCAAACTGGACTGAACAACGAAGTACATCTTCACATTCACATTAACAAGTTGCAATGTTATCATGGATCCGCTGCGTTTACGTCTAATTCAGCTGCAGATAATGAAAATTCTGTGTTTGTGCAGCAACAGAACAACAGTGTCTCAACTAAATTTTAAGCGACGACTTCTCGTTCAGGAGCAAAATTATTACAAGCAGCTGAATTTAACACGATTAGCTTTCCGACACCAGATTCAAAGCAAGAGGGCCAAAATGAAAATATTATTGCTGCACATTCTAAAAACGATGGTAATTACCAATTCAAACATTTCACCTATTTTAGTATACCAACGGTTTAAAACCAAACATCAAATTAAAACCAATCCTAAATAACCTATTAAGCCAACCATTAACTACTTAGTCTACATGCAACCTTAATTGGTTTACATCTGTCCCCAGTATTTGCAGTAATACATGTTCAATTTCTATTTCTAAAACAGAAACAACTGTCACAGAAGTCATAGAAGGTAAAGAAAATTTTTATATTTCTTAAAAAATAACCCTAGAGGAGTTCATAACACGGGCATTAAACATGGACCGCAGTACACAAGATTTTCAAAATCAGTTTAAAATCCAAGTCCAACCACCACCTAAGGGATCTTTCAAATATGAATTTTCAAGCTACGCAGAAATAAAAGCCTTTTGGGCTGAACTTGCAAAACTGAAAGCAAAAACATTAGCTGCCGCAAAAAGTCAAGGTCGTAAAGAAAGTGCAGAAGGACAAGGAAAAGGAAAACTAAAGTTTTAAATCGGAGCTTGAGTTCACCAACTTGTATGTAAACCTCATCGGAAGCAGTTTTAACTGAACCTGAGTCACATTTGATTATTTCACGTTTATGTTTATTGTTGTTGATACATTTAAAAACACATTGCTTAGCTTAGACCGACTTAGACGTTTTACACTTGCAATTGCTTACAATAATAATATATGAGCATAGCAATGTTTTGAAATTAGGTTTAACACTGTTTTTGTTGTACCTAGCATTGCAAATTGTTAATTTGAAATTTTAATATTTTATGTAGAATGGAAATGCAAGAAGTGTGTTGTTGTTTTTCAACTTATGGCCACAATTTAGCGCAAACTTGGTCTTTATTTTAAATTTCATCTTGATGCTAGCAGATTTACATGTAACTATTGTCGCATGGTGTTTAAAAATATTTTAAGCAATTTTAGACACATAAAGCTAAGTCACGGCTACTAAAACTAACGAGAATCTGGATATTGTTATACAAAGAAGACATAAAAGAGCAAATTCCCCAATACGATGGTTGCTATGTCATCTTTTTCTGAGTCTGAGATTGAATTGAAGACATAAAATGAAGATAGTGGCGCTGAGTCCGAAAAAACGTTGGAGTCAGAATCGAAATGAGTTATTTGTTGTCGTTTCTGTTGTGAGTCTGTCATGTCATAGGTTTACTTCAGTGTTGGTATGATTATTTTTGACTTCTACTGTACATTATATTATACAGCTCTCAAAATGATTGTAAAAAAAGTCAAAAGTTCTTTAATATAAAATATTAGGTAGGTTTTAAATTCACTTCAAAGATGAATTAAACTATTATTAACGACATAATATCATAACATCATGTACATTATATTATTTATAGTTTATAATAGTAGAGAAGACTAGCACTACTAGCACTACTAGTAGATAGAAATAGGAATGTAACATAATGAATTTTTGAGTTTGATTTTATTTAAAATGATTAAATGAATTAAAAATTGTAATGAACCAAATAAACTCTTTTTTAAAATAGTTTATTGTTGTGAAAACCGACAGTTATAATAATCTTAGCTGAAAAGAATTGCTGGCACTGACTTTGACATTTATAATAACATAAGTACACAAAATCTTCATTTTTGTAGTTGTATCAAGAAAAATTAATGTAAATAAATTAATTTTTAATAATGATTTTATTTAAAATGAACTGGCAATTGTAGTTACCCAAACAACAAATAAACACTTTTTTTATAACCTTGATACATTATTAACTTATAACTTAGCTAATTAAAAAAATGTTCCTGTTGTCCCCCTGCGCTGTTTTTTTCAATTTGCAATTCAACCTTTAACCACAGTTACTATTGTCACTACAGACTACAGAGTACTACAGACAGACTACTCTGCTAAAAACATTAGTTTTGACTTTCAGTTTTTGTTTTTGAGTTTCCATTGGGAGTAGGTATATAAACATTGTCTAAATACAAATACAAAATAGTATTCAAGTTTATTGTTGTTAAACCGATAATAATAATAATCTAAGCTAAAAAGAATTGCTGACACTGACTTTGCCATTTATAATATAATATTTATAAATATTATCAATTAATAATTATGAACTGATTTAGATTCAACCGATAATTGATGATATGATTATGCTTTTGTGCTACGTATCATAAAATTAAAAATAATACCAATAAAACGTAAAAAGTACATAGGTTCACAAAATCTATATTTTTGTAGTTGTATTAAGGTGTTGACTTTTATTCACATTTCATATAATAAATACAATTTAAAATTTATCTGACTGTGAAAAATGTAAAGTAGTTAACAGCTGTTAAACTGTGTTTGTGACGGCTGATGCTGGTAGAAGGTATGAAATATAAAGCGTAAATTAGTATGCACACTAACTATTCTATGTTACGCAACACAAAATCACGTACTCTGCAGTTGGCACATCGTTTAAAATCTTAAAATGTCAACTCAAGATTCAACGACTTGGCAATACGGTCATTAACTTTTGCTATTAAATAGCATATTGGTTACAGTCTTACAGTAGGAACACTGAAAACTTGGTGTCAGCGTGAAATTCGTTAGGTTATCAAGCAAATTAGCGAATCAAGCCATGTCAGCTGCCACAATTAATGTTTATATATCCTACACTATTTTAAGTTTAAGTGTATATTTTATATTTTATTTTCTAATCAAATCATAGGACCTAGACCCAATTAAAGACTTTTAAATTCCTCAAGGTAATTACTTCCATCTTCTATAATTATGAATTTATGAAAAATTTATGGTTGTCGTTGATAGTTGTGTTCTAAATAATATAAGTCATGAACTAAAATATAACATAAATACAGAGTGCGTTAGTGAGGTTGGTATATTTCCATAGTCTATGGAATGAAAATAAATGTGGTTGTTTTTCTGTAGTTATTTTATTTTACACGATTAAATAAATTGTAAATTTAATTATGATTAAATTTATTCATTAACTTAATTGCAAATTATGTGTTTTATATATTAAATAGACAAATCATCATAATCATAGTACATATAAATATAGTAAATAGTAAGAGATTGAATATTTTTATAGAATATAAATTAAAGATAAATACGCGTGTTACAACTAAAAAGATGAACGTATAAAATAAAGCCTGTATTATTGTTAATATTATTTATTATTATATGATAATACTATACACATTTATACAAATTAATATTAATAAAAATAAAAAATAAAATTATAAATCTCTAAATTAAAATTTGCAGTGTTATGGAGGGTTGCCAACTCTCACAGTTGGGGTGTCATTAGATAGGCCTTGGTCCAGCGGATGGAATGAGGGGCTTGGAAAATTTAGTGTTTTGGCACTTTTTTGAATTATTCACGTTTTAACTTTTTAGCTCTAAACCAATCACAGCCTGGAAATTCAAATTTTTTAAAATTCCAGGGTCCTGATTGGTTCAGAGCTTGATTATTCATTTATTACAAATATTCAAAAAAGAACACAATAAAAAAGAGAGGAAAAAAATTCAAGCCAATAAAAAATATAGAACCTGGCCAGAAATTGTTAATAACAATAATTTTTTCATCCACTTCATTTTTATCTTCGTATCTATGTCTACACTGCAATACAGAACCTACACTCAAGTCAACGGGAAGTTTTGAAATAATATTGGCGTAGCAGTGTCGGTTCCAACAATTTATTTTTATTTTTTTATCTCTAAATTAAAAACTCCATAATGGCATATGGGTAGGCCACAGTTAATAGCCACCAAGTTAAGTCTATGGTCAAACGGATGCCTAAATGAATACGGATAATGTCAATACTGAAATTACCGTGTATTTTATAATAGTAGGCACCGCGTACTGATTAAATTGGAACCTCTTAGACCCGCGTACTACTACAGACCCACGTACTAAATAAAATGTACAAAGTCCCAGCGTATGCAAATTATATTCTCCTACCATTACCTTGCCTACAACCAGTTATAATTTCGTTTTTTTTGCTCTCACCACCTGTGTACTATTACATGCCCGCGTACTATTCGAACTGAGACCTCTCAGACCCGTGTAATATTATTAGCCCGCCCATTATTAAAGAATATC
The DNA here is from genome assembly GCA_949802685.1 of Dicyrtomina minuta. Classification (NCBI taxonomy): domain Eukaryota; kingdom Metazoa; phylum Arthropoda; class Collembola; order Symphypleona; family Dicyrtomidae; genus Dicyrtomina; species Dicyrtomina minuta. The sequence goes on along the minus strand of CATKUY010000180.1, from coordinate 162,198 downwards.
GAGTAATCCTAAGCAAATATTTCTTGAAAATTTGACTAAGCCAAGGCATTGGTAAAATCTTGACCCTCGCCCTCCCAAGCCTGTGATCCAATAATTGTCGGTGCATCAGCCGGTCCTTCTGACAGTAGGTAAAAGATTTTAATGAACAACACAGGATAAATTTAAAATCGCACAACAAGATTGTACTTACTCCTTTTGTATAAATGACTTTCATAAAACACATTTAACCCACTTAAAGGTAAAGCCTTAATTCCCGGCTAACCTGAGATCAAAACTGAGCCCAGACATGTCTGTGGTCATAGCGAAATAAGGTTAAGTCTGTGGTCAAAACATACTCCAACTTTTTCCCGCATGCAGGAAAAACCTACCGTAGGCTAGCCTTTGATAAAAGGTGAGCCCAGGCAAGGTTGTGATTACATATAGCTAATCCTAGGCAAGTCCTTGACCATAGCGTAATGCGGGCAACTCTCTGGTCAAAGCAAAAACTAACCCGGAGCAAGTCTAGCATTCTATAATGGAACACACCGCGTACTATTTAAATCTGTACCTTTAAGACCCGCGTACTAAATACAATGTACAAATTATTGGCGTGGCACGCCGGTAATTTGTTTTCCGGCGTATAGAAATTATTTTCTCCTCCCATTACCTTGCAACCACAGTAAAAATTTCACTTTTTTTTCTTTCTCCTCACCCGCGTACTATTACATGCCCGCGTACTACTCAAACTGAGACCTCTCAGACCTGCGTAATATTACCGGCCCGCGCATTATTATAGAATATACGGTAATCAACAAATATAATATGCGCTTTCAATGGACTGATTGGCAGTATAGCGTGTAGTTCAGAATAATTAGTGGTGGTGGGGATAATGTCGGTAAAACGGTGGTGGAAAATACAGGTCCAATAATAATATATTAATTTCCGTGTTGTCCATAATTATATTTATTTTGATGTATTGCACTGTTTTAATGTTCAACAAATTATGTACCAAAAATTTAAGTAGTGCAATACATCAAAATAAATATAATTATGGACAACACGGAAATTGATACACCATAATATTGGACCTGCCTTTTCCACCGCCGTTTTACGGACACCATCCCCACCACCAGTAACAAAACCTGGATAATTCAATACCCATCACTGCCACCCCCAAAAAGTTTTGTTTTTTTGGAAAAACCTATAAACTAAACCTTCACCCCCACCACGACTACTAACAAAAACTTTAAAATTCAACCCCGCCGCCAACACCACCACCACTACCTAATACTTTAAAATTAACCCCTACTAACACAACCCCCACCAGTATTAATAAAAACTTTAGAATTTAATTCCTAACATCTCGACCACTACCACCACCAATAAAAAAACGGAAGATATTGTATTCACCCGTACAACAAATTCTTATTAATTCTGCACAAAGCTAACCCCAAGCAAGCCTGTGGGCTCAACAGATATAATAGCATTCGGCCAGTGAGGCAAATTATTAATTTTGGGCAAGTCTGTGGTAAATAATTAAGCCATCCGACGATACAGTAAAACCTATCCCATGCACGCCTCTGATCGAAAGCTTTCGCTAAAGCGTTACCGGGGCAGGTCATTGATCAAAACTCAACCCGAGGGAGTCCGATTCCATACTGTAGCACAGGCAAGGCTCTGGTTATATAATAATAATAATAAAGCTCTGGTTAAAACCTACTCCTACCTCGCCTATGGAAAAAACTTAACCCTGGGAAAGTTAATATTGAAGCTTTACAATGGCAAAGTTAGAGACCATCGAGCACGCAAGCCGCGAACATCTAAATTCTAAGCAGTCCCAAAGTATTTCATGAATTTTATTTTACTTTTCAAATTTTGAACAGTTAAATAACAGTTTTTGTCTACTTTCAACTCGTAATCAAATACTAAAGTACGTCAGTAAGTGTAATTCGATCGAAAATTTATCGATTTAATTTAACTAGTCAGTTTTTCACGAATTCTCAAAATCCTACTACGCCGCAAGCTGAACAGACGGAGAAAACTCATTCAAGTACATACATAGAAAATTAGGACGAGAAGAAATAAACCTAAAAAAGCAAGAATCAACTTTAAAACAAAAAGCTAAGTTCCTTCTTATTTATACGTAGGCCAAAGGCCCACAAAATATCATATTTTCTTGTATAAGGTGTTAAGATACTAGCAACACGTATATTTTGGTAGGACCGAGAGAAAAATCAGGAATACAAGATCATCAAACAGATATAAATCATGCCAAACAAAAAGAAAATCCCAGTACCAAGTGGACAAGAGCAGCTAGCCGCTTACTTCTCTTAGCAACTATCTGAGCAACTATTACAACTCAGCCAACAACTAACAACACAAATCACCGCTAACAATGTAACTTTGATTGAAGACTTCAAGAAAGAAATATATTCAGGACTAGTAACTTTAGAAACTAAAATGGAATCAAAATGGAAATCACTAGAAACTAGGATAAATAAAGCTACTTAAAGACTAGAAATTGAAGTGAATATTATAAAAGCAAAATTTAGTGAGCTAAAAAAACGACTTTAAAGTGTTGAGTCAAAAGTAAATGAACCTGAGAGACCGAACAGAAGTAAAGAAATTTTAATCACAGGCCTACTCGTTAGTTACTCACCAGTCGAGGATGCCAAATCAGTAATTATAGACACCCTTAAACGTTATTACACACATATTGTGAAAGCAAAACGAATCTGCAACAAAACTGAACGCAAACCTTCGCTTCTTTTTGTCCAGCTAGCTGACGAGGATAAGGTGGGTTTGGTGCTACAAAAGAAGTCTCGATTAAAGAAGTCTTTACCGCAAGTCTACATCCAACAGTGCAGAAGTAAAAAAGAACAAGAAATCTACATGCACCTAACATATCAATACTGGATAAAGCAACGGGACCCTTCAATCAAAACTGTTAAATACGTTGGAAGTTACTCTTTTGAAGCTGATGGCATCAGATACACTAGTGACGGAATAACTCTGACCAAGGTGCACCGCTGAAATGATCTTATAATCTAAACGATATAATCTAACTAGTTAAAACTGAAATCAAATTGTCAAATGCGTCTATTTTAAATAAACTAATATAATTTATTAAAGTTAGTAACTGTACTTTAACCTGCGAGTGATAAATGAGCTGTTGTCGGAGCTATTAGAGTTGACACCTACAAGGACACAATATTATTGAAAAATACGCTAAATAGTTACCTATAGCATGTTTAAATAAAGCTGGCTTCTCAACCAAGATCATAAGTGAAAAAGAGTGCAACAAACTGTGAAAATTTGATCTTGGAGGGAATTGTTAGTGTTTAATTCTAAATTACAGCTTTATGCAAACTGCGTTCAATTAATAAAAAATAAATTAGAAGATACAACTGCTAATGATGAGTATTAAACTAGAAATAAATTGTTAAATAAGGAAGGTAATATTATTTTAGTGAATCAAAATAAAATTACGGTAATATTGTTACAAGACATTGTGATCAAAAATTCTTAGAAAATATAATACCAGTAGGCTGAATTTTGACTTCAGTAACTGGCAGCCAGGACCGCTTCTAAATTTACCGAAATAAGGTCTCGGAGAGGTCCCTGTCTGGCATTATATCTATGAGGGTTTCAATTACTAATCACTTAATACTGTTAACTAATGTATTACATCAAACATGTTAAATTTAAAGAACAAATATTATATGCGCTACGATGGTCTAACAATTAACTTTGCTTAAACAAAACTAATGTAACCAAAATATTAATCAGATTTGTGTGTGGGCTAAGGCCCGTATATGCAATAAATTAACATACAATGGCAAAGTTAAGGTTGAAGCATACTCCGTCCAAGTATCTGATCAAAACTTGCGCGGTCCAAAGCCTATAGTAATAACTTAACCCACAATAAACTTTATTTAAAGCTTATACTAGGCAAAGTAAAAGTCGATTTGACCACAACCCTATTTACTGTAACAACTAAAACTGAAAATTATATATTAAATTTTTTAATCGCAACCCATTGGGTTGCTAACCTGCTAGTATTGAATTAAAACTTGCGAAAAAAATCAGACTAGCAAAAGTGCTGCAAAAAATAAAAACCTACGTGTGTTACTACTAAACAATGATTATTAAAATGATAATACGTGAGAAACTGATAATAGATAATACTATACATTTGCCTTTCCAAATTAAAAAATAAAATAAAAAAATAGGTGGAAAAAACTAAAATCAAATAGAACCTAAGTGCAAGTTTCTTAAAATTGTTAAGGAAATGTTAAAATTAAAAATTAAATTCTGGCGCCGATTTGCCAATTTTATAGTTTTTAAGAAAATTAAAATATAAAAATTAAACTAAAAATACACTTAAAATTCTAATATTTACTCCTAACCTATAGCCTCAGATTTAATATTTTCCCACTCCTCTATTTCGATATTACTATCGTTGTCGTCTTCGAATGATCCGTCTAAGACCATGGCCAATGCCGTATCAAAGTCAACAAACTCGTTCTTAAATTCTAGTATCAAAGTCCGTAGTAACGGCCACGGCGACTTCTTCTGCGTTGGCGAGGATTGCTTAATAGTTAAATTGTTGATGTCAAAACCTCTGGAAATAGACTCAGTGCTGTCAGTTAAATTTTTCATTGCCTTAGCCTTAGCCTTAGCCTTAGAGCCCTTAGATGATCCTAGTGAAGAAACTAAAGACAAAGAATCGCTATCACTAACGGATTTTTTGGGCGTTAAAATATCAGTTGGCTCGAACTACTCCCTTGTGATAAGTATTTTATTGATCGTTTTGGGGACAACATTGCATCTTTTATCCCTTGTCATGATTTGACATTTAGAAAATAGACGTTATACCTAAATAAATAAATAAAACCAAATTGTAATATATTGATATATTTGATGAATAATAAATGAATTAAAATGTTATTCATTCAATCACTTTAAGTATAAATAAACATATAAAGACATATTAGGATTTAGGATAAAGAAAAAAGTAATTGGGCTAACTGCCGCCATTGTTGCTGGTCAAGACATAATAACTCGAAACAGAGTTGCAAGATTCGGATACTAAGTAGATCTTTGCTGCCAGTAGGATACACTATCTTCATCTGAAACTTGTTTCATCAAATACACCTGAATTTTTAATGCAATCTTCATTTCAAAATTTTTTGCTGCCAATGAAGCTGATAAACCTAGGGGAAAGTTTCGAGAAGAACAAGGACCAACTGGACTTTCAGACTCATGTCAAAAAAGTAAGAATGGCTTAAGAACTTGTGTCGAATGGGCATCTTTGCTTGCTAAAAGATGTTTTTGAAAACAATAAATTGCTTATGGTAATTAAATGGACGCTTTATTTAAATGACTATTTAGGTCTCCAAGCTACATTTTTTATCACATTTCAATAAAATTTAAGTTTTTCAATTGTTATGATATTATCTTAAAAGTTATAATTGGGATTTTGAAAATTTCAAAATTTTAAAGCTTTTTGAAAAATATTTTTTTCTCTGAAACATAAATAAGAATCATTACATTAGTTATGAAATGAGGTATTTTCGAAAAACTTTAAAATTTTGGAATTTTCAAAATCCCAATATTTACTTTTAAGAAACTATCATAACAATTGAAAAACTTAAATTTTATTGGAATGTAATTCAAAATGTAGCTTGAAGACACATTTAAAGACCTAAATAGTCATTTAAATATAGCGTCTATTTAATTAACATAGGCAATTTATTGTTTTAAAAAAAATCTTGTAGCGAGCAAAGATGCCCATTCGACACAAGTTCTCATGCCATTCTTACTTTTTTGACATGCTCTTTTCAGAAAATATACAAGGTGGAAATTCAAACTTTTAGGTTGTGACCATTTCCTCGTGAGTTGCCATTGCCATCCCCAGGAGGTGTAGAAACAGAGACTTGAAGAACTTGGTTTATTGCTATATCAACGGTATTGACACTAAAAAAATGTTTTGTTGTGGCATAGCAAAATGGTTCTATTTAAGAAATTACGTCTGACTCCTACATCAGTGGTAATTCATGATCGTATTCGTCTTAAATAAAAAAATAAAACAAACCAACAAAACATATATTGGATTACCTTTATTTATATATAAATAAACATAAATATTCTAGTATGCCAACTTTGTATTTGCAATGATTTGCATTGCCAAACATAGGAGTACGACAAGACATCAAAAAAGTGTAAACGCTAAAATTTAAAGTACAAATATATATAAATATACAAATCAAAACACTTTAATTTACCTACTCAATCTCATATACTCAAAGAAATATAGTTTTCTATAGAGATCTAAGAACCTTGCCGCTACAAGCATTGGATCAGAAAACCAACTTGCAAATCTTGAGACGAATTGATCTAAAACGGCTGCTTTGACATCAACAAACTTGAAACTTTGTCTACTTTCTTCAACAGCACGTAATTCTAAAACAATAAAAATTATCAGATTTAAGATTTACGAAATTGTATAATCCTGATGACATTAACATATTTTCAATTATTAAATTAATAACAAACAACGTTCGCACAATTTAAATGTCATTACAATAAAATGACAAAGATTATTACTCTGGTGTGTTACTAGGAGCGTTAGTAGAATAGAACTAGCCGTAATTACATCGGCTTAAAGTCTGTCTGTGGCCTTAGCTAAAGGTTTTAATAGAGCACACTATTCCTTTAGATTTTGGTGATCATATTTAAATAACACTTTAGGTTTGAACTCGCTATTTTTTAAATATAATTTGTAGTTAATTGCCTAATTTATGATGTGATTAACTGCGTTAAACATATTCGGCCACAAAGTAAAAAAAAACAAGACAAAAATCAAATTTTTTCTTAGGTAATACAATATTTATGCTTATAATATATAGATTATTTTTTGAATCGTGAATCACAGCCTAGTTTGAGTATGATCACAAACTCAATTATGCTGAATGTAAAATTTAATATTTATGATTTATATAGAGTTGATTATTCAATTATTCATAAAATCATAATCACAAACGTATAGCAGCTCTTACTGAAATTAGAAGGTGAATTAAATCAAATTCAGCATTCCAGCGGGTTTCACTTTTCTTGAGTAATCCACGATCAGTCTGCAGCAGCAGAAGCCTTCTTAATAAGTCAAAATTCATTATTTTAATAAATTCACTATCGCCTTGCGGACTGATCTAGCGACATGTCTGAGCTTAGAATTTTTGAGAATTAACTAAATTGTGTGTGCAGCACACCGATAAGCAACATGTTTCGTTCCAATTGGTCTAGGTATCCCGTGGCAAAAAGCTTCTTTTGGTTTAGGGGCAGAATCAAAGGCCGCCACCATATTAGATCCATTGTCAATGACAATGCTAGTTACCTGGCAAAGTAAAAACAATCAAAACAGCAATTCAACTTAATTAACTTGCAATTCAACTTAATTATAGTTTGTTTAATTCATAAAATTGCATACATTATTTAATATCATTAATTATTATTTAGAACTTAAAACTGATATAATCTTGTTTTCTAACCCAAAGTCAATAAGAACATCATCCATGCAATCTCTCAAAGCCGTTCCAGTGTGCCTACCTGGAAGTTCTGTCAGACGTAGTGTCCTAACTCTCCAAGTGAAGTTGTGAGTTACGTACATAGCCCTGACCGCAATAACTCCTTTGTTCTTATTTGTGGATGAACCATCAACTACCAAACTCACAAACGGTATCTTACTGAAAAATTGCTATAGGTCTTCAGTTGCCTGATAACAAGAACAATCATTACCAATTTAATTTTTTTTATTATTGGGAATACAAAATGCAAGCTTTATTTAAAAGTAAAGACATTTTCATATTGTTATATTTATATAGAATACTTTCTAGAGAAAAACTGCTCAGCTTACTTTCAAACTACAGTTATCTTTTCTTCTTTGCATAGTCTTTTCACTTAAAGTGCGTATGCATGGATCTAGGTCCTGAACCAGCATTTGAAATGCGTCCCATCGAGACATTTTAAACGAAAGGTTATTCATCACAGTGTGACGTACGCAATTGAGTTTGTAAAGTTTGTGCATGGGGTTGTTCATAGAATACAAAGTATTCAGTTTTATATCAAAAGAAGAGTCAAACACAAAACGCCAATCCCATGAATCGTCTATAAACATCAAAATAATAATAATAAACCTGAAAAACTAAAACCAAAAAATAAACAAAAACTATACAATAAAGTATCAGGCCACAACAAGCAGTTAACAAGTACCTAAAAATTTAACTTTGAATACATTAGGACTCACGATAGGAAAGCATATGATGAATAATGTATAACAACATTAAAAATAGTGTAGTGACCACTACCAGGTAGTTGGCATACTAAAATTTGAATCGGCAATAACTATGTAGTATTTTAAATTATGAAATCATCTTATTCAAAATAAATTACTCTAGAACGTTGTAAAATGCGCTCTTAATAAAGTTAAAGTCAAGAATCTAAGAAACATTATTTAGTATATTAGTTTAGTTACTATATACTATAGTTAAGACTGGAGACGTTATATGCAACAAATTATAAAGTATAAAAAGTGTCACTAAATATAGTAAAACTGTGCTGATAAAGCAACAAAAAGATATAAATAATATTGACTAAATTTCTACTTACTGAAAAGTGCCTGTTGAAATTTGAAATTGACGTTTCATGACTAGAGATAGGAGGCCAGTTTGGTTTTCAAAGCTTGCACTTCAAGACGTTTCTTTTTTCAGTAGGTTTAGTCGTCGTGGTGATGTATTCTTCCCGATGCCCAAGGTCATCAAAATTTAGGGCCAGTTTTTCGTTTAATTTAAAGTTAGGTCTTTTAGTCAAATTCTAGTGAACTGGGAAAGCACTTAGTGATGAGTCAACAGATTGACCCCGTGATGTTGATCCTGATTAAACAGAGGAGAGAAGCCAACTAAAGTAGCTAGGGATGAGAATTTGAGTTTGAGTTTGAGTAAACTTTATTATAGTGTCAGGTTCATTAAATACAATTTTACTGCTTTTCAATAAAGGACACTATTATAATTATACATACTTAAATTAAACTAATACAATTATACTATAAATTACAAGCACACATTATCAAATCAAATCAATGACCTAATACCAATTAATCAAAATTCCACATAAAACAATTAATACCAATAGGACAATAATATACTACACTACCCATTACAGTGGTTGATACACAGAATATTCAACAGGTGTCCTCACACTCATTAAGTGTTGAGTAAGAACGGACCTGAAATTACAATCTTCACAACACTTTACACTATCAGGCAAAGCATTCCATTCAGTAATACTTCTATACAAAAACGAGTGCCTATAATTTTTCTGTATTACAATTAGTGAGATACTCCAGTAGACATGAATTACTAGACCTAGTTACACGCTCTGGCTGCTTCAATACATACCATGAGCCAAAATTAGCAATATCAGAACCATATTTTATCGTTCTATACACAAATGACATCGAATACAAGCTTATTCTTTCCAATACTAACAACGTATATGTCCGCTCCAGTAATACATTCTGCATAAGTATAAGACAATTAGGTTTGTTCTTCCTCTTTTTAAACACATTCTTGTCAGTAAATTGAATAATTAAACTTTTAATTTTATTCTGCAATGCCTGCAGCTCACCTCGAGAACGACAAATAGTTCAACAAATTCAATTTCTGACTCTGACCTCCATCTCCATCTGATGAAACTTGGTTTGAATGTGAATAATCTGAGTGATGGTCCAGGTTTAAATTAGTTGCAGAAAGTTTCGTATTTGTTCTAGATGTTCCTGAAGGCAAAAAAGATTTTAAAAAAAGATAAGTATTTGCTTTCTCCAATACATAAATGTATTTGTACTTTGTACTAAAAAGTGGAGAGTACAAAATCAAAATCTACAACGGCATTGAAAATTACTACTAATGTACGGGTTTCGATGTCACACATGCATAACTTATAAAGGAAGCACTTTAATTTAAATGAAAAAAAGATTATTATAAACAATTTTAATTAAAACTGTACCTCGACCTTGCGTCTGAATTGGGAAACATTTTCGCCGAAATAAAGGGCGCGGAGGTATGCGGTCGAGTTTGATTAATGTTTCTGAACCATCTAATATAAACAATGATGTTGTTTTTGTGGCTTTGTCCTTGGTGTTTACACTAATATTTTTTTGAGAGTGTAAACCTAGTAATTCTAGGTTTTGTTCTTAATCTTCATTAACGGACATGAATAATTCTGAATCTGAAGCTTTTAAAAGTGTAGAACTTTCATTTTAATTAGCGTTAGAATTTTCTAGCGATCTCGAAAGAGATTTCTTACGTGAACTGTGCTTCCTTTCTGTTCGGGCTACCGCAAGAAGTGACATTGATTTACTCAAACCTGAACTACTTGAACTTAAGCTGCAAAATTTTGATGTAGACGGAGTACTACTTTCTTTTCTTTTTCTGGTTCGCTTTTTGGAAGACCTAGTAACCGCAGATGAAATAGCTAAACTTGTAGATTTCGTGGTGCCGTCGTCATCAGTGGCACTATTGGCAGTGGCAGTGGCAAAGGAGGAGTAATCTGATTTAACTAGTAGGGTAGTATTCGTAGAGCTAGAAGTATCAATGTTAGTTGTAGATTTTGATTTTCCTGCTTCTGCTCTAGTTTTAGTTTTAGAAAGTGCACCTGGTAATTTCGCAGGTTTCGACTTTTTTACTTTGCCTATTATTGTTAAGCTTTACACAATGAAATAATACGAAAATTTAACTCAGTCAACTGACCCCTGATTAAATTAAAAATATACTCTGCTACGGATATGAGATTAATTAAAAAACAGAGTGAAGCTCTATCGAGCTTCAAACTTAAAGTAAAAATAAAACTAAAACTAGGATGCAGTACTTTTTTTATACTCTAGAAAATGTCACTCTGAAAATCTTGCAATAGCAGTAAAGAAAGGGCAAGCAACGCCAATTAAATTATTACTAGAGTTAAAAATATTTAAATTTGAAATTAGAAAAGCTCAGAGATAGGAAAAAATGAAGTTCAATAATTTATAAAAGTATTTACAAATTAAAGTTTGTTAGATAAATTAAAGGTAAAATAAAAACAACCAAATTTCAAATTAGTAAATATCAACGGTATAAGCAAAGTCTTCGCTTACAATGCTACTATTTGCAGTAATCAAAAATACAGACGTAATGCTGCCCTCATTTCTCTAAAATCTTAATTTCTTTCCTCCAGCAGTTTTAATTGCTTGTGAGCCTGTTATAAAATTGTAAAACTGTGCTTCTAAATAATTCATAACTTGTACACGTTGACGATTGCAACCAAGTCCAATTATTGCTTCTCGAAACATAACAACAGACGAAGGTCACAGTGCAATTGTTTCAACATAAAGAAACAATACAGCTTTAGCAACATCAGCAACTATGTAATCTTCCATAATAAAGACGTCATTCGATGCAGTTCCAGTTGCAGTACCAGCATTTTGCGGGTGGTGAACCTCGTCTTCCTATTTAGTTAAATAATTTATATTCAAATATTACCCATTTGCCCATTTTAAATATGACTTACGCAACAACCAAGTAACAATCGTGCTGATATTTTGGAATGTCAACACTGATAAAAGTAGAATAATATTTATTCTTAACTATCAACTGTGTAGTAAATTTTGTTACTCGTTATCTTTAATTTAGTACTTTAGTTGTTAGCATACTACTACAGTACTTAATTACTTGCAGTTGGAACACTAACAAATAGTATATTTTGCATACCTCATTTATATATTGTTGGTGCAAGTGTTCTGAATCCTCGTTGCCACCATTAAAATATGATACTAGAAATCCGTGAAAGGGAATGAACCCATCTGAGCACACAATAACTTTGTCTGTAAATGCATATTGGTCCGTTTAGTTTTGCAAAGTCAGTAGACTACGTAGTTGACTGGTCGCGGTATTAGAAACTTTAAATAATAGTGGCGTCTGTACCAAATAAGTTACGACAAAATATATATAAATATTCACTTGAATTTTGATATTCAAGACCTAAATATTGTGCACACCATAGTTGGACATAACATAAGGGACCCTGCTATTTTCGTTAACGACCGGCCTCCCGGTCGACAAAACCAAAAAATGTTGGGCTCTACCCTGACTTATTCATTTTTCCTCTCGCCGCAACAGGCCACAAGCCATGAGCCCAAAAATTGGGCTCAAGAGTTTTTTGTTTCCGTAGTAGGGTAATGAGTCCAAAGCGTTCAAAAATGACGCTTAGCCTCTTTGGACTCAGTTTGGACTCAGTACTGTCTTCCAAAAAAATATTTGAAATACATAAAGAGGAAATCCAAACCAGGGGATATGTACGTCGTATGTATATGCATTGCAGGTCGCACAACCCATTAGTTAGTGCACAGATTGTAATAATTTTAATAAATAATTCTAATTTCTGTGTGCCTGTGGTAATGCAACAAAATAATTGTAATATTAATTAAAGTTACTTAAAAGTTACGTTACAACTGCAACACATCTAACTTGAATTTACGTGATATTTATAAATTTCACAAATTTTATTATTAAAATATATGCACATTGTTTTGGTCGGATAAATAAGGCTTTATCAGCAGCATATATTTTTAATTATTTGAATTACTCGGAAATTATTTAAGAGCATTTCATTTGCTTATGCAATTAAAAAATACCAAGAATTTAAAATTCAAGAAACATCTAGAGTGATCTAGACCAATAAATATTATTGAACATATAAAATATCACTTAAATTATATGAACATAATATTGATGTTTTTTTTAAATAGCAACATAATAATCAAATAATTCAAATAGTTTAAATCTTTTAGCCCAGCTAATAACAAAATACTAGAAAAGTGCACTGGGCATTAGGTATATACAGCATACGGCATACCTACGGGGATGTCACACAGCCACAGCAATTACGGCTACTGCTACTACACTACACATTCTGTAGAGTTTAAAAAGACGTGGAGGCTGCTACTGCTACTGTTGGCTCAACTGGCTGCTTTAATTGTAATTTTGTAATGCACTACCGCCAAGCAATTTATAATACAAAATACAATTGTTATGAGTGCTGTACGCTACACTGTACTGACACCGACACTGCGTACCAGTGTACTTCTACCACTACAATGTACTGTGAGTACAAATACAATGTTGAGTACTGAGTACTAAGTACTGCAACTAGTAGTACTGGTACTGGCACTGGCACTAGTGACAGTTACTGTACTGCTAAAATTATTTAAATTGTACCAGTAACTTGTGGTGTGTGAGCATAAGTTTCAAGTAGCAAATGGCGAATGGTGATGAAACTTGAGCTGATGTGAATCGTGAAAATTAACTATGAAAGCTTTTACTGAAGTTACTGTTTTGTGGAATTGAAACAAATTTAAGCTTACGAGAATTACAATTTAAAATAAAAATAGATGTAATATTTCAAGTTAATTGATATTTAAGTACTATTTATCAGTGTTATTAATTAGCGTATAGTTCCAGATGCTAGTCACTTTAACGTTTAAGAACGCTGCTAACAAATCAATCCGTATACTTGTGTATACTAATTTTTATGATTGAGCGTGCATCTGTGTGCCTACAGTGAATATTCGAAAATATGCTTTAGTGTATAAACGAATACTGTAGGATAGTGTATTAACTACAGTTAAAATGGTATTATTATGAAGATGCCACTAAATTCAAATTATGCACGATAAAATGCACTCTGCAATGCAAAACACAAGGTTTTTCTCAGTTTTTTCAACCCTTATTGTTTTACCTTGGACTTTTGATACCCAAAAAATTCCTACCTACAAGGAATCCTAAGACTTTTCGCACCCCAAGACTATGAATTGAGTGGAAGTATAATAAAAAACGAAACTATTTATGGCAGTACACGCTTAGAAAAGATCACATTTACTGCAGTAAACTTAACAGATTTATGTGTTAATTTCAATACAATAAATAGTTAATTTCCATTTTTTTAAAGTATGAAAATTTGTAAGCTGCATAAAACACTGCCTTGTGGTAATACATCTACACCTTATAATGTTACAGTTAACTAAAAATAGTGTAGAGAATTTATGCTGCCGTATATTAGCCTAAATTAGTGTCACAACTGTAAATGAATTGTCTTAGACGAGTGGTTTAAGACGCTGGTAACAATATAGAAGGTTTAGGCTTTGGGCCGGAAATTTTTGTATTATCTTTCGATTCAGTTAGTCACGTAACCACTTTTTGTTATATATGCAACACAGAAAATAATTAACTCAGCTTAACAATTACAGTGTCAATCTCTAAATAAAATTTGTGTTAACTACTGTAACACCTTCTAGTGTCTATGTTGAACTAATGAGTTACAAATTAACATCAATGTAGTAAATTTGCATATTATACTTTTCTAAACGTGTACTGTAGTAATATGGCAGCTTTAAATGAGTTTAATAAATTATTACTAATAAACAAATAAATTCTACCCGGATTTTTCTTACCCATATGGATTCTACACGGACTTTGTCTACCCATATGGATTCTACACGGACGTTTTCTACTTATATGGATTCTACACGGACTTCTACCACCCATTAAGTATTATACACGGGCTTTTTGTACCCATATGAATTCTACACGGACTTTTTTTACCCATATGTATTCTACACAGACATTGCCTAACCATATGGATTCTACACGGAATTTTCCTAGCCATATGGATTCAACACGGAATTTGCCTAACTATATAGATTCTTCATAGACTTTTCCTACCCATATATATTCTACACGGACTTTGTCTACCCATAAGGATTCTAGACGGACGTTTCCTACCCATATGAATTCTCCACGGACTTTTTCTACCCATATGGCTTGTACACAGACTTTTTCTACAAATAAGGATTTAAAACAGACGTTTTCTACCCATATGGATTCTACACGCTTAGAAAAGATCTTAACTAACTTTAAGTTAGGTCGAGCTAACACATTTGGTTGTTAAATTTAACACGATTTTTTTAACACGATTTAATTCCAACACGAAACACGGTCTGAGGCCAGTGGTTAAAGAAGCCGATACCTGACTAGAAGAATGCAGGTTCGAGCTTCACTTTTTGCATTATTTTTTAAATCAGTTAGTGACGCATTTTACTCTTGGTTACGTATTCAACACAGAAAATTGTTAATTGAGTCTCACATATTACAGTGTAAAAAATACCTTAATTTGTGGGTATAATCTTTTTAGATTAGTCATATGCATTTAAATCTGAGCCAGATTCATTTAACTGTTAGACAGAAGAACGTATTTTTGCAGACGGGTTTTTACGAATTGCAGAGAATTGTTTTTCACTGACACCGGAAAAACATTTTATTTGTCAGACAAATAGGTGTTTCATCAGCGATTCAGCGTTATCAAAATTAATAACAAAAATTTATTGCTGGGATGAGGTATCTTCCTTTGTATCATCCCTGATCCTGGCCAGCGCAACTTTTGTATCTTTTTCTTCACACTGCAGGGTTTTTTTGTGCCTGGCACAGTAGTATGTGATTTTTATATACTTCCTATTTTTTGCTTATACACTGATATACATACTTTTAATTTATGGGTGGTATTTTAACGCTTCAGACATAAAACAACAACGATGTTATTTTCAATATGATTAATAAATTATATTTCACTTGAAGCTTCTACTGATGCAACACAGAAAAATGTGTTCAGCTTGTATTTCTGTAGTAACTAGAATCACAATAAAGTTTTTTTACTAACTGTATTGGTGCACTCATTACTTAAGTGCACTATTAAGTTAAGTGTACCAACTACTTAGTGTCGCCACTGATTTGTTCACTAGCTAATTTGATGCACAAATTATTTTAGTGCACTGATTAGTTAGGTGCACTAGTTACTTATTGTCGCAACTATTTTATGCACTAGCTACATTAGTGCAGAAATAACTTTAATAGTGCACTAATTAGTTAGGTGCACACTTAACTTAGTATCACAACTAATTTGTGAATCAGCTACTCAGTGATGTTATTGATTTAAAGCACTGCATATTTTAGTGCGCATGTTATATGGACGCACGCATTAGTGTGGTGTTTTTAACTATCTTGTGCCGTATTAGATTCGATTTAATAACAAATAAGATGCACTAATAACTTTAGTGCATAAATTTGCCAAGTGTACCAGAAATTTAGTGTTGCAACACAATATCTGCACCTACTGCTTAAGCGCACAACGAAATTGTTTGCACAAATTATTTAGGTAAACCATGAACTTAGTGACGCACTTCTCCCGCTCTGGCGCGAAATTCGTAAAGTTAGAATCTGTGAATAGTCTGAGTTCAAATTTGTAAAACATTTCAGTTTTTCTTGTTCATCTGCTTTAAAAAGTAAAATAAGTGATTACTATATCTTATTTATACTAAAGTGTACAATATAAGTTGGAGTAACCATAGACACAGGTAAGAAATAATTTATTTCTTGTCAAACAAAAATCAGGGTTGTGCCCGGCTGTAGGCTAGCTATATAAACCTGTATACAAACTTATTTTCATTTAACACTAGCAATCATTCATTTCATGTTCTAGTAGCACCAGTATCAGGCATTTATTTTGCCAGAAATCTGGAGGAATTGTCTACTGATTCGGAACTTGAGATGAAAGAGGACTGCCTTTTTTAATAGCCAAACCGATCCTGATAGACAAAAGTCTCTTGAAATCATAATTTATTGCAAAGTGGTAAATGAAAACAAGACAAAAGAAATATCAAACTCTGTTGACGGTGCAACTGATGGGCTCAGGATTAAGCCTGTCAAAACGGCTTCAGGCAGAGGGCCACTTAATATATTTCATGGATTTGCAGGTTGCTCCAGTAGCGGACCTGTAGTAGCAAATACACATTATGGGTTTAGAGGCATATCATCAGTACAAGGGGGCCTTAGTAGCGGACCTAGTACAATAACCCATATATCAAAAACAATTACAGGGGAAGGCAGGTTAGGTAATACTGAAGTAGTACAAAACAGTGAGTAGGCTAAGGCATGGGGGGTCACTTCAGTCAAGGAGGGCGCCACTATCGAAACCGTTTGTAGATGTGACCAAAATTAATTTGCATTACTCCAAAGACGCTGCTGCAGCTCTATGCAAATTGCGCGACGGAGTAATGCTAAAAAAACCAAAAAAAAATCCTAACCATGCCTTAAAAGCCTCTCATTCATTCATAGCCCTAATACAAGAGCCATACTACTTTAAGTCAGCAATTAGAGGCCTAGGTAGACAGAACCGAATATATGCAGACAGTAGCACCACAAATAATACCACACCGCCACGTGCATGCATGCTTGTGACAAATAATGTCCACTTAGAGTTGCTAGCTCAATTCTCCGAAAGGGATCCAGTAGCAATATCTACTAAATGGCGTAACCAAGTAATGATATTTGCCTCAGAATACATGACACACAATGCTCACTGTCCACCGCAGGCACTCATAAAGCCTATAGAGCACTGCAACTTAAACAATATTCCTTTGGTTGTGGGAGCAGACTGCAATGCACACCACATCTACTGGGGTAGCACAGAAACAAACAGTAGGGGTGAACAACTATTTAAGTACATGATGCTTAACAACATCGATGTGACAACTAGGGATGATACTCCCACGTTTGTAACCAAAACGCGCAGGAAGGTGCTAGACATCACACTTGCGAACGAAAAGGCCTAGGTATTAATTAAGGACTGGGATGTAAGCAAAGAAGAGTCGCTCTCTGATTATAAATACATTACATTTATGGTCAGTGCTGAGCGACCGCAACCTAAATTCAGCAGAAACATTCGCAAAACTGACTAGGACTACTACATTTTGGAGCTTTTGGAGCTCAGTGACTAAATGGCTTTAATAGAACCAGGACTAGAGTACAAATGCAAGGCAATTGAACAGAGGGCATTTGAAATCAATAATGCTATTACAAAATCATGGAAAAAATCATGTCCTCTGAATCAAACATATCCTGAGTGTAAAGCAGTGCCATGGTGGGACAAGGAGCTAAGCACCTTGCGCAAAAAGGCAAGGCAAGCCTACTGCAATACAAAGCCTGGGAAAAATGACATAAACAGGTCAAACTACACAGCTGCTCTAAGAGCACTCAAAAAGACAATCCATAGAAAGAAAAGAAACTCATGGCAGAATTACTGCAGTGAGGTGTCAACCCTACCTGCAGCTGTCCGATTACACAAAGTACTATCAGGTGAAACAAGAAAGGAACTGGGGATTATTAAAGACCCGGTGTTGGGCACCAGAATCCTGGACTCGAGGACTGCACTGCAGACTAGTAGATTGCCATTTTCCAGATGACCCAGTTAGTAACACAGCAGACTAGGATTACACAGTGAGTGATATCAACCTCATAGAGAAAATTGTCACTTTACCAAAGCTATGGGCAGCAGTTTTCAGCTTTAGCCCTTACAAAGCACCTGGGCCTGACAGTATAGCCCCTGTGCTACTGCAGAAGGGTATAAGTGCAACCTTTAATCATATGCTGGAATTATTTAAAGCAAGTCTTGCGACGGGCTATATTCCAAGTATATAGAGGCAAACGAGAATTATCTTTCTTTCAAAACCCGGCAAATCGGACAATGAAATGCACTCAGCATAAAGACCGATTCAACTAAATTCATTCATGCTAAAGACTATAGAGACTAATAGATAGAAATCTTAGAAGTCTACAGCTGGTACAATACTTAGAAGCTAATAATCAGTTTGTCTATTTAAAAGGCTCATCAACTGAAGCAAATATTCACAGGCTAGTTTTGTGCATTAAAAAAGCCCTTGTAATTAAAAAAATAGTACTAGGTGTATTTATTGACATTAAGGGTGCATTTAACAACCTCTTTTACAATGCAATCACCCAGGCACTAACCGAATTCAACGTCAATCCAACCGTAATACGTTGGATAAAGTTCATGCTTGGTCACAGAACTGCAACTGCATCGGTAAATGAAATTTCCATTTCTAAGAAAATTACTAGCAGCTGTCCGCAGGGGGGCGTGTTTTCGCCACTGATCTGGAACCTGGTAATGAATGAGTTGCTAGTTAAACTCAAAACAGTATCATTAGCACTATCACAAGCATTTGCAGACAATGAATGCGTACTACAGAGTGGCATTAATCCTAACGTTGTGGCGGACAGAATTCAGAGAAGTGTCAAGCTAATTGAAAACTGGTGCCCATCAAAGGGACTAAATGCGAACCCCAATAAAACGGATCCGGTACTTTTTGGGCATAAAAGAGCAGTTCAACTGAAACCTGTTAAGCTCAACGGGGCAGTTCTTCAATGCAAAGATTCAGCAAGGTACTTGGGGCTGCTTATTGATAGCAAACTTCTATGGAACAAGCATTGCATAAGCCTTGAACTTTGGGCATCGACGGCAATGGGGCGCTGCCGCAGGGCTGTTGGTAAGACCTGGGGCTTCACGCCTAAAATTGCTAGATGGGTATATACCCTCGTAGTAAGACCCAAGTTAAAGTATGCAGTCATAGGATGTGCATGGCTCTTAACAAAAAGTGCTGCACTAAAACTCTTAAAAAAGTGCAGAGGCTGGCTTGTCTTTGTATAACCAGCGCCATGTGATCTACGCCAAAGGCTACAAAGGAATACTTTACTGGGCTGTCACCCATAGATATACATCTCATGAATTTAGTCTTAAGGACCAGGCAAAGGCTCATTGATCAAAGCCATTGGCGGAACAACACACTAAGTCACAGCATCAAAAATCACGTTGGGTTAAGTACTAGCTGGGCTAAAAATATACCAGTACTTCAAATGCCCTCTGATAATGATGTCATACATGAAATTGGCAGTACCCTAACGGTGCAGATACAAAACAAAGCACACTAGAAGCATAATCTTTCAGCGCAAGTCACAGGCATTGTTTGCTTCACTGATGGCTCCAAGGATGGAGACAGCTGGGGATGTGGCTGCCATATAGAAGATTGGGCAGACACAGAGAACGTAAGTGTGATCTGTGAAATCTCCCAATCATTAGGCAAATACGCCACTGTCTACCAATCTAAAGTGGTAGCAATATCACTAGCAGCGAAGTAACTTATAGCACGGGTCCATATCAATAAGTCCATCACTATCTTTAGCGACAGTCAGAGCGCCTTGAGATCTCTGACTAAACTGAGTACTGACTCAAAGCTCCTTAAGGACTGTTGTAATGACTTGACGGAGCTGGCGACCATAAATAAGGTCAAACTCATTTGGATACCTGCTCACATGGGCTTTGAGGGCAACGAGATTGCCGATCAGCTAGCTCGTAGTGCGCACATGGAGTTGGTAGGAGGTACCAGGGTCCCAATTGGACCTGAACCAATACTTACCATATTAAATAGCGTTAAGCACAACGAAATTTGTAAGTGGCAGCGTACGATGCATCTGCGCAGGTCGGATAAAAGGAAAGACTGCAAACTTGCAACTTACTTCTTTATGTAAAGCCAAGTTACATAACGGGCTCTAACTCGCTTGTGTCACTATCGAGGCAGGCAATGCAGTTACTGACGTACATATACTCAAGACACTGCCAGCTACAAAAGCACCTTCACTGTATGGGCGTTGTCAATTTCCCACTATGCCTAGTGTGTGGCAAAGAAAATGAGACAGTACTACACTATCTGGTAAGGTGTTGCATTTATATGTATCATCGCATGCAAAGTTTGAACTGGTTCTTCGGTCCCAGCATATATTCGCATGAAATAATCACTGAAACCCCTAAAAGAGACGTGTTAGCATACATTATTGCTACAGGTAGATTCGACAGCGGCTAAATTAATTATTAGGTTAAGTCTTAAATAGGGACAGCAGTGGGTCAGCAATGGCCTGCGCTACCTTAGTGCTGTTACAATAATGGTACTTATGACCCTAAAGATACATACATAGTGACGCACTTAATAGAAGGCACCAACTGCATGAGCACAAAAATAACGTTTGTGCACTAATATGCTGGGTGCACAAGCTATTTTGTCTCGCATTGGATCTGGTTAAATATCTACTTCAGTATCCGAATTTTGTGCCGCTACTTTAACACTGCGGTTACTGCTGTTAACATATAGCACAAATTATTTTTATGTACCAATTAAATAAGTGAATCAGCTCTGTCCAGTATAAGCTGTTTAAGTGCACAAATTGGTTTAGTTGAATACCTAATGTGTCTACGGTGCTTACATACTAACTTTGTGTCTGGTATTTATTATTATTTAATAAAACAATAAAATAATTTTTATTTTAATATATAGCTAACTGACTTACATGCTATTTGCCTACATTTTGTATAATAAGGTACAAACTACTTTTGGTCTGATCTATCAACTGCATATATCGTAAAAGAATATCTCAAAATTTGATAAATAAAAATATAAAATCCAAAAATTCCTAATGAAATATTTTAAAACATAAACTGGCATAAGTTTAAAAATTCTGCATCACTGTCACTGTCATTAGTGTAAGTGCAATGTGCATTGCCATGTTTATTTAAATAATGATTACCATTATTTTAATTTTTGATTAGTGATGTGGTGTTGGTGGTAAATCTTGTTTCCGTTCATACTTTTAAATAAATATTCAATATTCATACATATTATATTATATATATTTAAGTCGTTGTTAGTAATATAGTAAAGTGTGTAGGCAATAGTCAATAGTAAATAGTTATAATATTTTATCATTATTATTGTATATGTTAACATGCTTTGCTGAGGGCTACAATATTTTTATAGGTAGGTAAGAATTACTTTCAGTATCTGAGGGGTCGGCTCAAAATGAGCCTTAGTAAGGGAAAGGAGGTGAAAATTTTGACGTGGACTGCCTATAAGACCGATCGTTGAAAGGAGAAAGAAAAAACGAACGAATGTGAACGGCACTTTTTTTCAGGCTCCCTCCCGGCTTACAAAGAGGTAGTTTTTTTTTGAATTAGTGACTCTTGTTTACAAGTTTTTTGAAAAGAAAAGTGATCGAATGTCCGTCTCTGGTGCATACAGAATACAATATATCATTTAAAATTTAAAGGTAAAATTTAAATAAGAAAATTGATTTGAATAATTTGATTCTATTTCTTGCATTGCACAATTCAATTTACAAACTTGGCTGTAACATAACCCAAAAATCAAGAAGCTTACTGCTTGTGTTACTTACGTACCCCAAGTGTAAAAAAAAAAATTATTGAAGCTACAGCGAGTAATATGTAAAGTTTACTTTATATATTTTAAGTTCAGAAAAGAACTCAGTATCAGTCACGCTTTTGGCTGTAATCTTAATAGCCTACAATTAGTTCTACAGTGTTCAGGCTTAAAATAATTAATACCTTTTACGTTAAACTTTGCACGTAAATTACACTAAAGAATGTAATTTTTAATTGTTGTCACACATAAAAAACGAACACACAACTACACAACACAGTCTCAGTCACAGTCAAGGGTCACAGTAGATACAAAATGCACTAATTTTACAATGCAATTACTACATTTTTATTTATAAAAGCAAGATTCATGAAATCAATTTTTTTTAAATTTACCAAAAATAAATCAATTTAAACTGTTGTATTAAAATGAAAAATGAACATATAATATAAAAGTGTTTTTAAATTTCTAAGATGTCTTGTCTCTAGCTTCTAGATTAAGTAGTCAAACTAATCAAACAGCAAGCAAACTGGCTGTAGGCTCTGGCTTTAACAACTAAAATAGTCTTTACGAACAAACTGCATTTAAATAATTTAAACGTTTTCTTGCATTTTCTAAGATAAGTTGACGTGTTCTTACAAATATGTATTACAGAAATTATAATAATAAGAATAATGTTACATAACTATGTACATAAACAAATATAAAATTAAATTTACCTATTTTCTATTTTAAAACTTAATATTATTTGTAATAGCGTGATTAGGTACTTGCGTTAGATTGTGTTAATGAATTTAAATTGTTAAAATATAAGGAATAAAAAATGGTTCGTTGTGATTTTTCAATTAGGCACTTAAATTGTTAGTTTTGTGCCCATAATATAATTATGCACTACATACTCAATACACAAATAAACGAAACCATACTGAACCTTTTTATCAGTTGGAGTTGAGTATACTGTATGTAGAATGTTTAACTCCTGCTGAGTCTGTTAGTAGCAACTTACTTAAGCCTACGTGTATATTTATTCAGAAATTTACAGTTTGTTTTACTAAATAGTTAAAACTAATAAGTTAAAGTACAACTTTAATTAGAGTTCCAATACCACAGTCTACAGTAACAACAGTTCAAAAGTTACAATTGTAAATGCACAACTTTACTGCTAGATAGTTGGTAGTAGTGTTAGTACAGTACTACTACTGCTACTACTAATACTACTAAAGCGCAAAGTTTTAACGTTGAGATATATACAGCAAATTAGAGTTAACCTTTAAATAGGTTATGACGACAATAGGTAAAAGTACAACTTAAATATTGTCGCAACACCAAAATCTACTTTCTACAGTTGACAGTTCTACAGTTACAAATTTAAATGGCCAACTTTACCGCAAGTTCGTTTGGTACACTACTACTACTAATACAGACAGTGAGCCAATCACTGGTTCTGAGTTTCTGACGAGCTAACGTGATGTTTACATGTTTATATTGTATCCTACAGCCAGCCTGCCAGCCTTAGCACCAATTTTAAAGTAATACCAGAGTAATTAAAGACAAAAAAAGTACATACAAAAATTAATAAAGTTATATTAGTTTTATCGTAAATCCAGAAACGACGTGCTGCTGTAGCTGCGAACATCTGAAAATCAAAGAATGTTGTCCTTAAATTCTTTAAAACTTGTAAGCGAGTTGTTAAACTAACAATTTATATTTACTTCGTGAGTTTGTTTTCATGCTGGTTTTGCAATAAACCAGTTACAATGTTTTTCAAACTGTGATTCGTAGTTGTACTTGTACCTTAATAGAATACAAATGTTTTTATCACTTAAAGAACTAAACATCCGCAGCTGATGCTTATATGACTAAGCACTTAGACGACGTGTGTGAATACCTACACCAACTAACAAATATCCAGCAACAACTTCATCCGTCTACGCAACCCTTTGTTCCAAATTTTAATTATGGTACTATATTTAGCAATAAAACTTTTATTGCAAACTACAAATTACTAGCTGCAAAAAATTTAATTGTTTAAAAGATTTAGAATGATTTTAAAAACATTTATGCAGGAATATTAACTAAAACCATGGAAGAAGAAAAAACTGACGAATTAATTTAAAAGGATCACAGTAAGTTATTTATTAACACTTGGTGACTTTAAAAATATAATTTATAAATTCTTTTGCTTAAGTTTATTATGCATTAAAGAAATTTTAATATCTTAAAATACATAAATATTGCATTTTTACGATCACCTTGTCTGACGAATATACTCATATTATGTTCTGTTACATTTTGTCTGTTCCATTAGGATCTGGCCAGAAGCTGAGCAATGACGACGACAACAATAGAGACGTAGAAGTTGCAACCCTAGAATTACTACAATCTCAAAGTCTACAACCCACTACAACTTCGACTGTGGATGCCAAAACCAGTTCAAAGAGAAAAAATTTGTCGGACTCTCAATTCCGAAATGCACATAATCCTAAGACTCCGATTCGGGGTGAAGTGCTTAGTCCATGCTCCTTAAATCCAGCTATTAGCATGTCTTCAAGTTTTACGCCAGCTGAAATAAGTAGCATTGAGGATATTATTCGTGAGCAGCATACATACACTACAAATTATGATTATGACTAATATAAAATATATATTATACTTTTATTTTCTGAAACCCAAAATAAGATTTAAGATTGCTTTAAGGAAATAATTTTAACTAAATGTATGTTTATTTTGTTATTTCCACATTTAGGAAAATCAGTTGCTTCAAGTCTCACTTTGCTGAAGGTTTCCAAAAACGGTAGTAGTGTAAGTGAAACTCCAGTTACACCAGTAATAAACTTAACACTCCATATGATGTGTCACAACCACAACTATTTTAAAGATTTAGATTCACCAGGAAGGTTGGCACTTTAACAGAGTCTAAAACGAGTTAAAGAAATCCGACAAAATAAAATGTCACCTATTGTGACTCCAGCCATAAACCTAGTTCAATTACCACCACAACATACATTGTTGACACCGTAGTTTAAAACAGCGCAAACTACTCAAAGTCTGTTATCTCCAAGTCTAGGTTTATTTACACCATCACTTCTTAAACTGAATTAAGCTAATACATTGGTCGCCGCTTCTACTTCTGGTACCAATAATTCCACTTCTGATGCTAATTTTATTCAGTTAAATGGCCATAAAAGCGAAAAAAATGACCCTGACAAGATAAATGAAGATAAAGAAAACAGCAAAGACAGTGAATGTGCTAATTGTATTGAATAGAAAGGACGCTTTTCGTCGGCACTTGACTTTGCACAACCCCACTACCAACACCAACACAGACAGTGCCAGTACTAGTAGCAGTTAGAACACTGAAACCAAAAGTGACAGAGATATTCAAATTGTTAAAAATACAACCGATTTCGACTCTGAGTCTGAGTCTGAATTAAATTACTCGGACTCTAAAACGACGACGACGACTTTAGACGTTCAATTGGGTTACCAACTTTTTTTAATTGACATTGGAACACGACCAGTATTGGTAACAGTAAGTGTAGGAGACGCAATTTAGTTTGTGAGAAGGTAAATCTGGATGACAAGTGACATCAGGTAACACGCAATTGATGCATTTGATCATTTCCAATATATATTTTGTCTAAGTTTGAATTTTAGCTCTTACTATATTGTTTTTAATGTTTGAATTTATATTGTGCATACTATTTATTTTTTCTTTAAGTTTTTATGTTTATAAGTGTAACTTGTATAAGGGATCATGTTGAATGCAGTTATGCACTTTCTATGTTTATGCCGGACTCTGCTCTATTCTATGCCTTAACAAATACAAATTAATTTAATAATTTAATTTATTTTAAACTATTTTATCAAATCTTGAATTCAATAAACGCAATTTAAAAAACAAATACATAAGATTCAAATTCATGATTGTGTTTGCTCTCATTCTCATTACTCTCACTCGTATACTGTTTTTTATACATGTTTAATAGGCATGCGGCATACATTATATCAATATATTATATAGTTATACTAACAAGGGAATGACGCGACATGACCGTCTCGGATTTTAAAGAGACTCATTCTAAAAAAAACAGCCTACATTTTAATAGCACGGATCCGAAGTAACAAAAGAGCATTTTGCGTTGTTTAGTCACAGTGACACGCCAAAGTTTAAAAAAATTCAAATTTTGACATTTTGCTGCCGTAAAACTTCTACAGTCCTTGTACGATTTTGATGAAATTTTATTTTTTGTAATTCTTAGGCTTTGTACAAAAAAGTTATTTTAGGATTTTAAAAAATTCAAAATTATTATTTATTTAAAAAAAATCTAA
This sequence comes from Dicyrtomina minuta, assembly GCA_949802685.1. NCBI lineage: Eukaryota > Metazoa > Arthropoda > Collembola > Symphypleona > Dicyrtomidae > Dicyrtomina > Dicyrtomina minuta. The sequence goes on along the minus strand of CATKUY010000180.1, from coordinate 135,689 downwards.
GTATCGAGTAAATTTGAGGCCCAATTTTTAAAACTGTTTTTTCAAAAAAATTAAAATTTTCGAATTTTCCAAAATCCTAAAATTAGGCAATGTAGGCAATATTACGTATACATCAAAAAAGTGCGGTATTGAGTAATGTTAATAAATTACGCCACAATAACTGTCGTCCTGCTTCCTGTTATCAAAACTTAGGTTTTAAAACGCGATTTCAAGACCGCCGTCGTCCTCCACAACAGAATCAAAGAAGTTCGTCTAATATTTTCAAGTTTTTTAACTGTGGTCGCATGTACAACTGTGCTTGTGACTGCCGTCAGCCTAAAGGTGGAAACAATCGTCCGAATCAACATTACAATCATCGAAATTCTCATCAGCCTGCTCGTCATCGATCGTCTGTCCAACAGTTAAAAAACCAACAAGGCTACACCTCCTTGCTCCAATACGGTCAGTAGTGTTGGATTCAATTGCACATTCTGTTTTTGGAAGAATTTGCAAAACATCTTTCTGGAATAGCTGTCGCCGATTATAAAATACCTGTATCTTCTAGATTATTTTCGATTATTTATACAAAAGGTACCTGCAAATTCATTAAATTTAATATACTGATACTACGGATTATTGTTTCCTCTGTCACGTCCTCTTCAGTTAGTAAGTTGTCATCTATCGTTGCAAAATCAGAGATTATAAGCTTTTTAACTGTAGAAGCTTATATCCATCTTTAACGCTGTAGCAGCTAACTTTAGAGTCATATCATCACCCTTTTTATGATCTGGATGAACCTTGTTAAGTTAAAAGTAAACTTTAGAATGTTAGAAATAATTTCTTATTGTATTTGCATTGACCAATTTCCATGAATCGTACAGCCTCATAATTGATTACAAGATTTTTACCGGGTTAACGTCTACTTGTTGACTACAACTCGGCTTATTTTATAACAATTATCTTAGAAATGACCTAAAAAGGCCTCAAATGCATAGGAAAATTGCTGTTTATAACCAAATTTTAATTAAATCCGTTCCCCTTATTTAAATATTTTTAGCATTCAAACATAGGCTGGCCAATCAAATAATTAAAAACTGTCCTTTAAAGCCGGTTTCCCGTAAATCCATCATCTAAACTTTGAGCAAACGGTGGGAAAATCCGGCGCATTGCTTTAATGGGGCTAAATAAGATAATGACTGTAAACTTAATATGGACATATGATACATTTAGTTATCATTGGTTGACTTATTGTCGACCACAGGGACAGATCACCTGCACTTACTGTGTAATGCATGTTGGAAAAGTTTAAGCTGACAAGAAGCGAACAAATAGAGAAGGTTTTAAATAAATTAAACAAAATTTGTCTATATTTGCAAATCAGTGCTTGCTGCTGACATATTGTACAAGAAAGCTATTTGATGAATATTTTTGATGGATAAATATTTTGCTGCAAATAATCTTCAAGGCCTAAGCATCAACGATAAGATAGCAATATTTATGCTTAAGTACGCTGATGATGCTGTCATACTAGCCTACTCGGAAGAAGACCTGAAACAGAAACTAGAAACGCTGGAGCAATACTGCAGCAAAAACCAGCAAGCTGTCAATGTGGCAAAGACAAAAGTTGTTTTATTCGCTAAGAGCCCTAACAGTGAAGTGAAGTCCATTTTTAGATATAAGGGGGTTTAAAAACTGACAAAAAGAAGCATTTTAGTTCTTCAGTTGTAGTTATAAATGCATATTTTTCGGAATATCTTCGAATGCATGAAATTTGTGGAAACAATCACTCGTCGAAATATTGGTACACTTGCTTTCTTGACAGAGGAGACTTTGATACTGGGAGGAAAAAGCCCGGGAGGATAATGTCCTCTGGGAAAAATGTTCAGGAGAAAAAAGTTGAACAACCATTTCTGACACAGCATGTCTTTCATTGCTAGACACTGATCACCAATACGACTTAATCACCATAAAAAACAAGCAAATAGAACATTTTGAGCATTTAAAAATCTTGCAAATTTTAAACTTAAAAACAAGCAAATAGGGCCTTTATCGCCGTTTAAAAAACATGCAAATAGAAAAAATTTGTAACTTGAAAAAGTAAACATACAAATGTGTAAATTATTATATATAAATGCTTTAAGAATTTCAAAATGTTCTATTTGTATAATTTAAAAAAGTCCAAAATGTTCTATTTGTATAATTTTAAAAAGTCCAAAATATTCTATATGATTACTTAAGAAAAGTACAAAATGCTTTATTTACTTGTTTTTGGAAAATTCAGATTTCTCTAGTTGCCGTATATCTTGCAATTAAGCAACTCTCTTGCAATTCAAATTTAGAGCTCTTAGACACGCGTAGTATTTTGGGCCCGCGTACATATGTTGAATATTGTGTTTAATAGACCTGCATACTATTCCACCAAAGACCTTAAAGACCCGCGTTTAATTGCAAACACTCGCAATGATACAAGACATGCTGATTTTCAGGAATTGTAAAATGTTTTATTTACATGCTTTAAAGAATGCAAAATGCTCTATTTACCTGGTTTTTAAAGAATGCAGTCATAAATGTAGAGGGGCAAGCATTATGATGCTTTTTTTAAGCTGCAAAATATTTTTACAACTTGCTTTTAAAAAATTGAAACTGCCCTTTGTGCACGCTTTGAGTGACATGATATTTTATTTATTATGTAGATAGTGGATTTTGTTTTTAGCCAAAAATGAACATGAGTCCTTTTGATGCTTACGGTAATTTATATAAGTGAAATTTCTTTCATTTAAAACAATATGCCAATGAAATACAACGAATAAGATTGCATACCTAACAATGCAATGCAAGCCTACGCTAATGTATATGGTTTTATAATGGCGCAGATAGACCATTTTTGAGTTACGAAAAGCTTGTAAGTGAGTTACGTGAAATACTACAACTTTTTGGAGCACGTTTCAGAATTATTGATAATTTTATAATTTATACTGGTAGGTACCTGTAATTCGTAAAAATTTCCATAGTTACGGTAATGAAAAAAATTAAAATCTGAAATTTGAACTATTTTTAAAATTAGAAAAAAAATTATTTTGTCAAAAAAATTTTTGAGTACGCAGCATGTTGTTAAGCGATTTCTAGTTTTTAACGATGCTTATTTCGAAAAAAAAATATCACATGGAAAAACTAGAAAATACATTAGAAAGGTTTGCTTGTTAGTCAATTTTTTTGAATTCGACAGAAGATCAAAAAGAACAAATTGTGATTTTTGATATTATCTCTTTAATTTAGTAGTGATATTAAAAATGTTTACAAAAACAGAATAGCAATTGATATAAATTAAGATGAATTCACAGTTTTTTGTGAAAAAGGCTGAAAAATGGAATATTTTTTTATACCTACTAATTTAACTTCTCATGCAAGTGCAATGCAACATAGACAAAACTTAAATTATTTTAATATACCTAGTGAATTTATAAAATAATATTTAGTCCAAACTATCTCTATAATATTTTTATTTATAAATTTATTTTTCATAAAACGGGCTGCAAAAATAAAAATTGCAGAATTCGCAAACAAGAACAAATACAATATGAATTTAACAATAATTCAACATCATAAAATAGTATAAGAAATAAATGCAAAATGTGTACTAAAGAAAAAGAAACAAGACGTGTTACATGCAAATGCAGTCGAACAGTCAAAATTTGTAAAATTACAAGCCAAAGAGAATCAACTATTCATAAAAGACGCTTGTTATTCAATGACCTATTTAATTGTAACGTCAAAACAAGTGATAATCAAATCAAACAAGTAATTACTCAAAATATTAAAATATGATAAAAGCAAAATGCACAGTCTGCAATACCCAAAAGTGTACTTTTGTCTCAGCAAGTAAATTAGGCGAGTCAAAGCTCCTTGAACCAAAGGCGCCTGAAGGAACTTGAACACAGTGCTATGTGGTGATATAATTGACAAAAGTAGTAAATACATAGAAGAACACTACGCAGGTAGTAATTATTTGGGTCTTGGTGCTTAATTTTTAAAACGAATGGCGAAAGAAGATAAACTAGTAGATAGAATTGATGAAGCAGCAATGCATCACGATTTATTAAATAATATTTACAAAGATAAAGATAATATACATAAAGCAGATATAAAATTACTAAAAGACATAGATTAAATTTAAAATCCATCGTTTAGTGAAATAATAAAACGTGTTGCAACTAAAAGTGTAATTAAACCACAATTAAATCATGGACTTGATTCAAAAACGTCTTGACAGTTCAAAGAAGGTCTAGGGTCTTAAGCCACTTTATAGCGCCTAAAATGCAAAGCGCGTTACATAAAGATGATACATCACATAAACTGCTAGATTCTGTATATAAAAACGCTTAAACTGGATTTGTTGGAATGAATAAATTAGCTCGAAAAACAAAAATAAAACCTGAAATTTTCTAAAAATATCTAGCTACACAGGATACATTTACTAAACATCTAGGTTAAATAGAAAAGTTTAAAAAAGAAGATATTATACTTTAAGTATAGATTTATTATGGCAAGCTGATTTAGAGTTTATGCCTGAAAATGGGTTCATGGTAATGATGAATATAGATAAATTAATTTAATTATTGATACATTTTTCAAATATGGATGGGCATATACTGTTAAAAAATAAAAATCCAGATGAAGTAGTAGATAGTTTTAATGCTGTATTAAAACCTAATAGAGCACCTAAAAAAATTAATTTTAATAAACGAACTGTATATAGTAGTAGAAAAACAATAATTGTATTCACAAAATATAAAATTACTTTGTATAAAACCAAAATTTAAACAAAAACAATGATTGTAGTACAATTTTCTAGAATGATCTTACAACAGGTGTATAAATATATGACTAAACAGCAAACAACTAGATGATTTAATGTTTACAAGATAATATTACCAATTGTTAAAATTCAGAGCATAGTAGTATTTAAACGATACTAATTAAAGCAAGTTAACGTGAGAAAGAATTAAAGTTTATTCAAATCTTTACTGTTTAAAATCTAGAATACGAGAGTTAAACACGTCATCTGTAAAAATAAAAATTTAAAAATTGGTAACTGAGTATAAACACATTGATTTGGAACTAAATTAAATACAGGGTATAAACTAAAATTGGCGAAAAAAATACAGTATATGAGTGAAGTTTTACCTCGAAATTCTATACCTTATAAACTTGTTGACTACTATGATAAAAAAATTTAACGAACGTATTATTCAAATGAAATAACACCCTGTAACATAGAAAAAAAATAAATATATTAAAAAAGCAAGGAAAACAAAAGATCCCTATATAATTAAAGGTTGAGTTAAATAAAAAGTATATTCTAATAATTTTGATAGTTGAGTTGCTTTAACAACAGAACAAATTAAAAATTCTGAATAAAGAAAATCTATTTATGCAAGGCTTGTTTGACGAATATACTCATATTATGTTCTGTTACATTTTGTCTGTTCCATTAGGATCTGGCCAGAAGCTGAGCAATGACGACGACAACAATAGAGACGTAGAAGTTGCAACCCTAGAATTACTACAATCTCAAAGTCTACAACCCACTACAACTTCGACTGTGGATGCCAAAACCAGTTCAAAGAGAAAAAATTTGTCGGACTCTCAATTCCGAAATGCACATAATCCTAAGACTCCGATTCGGGGTGAAGTGCTTAGTCCATGCTCCTTAAATCCAGCTATTAGCATGTCTTCAAGTTTTACGCCAGCTGAAATAAGTAGCATTGAGGATATTATTCGTGAGCAGCATACATACACTACAAATTATGATTATGACTAATATAAAATATATATTATACTTTTATTTTCTGAAACCCAAAATAAGATTTAAGATTGCTTTAAGGAAATAATTTTAACTAAATGTATGTTTATTTTGTTATTTCCACATTTAGGAAAATCAGTTGCTTCAAGTCTCACTTTGCTGAAGGTTTCCAAAAACGGTAGTAGTGTAAGTGAAACTCCAGTTACACCAGTAATAAACTTAACACTCCATATGATGTGTCACAACCACAACTATTTTAAAGATTTAGATTCACCAGGAAGGTTGGCACTTTAACAGAGTCTAAAACGAGTTAAAGAAATCCGACAAAATAAAATGTCACCTATTGTGACTCCAGCCATAAACCTAGTTCAATTACCACCACAACATACATTGTTGACACCGTAGTTTAAAACAGCGCAAACTACTCAAAGTCTGTTATCTCCAAGTCTAGGTTCATTTACACCATCACTTCTTAAACTGAATTAAGCTAATACATTGGTCGCCGCTTCTACTTCTGGTACCAATAATTCCACTTCTGATGCTAATTTTATTCAGTTAAATGGCCATAAAAGCGAAAAAAATGACCCTGACAAGATAAATGAAGATAAAGAAAACAGCAAAGACAGTGAATGTGCTAATTGTATTGAATAGAAAGGACGCTTTTCGTCGGCACTTGACTTTGCACAACCCCACTACCAACACCAACACAGACAGTGCCAGTACTAGTAGCAGTTAGAACACTGAAACCAAAAGTGACAGAGATATTCAAATTGTTAAAAATACAACCGATTTCGACTCTGAGTCTGAGTCTGAATTAAATTACTCGGACTCTAAAACGACGACGACGACTTTAGACGTTCAATTGGGTTACCAACTTTTTTTAATTGACATTGGAACACGACCAGTATTGGTAACAGTAAGTGTAGGAGACGCAATTTAGTTTGTGAGAAGGTAAATCTGGATGACAAGTGACATCAGGTAACACGCAATTGATGCATTTGATCATTTCCAATATATATTTTGTCTAAGTTTGAATTTTAGCTCTTACTATATTGTTTTTAATGTTTGAATTTATATTGTGCATACTATTTATTTTTTCTTTAAGTTTTTATGTTTATAAGTGTAACTTGTATAAGGGATCATGTTGAATGCAGTTATGCACTTTCTATGTTTATGCCGGACTCTGCTCTATTCTATGCCTTAACAAATACAAATTAATTTAATAATTTAATTTATTTTAAACTATTTTATCAAATCTTGAATTCAATAAACGCAATTTAAAAAACAAATACATAAGATTCAAATTCATGATTGTGTTTGCTCTCATTCTCATTACTCTCACTCGTATACTGTTTTTTATACATGTTTAATAGGCATGCGGCATACATTATATCAATATATTATATAGTTATACTAACAAGGGAATGACGCGACATGACCGTCTCGGATTTTAAAGAGACTCATTCTAAAAAAAACAGCCTACATTTTAATAGCACGGATCCGAAGTAACAAAAGAGCATTTTGCGTTGTTTAGTCACAGTGACACGCCAAAGTTTAAAAAAATTCAAATTTTGACATTTTGCTGCCGTAAAACTTCTACAGTCCTTGTACGATTTTGATGAAATTTTATTTTTTGTAATTCTTAGGCTTTGTACAAAAAAGTTATTTCAGGATTTTAAAAAATTCAAAATTATTATTTATTTAAAAAAAATCTAAGTATCGAGTAAATTTGAGGCCCAATTTTTAAAACTGTTTTTTCAAAAAAATTAAAATTTTCGAATTTTCCAAAATCCTGAAATTAGGCAATGTAGGCAATATTACGTATACATCAAAAAAGTGCGGTATTGAGTAATGTTAATAAATAACGCCACAATAACTGTCGTCCTGCTTCCTGTTATCAAAACTTAGGTTTTAAAACGCGATTTCAAGACCGCCGTCGTCCTCCACAACAGAATCAAAGAAGTTCGTCTAATATTTTCAAGTTTTTTAACTGTGGTCGCATGTACAACTGTGCTTGTGACTGCCGTCAGCCTAAAGGTGGAAACAATCGTCCGAATCAACATTACAATCATCGAAATTCTCATCAGCCTGCTCGTCATCGATCGTCTGTCCAACAGTTAAAAAACCAACAAGGCTACACCTCCTTGCTCCAATACGGTCAGTAGTGTTGGATTCAATTGCACATTCTGTTTTTGGAAGAATTTGCAAAACATCTTTCTGGAATAGCTGTCGCCGATTATAAAATACCTGTATCTTCTAGATTATTTTCGATTATTTATACAAAAGGTACCTGCAAATTCATTAAATTTAATATACTGATACTACGGATTATTGTTTCCTCTGTCACGTCCTCTTCAGTTAGTAAGTTGTCATCTATCGTTGCAAAATCAGAGATTATAAGCTTTTTAACTGTAGAAGCTTATATCCATCTTTAACGCTGTAGCAGCTAACTTTAGAGTCATATCATCACCCTTTTTATGATCTGGATGAACCTTGTTAAGTTAAAAGTAAACTTTAGAATGTTAGAAATAATTTCTTATTGTATTTGCATTGACCAATTTCCATGAATCGTACAGCCTCATAATTGATTACAAGATTTTTACCGGGTTAACGTCTACTTGTTGACTACAACTCGGCTTATTTTATAACAATTATCTTAGAAATGACCTAAAAAGGCCTCAAATGCATAGGAAAATTGCTGTTTATAACCAAATTTTAATTAAATCCGTTCCCCTTATTTAAATATTTTTAGCATTCAAACATAGGCTGGCCAATCAAATAATTAAAAACTGTCCTTTAAAGCCGGTTTCCCGTAAATCCATCATCTAAACTTTGAGCAAACGGTGGGAAAATCCGGCGCATTGCTTTAATGGGGCTAAATAAGATAATGACTGTAAACTTAATATGGACATATGATACATTTAGTTATCATTGGTTGACTTATTGTCGACCACAGGGACAGATCACCTGCACTTACTGTGTAATGCATGTTGGAAAAGTTTAAGCTGACAAGAAGCGAACAAATAGAGAAGGTTTTAAATAAATTAAACAAAATTTGTCTATATTTGCAAATCAGTGCTTGCTGCTGACATATTGTACAAGAAAGCTATTTGATGAATATTTTTGATGGATAAATATTTTGCTGCAAATAATCTTCAAGGCCTAAGCATCAACGATAAGATAGCAATATTTATGCTTAAGTACGCTGATGATGCTGTCATACTAGCCTACTCGGAAGAAGACCTGAAACAGAAACTAGAAACGCTGGAGCAATACTGCAGCAAAAACCAGCAAGCTGTCAATGTGGCAAAGACAAAAGTTGTTTTATTCGCTAAGAGCCCTAACAGTGAAGTGAAGTCCATTTTTAGATATAAGGGGGTTTAAAAACTGACAAAAAGAAGCATTTTAGTTCTTCAGTTGTAGTTATAAATGCATATTTTTCGGAATATCTTCGAATGCATGAAATTTGTGGAAACAATCACTCGTCGAAATATTGGTACACTTGCTTTTTTGACAGAGGAGACTTTGATACTGGGAGGAAAAAGCCCGGGAGGATAATGTCCTCTGGGAAAAATGTTCAGGAGAAAAAAGTTGAACAACCATTTCTGACACAGCATGTCTTTCATTGCTAGACACTGATCACCAATACGACTTAATCACCATAAAAAACAAGCAAATAGAACATTTTGAGCATTTAAAAATCTTGCAAATTTTAAACTTAAAAACAAGCAAATAGGGCCTTTATCGCCGTTTAAAAAACATGCAAATAGAAAAAATTTGTAACTTGAAAAAGTAAACATACAAATGTGTAAATTATTATATATAAATGCTTTAAGAATTTCAAAATGTTCTATTTGTATAATTTAAAAAAGTCCAAAATGTTCTATTTGTATAATTTTAAAAAGTCCAAAATATTCTATATGATTACTTAAGAAAAGTACAAAATGCTTTATTTACTTGTTTTTGGAAAATTCAGATTTCTCTAGTTGCCGTATATCTTGCAATTAAGCAACTCTCTTGCAATTCAAATTTAGAGCTCTTAGACACGCGTAGTATTTTGGGCCCGCGTACATATGTTGAATATTGTGTTTAATAGACCTGCATACTATTCCACCAAAGACCTTAAAGACCCGCGTTTAATTGCAAACACTCGCAATGATACAAGACATGCTGATTTTCAGGAATTGTAAAATGTTTTATTTACATGCTTTAAAGAATGCAAAATGCTCTATTTACCTGGTTTTTAAAGAATGCAGTCATAAATGTAGAGGGGCAAGCATTATGATGCTTTTTTTAAGCTGCAAAATATTTTTACAACTTGCTTTTAAAAAATTGAAACTGCCCTTTGTGCACGCTTTGAGTGACATGATATTTTATTTATTATGTAGATAGTGGATTTTGTTTTTAGCCAAAAATGAACATGAGTCCTTTTGATGCTTACGGTAATTTATATAAGTGAAATTTCTTTCAATTAAAACAATATGCCAATGAAATACAACGAATAAGATTGCATACCTAACAATGCAATGCAAGCCTACGCTAATGTATATGGTTTTATAATGGCGCAGATAGACCATTTTTGAGTTACGAAAAGCTTGTAAGTGAGTTACGTGAAATACTACAACTTTTTGGAGCACGTTTCAGAATTATTGATAATTTTATAATTTATACTGGTAGGTACCTGTAATTCGTAAAAATTTCCATAGTTACGGTAATGAAAAAAATTAAAATCTGAAATTTGAACTATTTTTAAAATTAGAAAAAAAATTATTTTGTCAAAAAAATTTTTGAGTACGCAGCATGTTGTTAAGCGATTTCTAGTTTTTAACGATGCTTATTTCGAAAAAAAAATATCACATGGAAAAACTAGAAAATACATTAGAAAGGTTTGCTTGTTAGTCAATTTTTTTGAATTCGACAGAAGATCAAAAAGAACAAATTGTGATTTTTGATATTATCTCTTTAATTTAGTAGTGATATTAAAAATGTTTACAAAAACAGAATAGCAATTGATATAAATTAAGATGAATTCACAGTTTTTTGTGAAAAAGGCTGAAAAATGGAATATTTTTTTATACCTACTAATTTAACTTCTCATGCAAGTGCAATGCAACATAGACAAAACTTAAATTATTTTAATATACCTAGTGAATTTATAAAATAATATTTAGTCCAAACTATCTCTATAATATTTTTATTTATAAATTTATTTTTCATAAAACGGGCTGCAAAAATAAAAATTGCAGAATTCGCAAACAAGAACAAATACAATATGAATTTAACAATAATTCAACATCATAAAATAGTATAAGAAATAAATGCAAAATGTGTACTAAAGAAAAAGAAACAAGACGTGTTACATGCAAATGCAGTCGAACAGTCAAAATTTGTAAAATTACAAGCCAAAGAGAATCAACTATTCATAAAAGACGCTTGTTATTCAATGACCTATTTAATTGTAACGTCAAAACAAGTGATAATCAAATCAAACAAGTAATTACTCAAAATATTAAAATATGATAAAAGCAAAATGCACAGTCTGCAATACCCAAAAGTGTACTTTTGTCTCAGCAAGTAAATTAGGCGAGTCAAAGCTCCTTGAACCAAAGGCGCCTGAAGGAACTTGAACACAGTGCTATGTGGTGATATAATTGACAAAAGTAGTAAATACATAGAAGAACACTACGCAGGTAGTAATTATTTGGGTCTTGGTGCTTAATTTTTAAAACGAATGGCGAAAGAAGATAAACTAGTAGATAGAATTGATGAAGCAGCAATGCATCACGATTTATTAAATAATATTTACAAAGATAAAGATAATATACATAAAGCAGATATAAAATTACTAAAAGACATAGATTAAATTTAAAATCCATCGTTTAGTGAAATAATAAAACGTGTTGCAACTAAAAGTGTAATTAAACCACAATTAAATCATGGACTTGATTCAAAAACGTCTTGACAGTTCAAAGAAGGTCTAGGGTCTTAAGCCACTTTATAGCGCCTAAAATGCAAAGCGCGTTACATAAAGATGATACATCACATAAACTGCTAGATTCTGTATATAAAAACGCTTAAACTGGATTTGTTGGAATGAATAAATTAGCTCGAAAAACAAAAATAAAACCTGAAATTTTCTAAAAATATCTAGCTACACAGGATACATTTACTAAACATCTAGGTTAAATAGAAAAGTTTAAAAAAGAAGATATTATACTTTAAGTATAGATTTATTATGGCAAGCTGATTTAGAGTTTATGCCTGAAAATGGGTTCATGGTAATGATGAATATAGATAAATTAATTTAATTATTGATACATTTTTCAAATATGGATGGGCATATACTGTTAAAAAATAAAAATCCAGATGAAGTAGTAGATAGTTTTAATGCTGTATTAAAACCTAATAGAGCACCTAAAAAAATTAATTTTAATAAACGAACTGTATATAGTAGTAGAAAAACAATAATTGTATTCACAAAATATAAAATTACTTTGTATAAAACCAAAATTTAAACAAAAACAATGATTGTAGTACAATTTTCTAGAATGATCTTACAACAGGTGTATAAATATATGACTAAACAGCAAACAACTAGATGATTTAATGTTTACAAGATAATATTACCAATTGTTAAAATTCAGAGCATAGTAGTATTTAAACGATACTAATTAAAGCAAGTTAACGTGAGAAAGAATTAAAGTTTATTCAAATCTTTACTGTTTAAAATCTAGAATACGAGAGTTAAACACGTCATCTGTAAAAATAAAAATTTAAAAATTGGTAACTGAGTATAAACACATTGATTTGGAACTAAATTAAATACAGGGTATAAACTAAAATTGGCGAAAAAAATACAGTATATGAGTGAAGTTTTACCTCGAAATTCTATACCTTATAAACTTGTTGACTACTATGATAAAAAAATTTAACGAACGTATTATTCAAATGAAATAACACCCTGTAACATAGAAAAAAAATAAATATATTAAAGAAGCAAGGAAAACAAAAGATCCCTATATAATTAAAGGTTGAGTTAAATAAAAAGTATATTCTAATAATTTTGATAGTTGAGTTGCTTTAACAACAGAACAAATTAAAAATTCTGAATAAAGAAAATCTATTTATGCAAGGCTTGTGAAACAGAACATATTACAAGCACGCGTTAAAAGACGCGTGGCAAAACAAACAAAGCCGCTCAGTTGCTATAGTTGCATCTGAGCGGTGAATATTTTTGTTTACCCTGACTGTTCAATTTTAATTGATGAAAAATAATAAATAAAATATGACCTGATGTCTCATGCAAGAGTAAAAACATTTCACAACACAGGCCAGAAGACTCAAACACAGGACATTCTTTTTTTTCTGTTTGCATGACAGACTTATACAAGCGCTTTTAATTCTAAAATTTCTAATAATTAAAAGCTAAAACAGAACAATAGATACTAGTGATTTTTTTATTTTTTTTAATTAAAATAAATTTCTTGTGGTTATTGTTGTATATTGTTGTTATATTATTGTTGTTGTATGGGCTGAGACCTAAATAATTACATTAACTACAAAATTAAAATTATTAATAGAATTGTGCACTACTAAGGCGGAGTCAACAAATAGGCTTTATACATAGCAGTGTAAACAAAATATAGCATGTAGTGAAAATAAAAGAGTACGCTTAATATGGAATACAAATTTACGAAAATAATTCAGGATAAGATTTGAAAAGAATAATGAAAGATAAGATTTAAAAGATAAAATTTAAGGATAAAATGTGAAGAAAACATCTGAGGTTAAAATGTAAAGAGAACATTTAAAGATAAGATTTGAAGAGAAGATTGCATATCGAGGGTGAAGTATCAAATTCGTGAACTTCCACGTTTTGCTAAAAGCAAATCGGATTCCTTTCACTTTTTGTTAAAACCAAAATGGGTTGCTTCCATTTTTAGCGGCGGCCAGCATTTGAACAGCCATAGCCACACTGGAAATATACGTAAGGACGGTTTTAATAGGATGATGCACAAATGACGTCACAGAAATTAAGGGTCGTCTACAAATGATGTTAAGAATTGTTCCAAAAACTTAAGGGTCGTCCATAAATAACGTCATGCATTGTTGCTAAAATTAAAGGGGTCGTCCATAAATGACGTCAAGAACTGTTGCAAAATTAAAAAAGTGATCTATAAATGACGTCAAGGACTGTTACACAAATTAAAGGGGTCGTCAATAAATGATGTCTATGGTCGTCCTAAACATCGAAGGGGCTGTGCCTAAATGAGGTCCATGGACGACCATTTTAATGTTTGGAATGACCATGGATTATTGTTTTCTCTGTCACGTCCTCTTCAGTTAGTAAGTTGTCATCTATCGTTGCAAAATCAGAGATTATAAGCTTTTTAACTGTAGAAGCTTATATCCATCTCTAACGCTGTAGCAGCTAACTTTAGAGTCATATCATTACCCTCTTTATGATCTGGATGAACCTTGTTAAGTTAAAAGTAAGCTTAAGAATGTTAGAAATAATTTCTTATTGTATTTTCATTGACCAATTTCCATGAATCGTACAGCCACATAATTGATTACAAGATTTTTACCGGGTTAACGTCTACTTGTTGACTACAACTCGGCTTATTTTATAACAATTATCTTAGAAATGACCTAAAAAGGCCTTAAATGCATAGGAAAATAGCCCTTTATAACCAAATTTCAATTAAATCGGTTCCCCTTATTTGAATATTTCTAGCATTAAAACATAGGCTGGCCAATCAAATAATTAAAAACTGTCCTTTAAAGCCGTTTTCCCTTATATCCATCATCTAAACTTTGAGCAAACGGTGAGAAAATCCGGCGCATTGCTTTAATGGGGCTAAATAAGATAATGACTGTAAACTTAATATGGACATATAATACATTTAGTTATCATTGGTTGACTTATTGTCGACCACAGGGACAGATCACCTGCACTTACTGTGTAATGCATGTTGGAAAAGTTTAAGCTGACAAGAATCGAAAAAATAGAGAAGGATTTAAATCAATTAAACAAAATTTGTCTGTATTTGCAAATCAGTGCTTGCTGCTGACATATTGTACAATAAAGATATTTGATGAATATTTTTCATGGATAAATATTTTGCTGCAAATAATCTTCAAGGCCTAAGCATCAACGATAAGATAGCAATATTTATGCTTAAGTACGCTGACGATGCTGTCATACTAGCCTACTCGGAAGAAGACCTAAAACAGAAACTAGAAACGCTGGAGCAATACTGCAGCAAAAACCAGCTAGCTGTCAATGTGGCAAAGACCAAATTTGTTTTATTCGCTAAGAGCCCTAACATTGAAGTGAAGTCCATTTTCGGATATAAGAGGGAACAAATTGAAGAAGTCAAAGAATATACCTACTTTGGAGTACAATTTAACTCATTTGGTGTCTTTAGTAAAGCAGCAAAATTATTTACTAGTAAAGCTCTGAGATGAAACGGCGGATTGTCGGACTTGATATGCAGAAGTAGATCAGATACCTGTGACGCAAAAATTAAACTCTTTGAATCGGTTTCAATGGCAACGCTTTTGTACAGCAGCGGCATATGGAGACTAAGATATAGTGACCAAATTTAGCTGGTTCAAACGCTTTTCATCAAATTAATTTTTACGCTCCCAAGAAATACTCTAGACTATTTGGTACAGCTCGAAGCTGAAAGATGTAAGCTCAAAAAAACAGTCCTTAGACAAGCTCTGATGTATTTAAGCAAGATACTTAGAATGAAAGAAACTAGAATCCCACGCATCGTATACAAAAGACTGTCATATATAGATAAATGTATGCCGAAAAATGAGACTACTTATAACAGGGTGACACAACTTAAACAAAAGCTATCCATTCTAGGATTTGATGATCTATGGCTTAACATTACTAGTGACAAAATCGAATTGGAACTGAACAACATCATAGAAAAATAAGCGCAGATTTCTTATAAACAAGATGTGAAAAGAGCTATTTTTTTAAGTTACAATCCATACTATATCTTCTATGCAAAAACTAGTTTAGTTGCTAGCTACCTTAACAAACGTGTTGCTATCATTAAGACTAAAATAATGGCTCAACTCCGTTTAGCAGAAACAAATAATGTTACTTTTAGAATAAAAAAAGACAAAATAAAATTAGACTCAGCAATAGAGTGCAAAGCATGCGGGTTTGAAGTATCAGACTCCTTAACACATTTTCTCTTTGCGTGCCCAACGTTTGCCGAGAATAGAAGTAAATATTTTAAGTAATATACTATAGGTGATAAAAATACTGATATTAAATTAAATCATCTCTTGCAACAACAAGACGAACATGTGTTACACAATCTTTTCTACTATATAAATTCTGTACTAGTTAAGAGATTGAGCTATATAGGCTAAGATGGTAAAATATAAATGTAAACATTACAAATATTGTAAAATTATTATTATGATTTGTGTGTAGGCCTAGGCCCGAATATGCAATAAATCAATACATACATACAATAAAGCCATCGCATTAAATAACAAAACTAGGTTGTAGGACAAAGTCTTCCTGGAAATTTTCCCCTAGACACTTTCCCCCTGACAAGGAAACCTACCTTACTTGAAACTACAGAATCAATCGAAACTACCCGAAACGTATACTTCCCCGTAAAGTGACTTCTGCTTGTATAGTCGTTCGGCTGCAAAATTCGTTGTTCGGGCGCAATTGCGCGCTTAAATTCAAAAATATTGATTTTTTCGATTTTCCCCGGCGCTCTAGCTCCCACAATTGTTGTCCAATTTTCATAAAATTTGAAATACTACATGTTTCTGCGCTCATCTAAAAAGTGATTTCACGATTTTTGAAAATTCGAAAATTTTAATTTTTTTTGAGAAAGTTTAATAAACGTTTATTTCGGAGACTAAGAGTTGGAGCTTATTTTTTCGAAAAAAATTAAAATTTTCGAATTTTCATAAATCCTGAAATCACTTTTTAGATAAGCGTAGAAAGATGTTGTAATTCAAATTTTATGATTTTTAGACAACACTTGTGAAGGCTAGAGCGCAGTGAAAGTAGAAAAAATCGATATTTTTGAATTTGCGCGGGCGATTGCGCCCGAACAACGAATTTTGCAGCCAAACGACTACGCAAGCAGAAGTCACTTATATAGGTAGTATTTGTTTCGCGTAGTTTCGAATAATTCTGTAGTTTCAAGTAAGGTAGGTTTCCATGTGAGAGCTAGCAGCGGACATTTTCCCTGCAAACTCCTAATTATGTCTAAGGCATTTTATTTAATTTTCCTTGTGACAAGTTGGTTTCTTTAATGTGATAGGTTTAGGTACTGTGTGCACAAGTTCTTTTTAGTTAAGTTTTGTTTACCGTATACGATGCCGGGCCATATAATCATGAAAAGAAGTTTTAGCCATATTAATAAATTGTAAATACATATATTATATATTGCCTGAGTGTCTGAAATTACTACTGCCATTATTACTTTTATTCCCTACACTTTTTAAGTTAAAAATTTAGAATTTATTCATTTGGAAAATTAATCCCAAGCTTACGGTTTAATAAATTATATTTTGTATTGAATTTGCGAGATAATATTATACATTCAGCGAGAATAAGATTAAAACACATTCTCAACTCAACATTTTATAAATCATCACCTATTTTATACCACTGGCACTCGGACATAATTAAGAGTTTTGGGGAAATATGCTTGCTGTTACTTTTCGAGGAAAAATTACTGGTGGGAAAATGTCCGGGAGGAAAATTTCCATGGGGACTTAGAGACTTTGTCCGATTACCAGAAAACTACTAGGTAATAGTGCATATGTTGCAGTGCAAGCCAATCGGTCCTTAACGAGCTCTTAAAAAAAATTGACCGAGGGTCCCTTTTTCTTGAAAAAACTACCTCAATTTGAGCTAGCCTGAGCCCGGAGGAGAGAAATCGTTTAATACCGTTCTTTTTATCTGTTTTACCTCCTCCGGTCCCGGTTCCTTTTTTGACGGAAAATTTTTTCCACCTCATTGAGCTTTTACCTCAATCTCCCCTAATCTGAGCCAACCCCCTAGGTACTAGAAGTAAATTCTACCTACCTACAAAAAATGTTAAAGACTAATACTAATATGAATAATACTAATACTACTTGGCGTTACACCATGAAAATTAAAATAAATCAATAAATGCATAAATATTAAATAATAAACACAAACACCAAAGGACATTTTATTTTTAATTTTTTATTATTATGTTTTTGTTTCTAGTTACAATTATTAATTAAAACTGTTGCGTCAAACAATTTGATAATAATTAATGGAAAAATAATAATTTAGATTTTATCGTTATTTTGTTCTCGTGTTTATATTTACAGTTATTTTTAAAAATTAAACTTAACCTAATTCTGCCAAATGTGACTCAATATTTAAAAACAGGAGTGAAATAAAATTAAAATATTTAATAAAATCTTAAATAAAAAAATATATTACAATATAAATTAAACTATTAACGCAAGTCTACGACTTGTTTGTGGACTCAATGTTTGTGACTGAACATGGATTTAATAAATATTACTGATTGTGATTATTTAATAACTATTAAACGTAACTGATAACAAATAACAGTATCGTATGAATAAATATTAAACAGTGATAGACATTCGAAACAGAATAACCAACACTAACACTAAATAACTAAATAAAAGAGTTAATTTTTATCATTAATACATTTATAGCATGTGTGCTAACTCAGCTGCCCTCCAAGGTACTACAGTAATTGCTACCTTTTAAAACAAATTTTTGCAGACATAAGCACAGAACAGTTTTACTATATAATTTATATTTAAATTGTTATAATATTAAAATTATTAAATGAATTAAAATTAGCACTAAAGGCAAGACTAAGCACCAACTTGGACGATTTTTACAAGAAAATATATCTTTTTAAAGACCTTTGACATTATAGGATTTTAGTAGTCATCGTCGCTTAAAAAGGTGTTCAAACTCATGAACTGGAGGATAGAACACCATAGTCAAAGTTAAGCTCCACTCCGCTTCACTGAAAGCGGGTTTGAAGAGAGCTCAAAGTTGCTCTTGCGGCCCAAGTTCTAAAACATATTAAAGACTAATGTCGCAGGAAATTTTCTACTGAAAAACAATATACATCCAATATATACTAATGATATATAATAATCTTGACATACAAAACTTTGTAATATTTTTAAAATCTCCTGCAATCCTAACTATTATTATTTTGAGAGTGTGTTGCAAAACAGCATTACATGGTAAACATAGTTATTGAAGCAAAGCTCAAGCAGGTCACGTGCGGGGTGGGATGGGTTTCAAAACTCGCTAAACTTGAGTATCGTCTTTGGTGTCTGGTCTTTAATTTGAGACAACCAAGTTTGTTTAGTTTTTCATGATGTAGGCACACTAAAATTAAACATTCTGTCCAAGCAATAGTAACAGTTGGGATTGCTGTGAGATTTTTAAAATATCACAAAGTTAGTCATGCCAAGATATTATATATCTCTTTCTTGCTAATAAGCAAATACATAATATATTACAGCATGTGTGTCCGTACTGCTAATGTTCCAAATTGACCCAAGATGCAACACTGTGTTTGCATTTTACAACAAAAAACATGTTTTGGTTGAAAATGTCTTGCAACATTGGTTTCTACTTTTTTTGGATTTCTAAAAGCAACTTTAAACTCTTTCTAACCACCACTTTTCAGTAAAGCAGAGTGGCACTCATTTTTGATTTTGGTGTTGCATGCTCCAGTCAATGAGCTTAAACACCACTCGGACACGGATGACTACTGAAATTTAATTAGGTTAAAGTTAAGTGTAATACCTTAATTGTTCAAACAAATGATCGATCGAAATTTATTCTCTCTGATTTAATAAAGGTAAAAGGTTATTTATTTTTCATTGCAACATGATTTATTGACGTCATTTAAAAAAACTAAAAAATTATTAAATAGCGTATTTTTTTGACAAGGTAAACTATTTTCTTTACTTTTTTCAAACAAGGGCAAAATTTTCAATTTTTATTTTTTAAAATACGTAAAATGTTTCATTTCACTCTTGTTTTTTTTGTTTAAGATAGTGAATATTGTTTTTATTTAACTTTTCTCCCACAATAAACCTCACTAAACTCGTTTCTAGATACATCTTTTTCTCATAAAATTAATACAATATAATCTTCTTACTAGTTAGCCAAGTTTTACTTCTAGCGTATGCAACACGTTGTAAATGGTTTTTCAAAAACTGATGTGAAGAGAACTGGGTTGAAAAACTATTAAGGTAATTTTAAACATTAAACATTTTTTAATTACCGTTATTACATACCGAAACAGTTTAAATTTTTATATCTGCTAATTTGAAGGTTCACATTTTTCTGCATATACACCATATTAATTTGATTTTGTAATAAAGTAAAGTTGAAATTGCATTAAGAACACAGGCCTGTAATAGTACACGGACCTGATTTAGAACACGGGTCTGGGAGATAAAAATTTAAAAGTACTCCCAATATACTATTTTAGGAAATACGGTAATTTGATTTCAGTGGTCATGCCCGTCTAAGCGGTGTCTAAACTCATAAAGTCGAGAATAAAACACGGAATTCAAAGCTGCACTTTACAGTCTTCACTAAGCTTCACTACAAAATAGAGTATGGCAAGAGTTCGTTACCCTTGTGTTCCGAGTTTGAGTTCTAAAAAAATATTATTTTTTGAAACTAATAATGTCTGGTTAGCAGCTGACCAACGTTGAGCATTAGCGGTGATAGAAGAACTTTTATGACAGTAAGTTATTCTTCCAGCATTTGTAAAATGACAGTAGTATTAATACTTAAGTTATATCATATATATTTTGTCATAAAAATATCTTACACGATAAAGCGACCCACCTTTAATTTGTGAACCTCAGCTTTACATGCAGACAGCCTATATTATAGACCAATTTAGGGCCGAACACTAATGATGTCACTCTTAACGAGATTTTACACTGTTGACTCATTAGGTATGGGTTTAAGTAATACATCATTCGAATGGCAAGGATTAGCAAAATAAAACTGCGTTTGAGTTCAGTGAGATATTCTAACAGTTGCAGAAATTTTAATGAAAAACCAGTGTATTTTTAAAAATTTGGGCAAATTTTCAAAGAAAGATACACGATAATAAATATCATAATATGCTTTACCTCGCGTATTAGCGACGTTTTAATTCACTAAAAAAAATACCGGGTTTATGTACGTTTTTTCCATACGATAAAAAAACATAAGAACTCTAGTTTTACAATTATCTAAAAATAAAATTCAAACTTTTAAACTATTGCAACCCTCTGCTTTACTCTCCTAAGCTTTGCTCTAATACCTATGTTTAAAACGTTTTCTATGCAATATATTCTGAACTTTGATCGCACCGTTTTTCTTCGGTTCCACATTCACATAAGACAACAGTAATAGGGGAAAATTTAAAATTTTAAAAAACAAAAAACTAATTGGTTTACTCATGTTGTTTGAGCACCAAAGTGGTTAGGGCACCAAATTAGGTACAGCACCAAGTAGTATAGAAGGGTAAGCTACTAAGCAGCTAGGGCACTGAATAAGCAGTAACGCGATGTAGCTAGTTCACCAAAATCGGTTTGACATAACAGAGCTAACGCATTTATCGTGTTGTTGCACAGTAGCAGTTTATGCACTGACAACATTGCAACAATAGGTAGTTTGTGCGCCGAATTAAAATATGTGTTTAATTAATTTGTTTACTTATAAACTACGTGTACTAAATCAATTTTAATGAAATTTATCTGATGCATTTAATCTATTAGTGCCACGTAGTTAATTCAGTGTTCAGTTTGCCAGTGGCACAGCCACACAGCCAGGACACTTACACTGTGACGACATTACTGCTATACGACAAGCTATTATATAGCATGCATGTATTACCACTATTTATTGGCCGTGGAAAATTAATTTTATTTTATTTTGGACTTTGTGTAAATAGTCTATGAAAAATGCAGATTTTTAACAATTTAAATAAAAAACTTGGCTTAACTTAGGCCTTAGCATTTTTATAATTTTACTTTTACTTGTAGTTACAATAAATTAGCAGTGACAAAGTCACACTTCAATAATCACGGTATATTACTTGGAACTCCGTACTTATTACTACACTACTAAATTTTACTTTGATCCAGTGTTTGCACAGTACTTAATAATGGTTATGACACGATTACATTATTAATTAGCATACATAAATCTACAAAAGCGGATATTAAAATTTAAAATTAGTAGTTGCAGCATCTGCACTCAGCTGTGCCCAGTGTTCACACTCCACAGTCACTATCATTTTTTGTGGTTTCAGTATGACTTATGCGCCTTCGCATGCAATATATGTATGAAACTCGCAACAATTACATGCACTAACAATGTTTGAAAATAACAATATTGAATTTGACATTTTTAAATTTTTTAATACCGCAATTTTGTAGCTATTAAGCCATTTACATCAAATTTGTTAACAATGACACATTAACTTTATTTAAAAATGCAAACGATTGAAAATTTTCAAAATATGCAGATAAAAATAAACATGATTAGTAAATAATTGTTGATTAATTTGCGGAAGCCCAAAATGCGAATTTTTAATATTTAAAATAATTTAAATTACATGCTGCTCAAACAACTGAATAATATTCGCAGTAATACATGTGTCAAATGTATTTTATATCGTAGGAATTAGTAGAATTATTTATTAATTTGCGAGATTAAAATGTGTGCAGTGTAAGTAAAACCTAAATAACTGGAATGCATTATTACCACTTATACCTAATTAAACGTCAATTGTCCCAATCCCCCCAGATCAGCAGTGATTGATCTTCGCCAGGAAGCAACTTGAAGACAACCGAACTCTTTCGGATTACCTTACAACATCCAGAAAGAGTCGACTCTTCATCTGGTGCTCCGTCTCCGTGGTGAGGTGTAGAGTAGAGTTTAGTTAAGACTCACATTTATCGACATTAAATTATTGCAATTTTTATCCCGCTCGGGCTCAGTTTCACCAAAAACAGTTATTTCAATTTTCTTGTAATTAAATTTAGAGAAGTTTCATGGTTCACATTACAAATTTTATTCTCAAGCCCATAATAAATCTACCTAACTATATGTATATATAAAGATACAGTACATACATACATTACTACTGTAGCACAGTAGCCATCAGCCAGAACACTTATACTTAATTCACTGTGACACCACTGACACCAAAACCTGGCATTGTCCCCGCCACTGCCGCCACAGTCCGCCACACCACAACACAGGGTATAGGTATCAGTATATTAATTAATTAATTAACTAATATTAAACTAATATTACTATTACTATTATTACTAGTAATCATCACTCACTCGTACCGCTGACTATTAATTTTATCTTATATCCCGTGTCAGAATAGTGCCAGCTACAGTGTCAGTGTCGGTGTGTGATCAGTGTGATTCATATATTATTACTATCGTATACAATAATACAATATATTTCATCATACTTTTACATTACACAGTACTTTTGATATTTTTTTTATGACAGTATGAGTCCAAAACAACATTTACGACATATCGATCACTCTTACACTTTTGGGCTCAAATACCCCACTACGGATATCAAATTTCAGGACTCTAAAGGCGTTTTGAGCTTTTTCTGATTTTTGAGCATTGATGAGCTTCGAGAAAAAAAAATGAGCCCGCGCGTGCGTGCTATGTTTTCGATTTTACTGACCGGAGCTTCGGTCAGTGCGATCGGTCCTACCGGTCACCGGTTCCGTGTCTTACACTGATATGTTGACAGGGAAATCAAAAGTGGCTATATAATGAGCGACTACGGACATTTGTGAGCAGAGGCACGTGCTCCTTGGAGCACGTGAGCACTTCGACTGGGACAGAGCCGAGGCTTGATGGGGCAGTAATAAAGTCCCCTGTGTTCAACTCGTGGTGCATCACTCAAACCTGTCCGATCACTATATATCCTCTATTCCTCAATTCGATATAGCACTGTCGAAGGTCGTCTCATAGAAAGCAGTTTCATACTTAGGCAAGGCGAAGAGAGGCATAGAGCGTCTCCTTTGATGTGGCTTTGACACGTCACGGTGACCGACTCTGCTTCTGGATTCTGTAGGCTTGCTAAATAAACAGTAACCCATGTCTCCTTAGCCAGGAGCTTAAATATCGCGTCTCAAACTGTGCGGCTTTAAGACAGCATATTATTATTATTATTATTATTATTATTATTATATGTGTACTTATACAGCTGGTTCTTTACCTCAAGGGTATAACCTACTGTTTTTTTTTATACAACATTGCTATGTGAACCACTAGGAAGGTGCGAGTGTATAGTACACTTGACCAGGTATAGTCGTTCATGTTCCTTACTCTAGTTTAACTAGTATACTGATATAGTCTACATACTGACGTACTCCTAGAGAGAGATATATTTATACTGGTTTACACCAGGTACTATAGAATGTATTTTCCGGCTGACCGTGGAAAGGAAGACAGAGTAGAACGAAACAGGTACAGCGTTCTCAGGACTGCAACTGCTCCGCATTCATTCCGCTCCAACCCGCCAGCAGTCACTCTTAACAAGAGCGGACAGGTGGCGACGGCCTGTAGTGGACGAGGAAGAGAGGAACTTCGAGATGAATCTTGAGCCTATACATTGAATGTACAGTGTTCAGGCATGTAGTACACTACTATTAGGCTGACTTGTATCTCTGTCTCAGGTAGTAACTACTACTACAGATGAATACAACTAGCACCCAAACACTTTAGACTCTCACACGCACCCCGTTCAACTCGCCCAACGCCCCACCAAGCCCCATCCCCCCACTGCCTACAATCCAGAGCACTGCTGGCTGGCCCTGACTTGGTTGCAAGGACATGCATTACATCTTCAAGCCACCAAGACAGCATAAAAATAATAGGTATAACTTCCCAAGTAAGTTTAAGTATAATTTGCAAGTCAGCAAACTCAAAGAATATACTCAGACTAGTATGTATGGTGTATCTCTGAAGAGTAAGCTTTAAAGTAAATTAATTGTAGTGTGCATAGGTTTTGGCCTGAAAGGACGATACTACTAACATACATACATAGTGCATGTGTTGCATGCTGTGGGGTCTTCTTTGGGCGACAATTATAGGTGGGTAACTACTATAGCCAATGTCGTACAATGCTAAAGCATAGCTTATTTGCCGGGGAAATTAGAAATGATTACAATGGAGAAGTTCTATAGCTAGAAGTGGAGAATGCAGATTCCATGTGTTAACCTCAATCCTTCAGGTTGCAAGAAGTGATGGTAATAAATAATAGTCGATCAAACACTTTTACATTTTTTTTTCAGGTACATATGTTGCTAGCTATCATGGCCGTATGCTTAATGGCAGGTGGCATGACAGCCATTCTACTTGCGAAGATTTTAATAGCGGATTTAATTTCAACTCCAAATAATGTCCATTCGTATGCTGGAATAACAGCCAATGTATCTTTACTTACGGCACTGATTTCGAATGGCATACGCCACAACGAAAGAATTATAAGAAACAAGCTTGTAGCAATCCACGCTGTTTCCGGTTGGATCTGCTACATTTGTTTGTGTAAGTATTTAAATTCACTCGCTATTACAATTATTATACACCCTATTTATTTGTACGGTAGAAAGATATTTATAAATAGTAAACTATTTCTACATGAAAATGTTCAGAATAGAGAGCAATAGCTTACATTTTTTAGTGCTTTGAAAGTAAACTACTTACTGCTTTGCCATTTTGCATTTGATTTCCAAAGATTTAGTCCTAATCAGAACTTTAAAATGTACAATTGCCCTGATTTAACTTTAAAATTTCAAACTTTCTGATTTCTTCTATTTTCGTTTTACGTTATTTAGCTCAGCCCCAATCCCGAAATGGGGAACTAAGAAATGTCGGTGACCCCTATTTTATCAGGGGGATATAAACGTATTTGTAACATTTTAAACTTGTTTGAATATCAAAGAGAGTTGTAAATATTACAAAATTTGTAATATTTTAATATTGTACACATCTTAATCCGAAATAAATTCCACCTCCTCCACTCCTCCAGTTGGGTTGTGCTTGTAAACGTGCAAGTACAAGCACCAACAATATTACTCCAAACTGAGGCGGGATTCTTGCACCATACTACAGTGGGCCCTAATTAAAAAATAATTACTGACAATTATATTACATACAAATATTTGAAGGCAGCTGTCTCTATAGAAAGCTTGCATTTAAGACCACCAACTTAGTATTGCAATTACCAAACATTTAATTTTAAAATTAAATGTTCAAAAACCACTGCATTCGTTTATTATATCATTACAGATTGACAAAATCATTATGATATTTGATTAATGTGACTAATGTCTAATGTCAGGGAACCGTCATGTTGATTTTGAATATAGACAATGCCCATGACAACAGTGGTGGATGGCAATGGAAGCAGTAGTAATAAAGTATGTAGGGGAAGCCTCCCAAGACGCCCCAAGTCGCAAAATGAAGAAGAAAAATGTAAAAGCAGACAAACACAACAAAGTTAAACTTCGTCCTTAATATTTCATCCTAATTACTATTTTTTGCTTGAAAGCTTGAATGTTAAAACGCTATAGTGTAAAGGCTGTTCTTTGATGAGTGCTGGCAAGGTCGGAAAGCGCTGGCCAGTATTACTTTAGTAAATGCTGGCCAATCCTACTTTAGTAAGTTACGGCCAACAAAAAATTCTAGAAATGAATTAAAACGTCTCCCAGAACGTTAAAAAACATTACAAAATGTAATAATGTTAAGAATGCACTTGTCTGCTTATAGGGTGAATCGGTAATGAGTACGAGTCTATGGTTAAGCAGTGCAATATCTTGATCGTAATATGGTTTGATGGTACTTTATTGTGTAGATAGGTTTGTTGGTACTCGCTGGTTAGTGAGAGGCACAGTAGTTAGAAGTTCGACTTCTATGGTTATACTCCCTGATTAGACTGCCGAGTGTCTCCGTACACAGTACGAAGCACAGCTCGGTTGATAGTTATATGTTTACACTGTTCACATCCGTATGCATCATCCACAAGTAATACTACTTACAATTATGACGTACGTAATAATGACGTCA
This sequence comes from Dicyrtomina minuta, assembly GCA_949802685.1. Classification (NCBI taxonomy): domain Eukaryota; kingdom Metazoa; phylum Arthropoda; class Collembola; order Symphypleona; family Dicyrtomidae; genus Dicyrtomina; species Dicyrtomina minuta. The sequence continues at coordinate 108,745 of CATKUY010000180.1, read as the reverse complement.
TAACAATAATATACATTATTGTACATAAAATACATATAATTTACACTTATATAATATTATATACATATCGTGGGCGAAGGATCAAATCGGTTAAGTTCCATAATTTGCTAGAAGCAAATCTGCTAACTTCCATTTTTGCTAAGAAGCAAATCCGCTATGTTCCACTTTTTATTTAAACAAGCGATTTAGCTGACCAATTCATAATAACTTGGTTACCAAAAGTGCAAAAGGCTCTAATTGCATATTTTCAAACGCAAAACCTTGTAACTTTATGGATTTTAAGACTGCAAATGGCTCTAACTACATAATTTTAAAACGCAAATTGCTTAAACTTCATGACTTAACAAAATCAAAATCCGCTAAATACTGGATGCTGGTCGCAAACTGTTCTAACTACATGATTTCAAACGCAAATTGTTTTAACTACAAGATTTAAAACGCCATATGTTCTAACTACATGGTTTTAAGTTGCACGCTATTCTAACTGCATGGTTTTGAAAAGAGCAAAATATTCTAACTACTTATGATTTCAAAATGCAATTTGCTCTAACTACATGGTTTTAAAAAGAGCAAAATGTTCTAACTACAAGGTTTTAAATGACAAACTAATCTTACTGTACGGTTTTAAAAATTGCGAAATATTCTAACAACATGATTTCAAAATGCAATTTGTTCTAACTAGGTACATGGTTTTAAAAAGTTCAAAATGTTCTAACTACATGGTTTTTAGTTGCAAATAAATCCAACTACATGGGTTGTAAAAGTACAAAATGTTTTGATTGCTTGTTTTTTAAATTTTATACTATTCTACTAATACTTGCAAAATATTACACAGCGAAAAAGTTGTAGAGAGAAGGTAAATATTTATTTACAACTGGCGCAACAATTACGCTCGCCACAAGGACACAGTAAGAACAACATACATTTATCAGAGAAAGGTAATGGTTTTAAAAGAATGCAAGGATATTTTTCCATCGTAAAATGTGTAAAAATTAGCTATTAGATAAATTCATATTATATTGATGATCATGGGCAATACGACACGAGCCTCGAATGTTAGCAATCACTATTTCGTGTATCATTGTAGAAGGAAGCCGCAATTCTTTTCGAAATGACTCGAAAAAAAGCTGGAATTGTACCTCGAGCTCCTACAAGCAGATCTATGACCTCAAGTTTGTTAAGTTGATATTTTTCAAGAAAGTAAGGAATACATGGAACGTAATGAGCTTGCTTTTCAACATTAACCCCATCAGCTTGACCAGAATGTTGCTCCATACGTATAGTAGGATCTAAAATATACCCGGACTTTGACTCCTTACGCCAGCATATTATATCCACAAGCTTAGAGGCCCCATCAGTAACTTCCTCAAACACATTCCAATCCAATGTCCTCAGGTGCTTGGCAACGATTGATCTTACTTCATAACATTTAGGAAATGCAAAAAGCTCTAACTACCAAACTACTTATATGATATCCAAAAGCAAGTAGAACATTCTGCACTTTTCAAAAGCATGTAATTACTTTTCAACTTAAATTTACGTAGTAGAACAAGTTTTACAAACTGCAAAATGTTCTAAGTTTGTAAAACTGCAGTTAGATTAATTTGTAACGTAAAACCATGTAGTTTGAACATTTTGTAATTTTAAAAAACCATTTATGTCGTTGTAACATTTTGTACTTTATAAACCATGTACAGTCAAATCCTCCTATAAGGGACCCTGATTAAAGGGAAAACCGCCTAAAGGGACAAATTTAAAATATTTGGTTGGCTGGCTATGCTTACAATGCTAAAAATATCCGGATGTAAGGGACCCAATGTAAGGGATAATCGGGTTTAAGGGACTAATTTTTACCACTTTTTTGGTATTTTTGACCATTTATAAGGGATATTACAAACAAAAGCAGCATAATTTGTAAATTAGAATGTAAAAACCGAGCCGCACAACTGAAGCACTACTTGACTGTCTTGACTGTTGGACTGCACTTATTTCTTATCTCACCTGAACATTTACATCGTCTAAAATTTAAGTAGATTATCGTATTTACAGATTACAAAGCTTTCTTAGTTATTCGTTACGCTACTGCTCCTTTAATAATCAGTTCCTACTGAGTTCCTGTCCAACAATGTTGGCTAAGCGTAAAAGAAACTCTTTAAACACTGAGAAAAAATATCAAATATTACAAAAGTTAAAGACTCAAAGGCTACGAGGGAAGAACGTGAAGAAACAAAAGCTTTGCTCTAGACTTGTTGACAAATTTTTATAGCTCAGATGAATGTTGAAGAATCTGTGTTTTTCGAATCTTCATAGTATTATTTATTATTTATTTATTTATTATTTATTCTTTAAGACAGACCAGCTGGTCCAGAGGTAACAAAGTAACAAAAGAACTACAAACTAAGACTATATCTAAATAAATTATTACATTAATAATTAATTTTTACATTTTTACATTATTAATTTATGTGTGCGTCAAAACCAAAATAAAACAAAGCAAACATCATTACATGACTTGTTTAAAGAATCTTACTTAATATTTAACTATCATTAAATCCTGCTGTAAATATATTTTGACATTGCTTTTACTGAAAATGAAATAATTTTTTCACTTGACAATTCTCTTACAAGGGAAATCCTTTACATTGTTAAACGGGAAATCGGATAAATGGGACAAAAAAGGTCGGTCCCACGGGGTCCCTCACCTCCGGATTCTACAGTAGTTAGATTAGTTTGCAACTTAAAACCATCTAGTTAGAACACTTGTGCTTTTTGAAACTGACCGCAACAAAAAGCAAAAAGATAGAGGTGTTTCAAAATCATGTAGTTACAACCACTTGCAGTTTTTAAAGCCATGCAGTTAGAATGTGTTGTGTCTTAAAATATGTAATTATAGCAAATTGCACTATTTATAACCATGCTGTTATTAACTGGTGAGCTAAAAACTTTGTTCAAAACAAAAGTAGAAGGACACGGATTTTATTTTAATGTAAAATGGTAGGAAGCAAATTTGCTTTCAGCAAAGAGTGGAAGGAAACGGATTTGCTACTTAAACCACGACATAATGTTCTAACTTCATGGTTTGAAGTTGAAAACTAATGTAACTACATCATTTTGAAAAATGCAGAATGTTTTTATTCCGTGCTTATGAATATTATATGTAGTTAGAGCTTTTTACACTTCTCAAATGTTGTTTCTAGAACATTTTGAATTTTGTACTATTTTGCAACTAAATCATTTAAAATGTTTAAAACATGAAATTAAAGCATTTTGCAATTTTTTAAATCATGTAGGTATAACATTTTGCGACTTAAAATCGTGTAGTTAGAAGATTTTGAACTTTTTAAAACCATGTACCTAGTAAGAACAAATTACATTTTGAAATCATTATGTTATAAGAATATTTCGCAATTTTTAAAACCGTACAGTAAGATTAGTTTGTCATTTAAAACCTTGTAGTTAGAACATTTTGCTCTTTTTAAAACCATGTAGTTAGAGCAAATTGCATTTTGAAATCATAAGTAGTTAGAATATTTTGCTCTTTTCAAAACCATGCAGTTAGAATAGCGTGCAACTTAAAACCATGTAGTTAGAACATATGGCGTTTTAAATCATGTAGTTAAAACAATTTGCGTTTGAAATCATGTAGTTAGAACAGTTTGCGACCAGCATCTAGTATTTAGCGGATTTTGATTTTGTTAAGTCATGAAGTTTAAGCAATTTGCGTTTTAAAATTATGTAGTTAGAGCCATTTGCAGTCTTAAAATCCATAAAAATACAAGGTTTTGCGTTTGAAAATATGCAATTAGAGCCTTTTGCACTTTTGGTAACCAAGTTATTATGAATTGGTCAGCTAAAACGCTTGTTTAAATAAAAAGTGGAACATAGCGGATTTGCTTCTTTAGCAAAAATGGAAGTTAGCAGATTTGCTTCTAGCAAATTATGGAACTTAACCGATTTGATCCTTCGCCCACGATATATACATTTTATATATATTATATACATATTACATACATTTGCATTATCTACATAGTAATAAAATTCAAATATCGCTGTCCATTTCTATCCGCCCTGTCGGTCCACCCTGTCCGTACTGTGCCTGTCCACGCTGTCCACTATCCATTTATGTCTATTCTGCAGAAGTTTAAATGCATTGTTAAGGGAGAAATGTTATTATTTCAACATTAATCACAATCTTATCTTGCTCCTTAAACATGTTCTTAGCGCCTTAGCGACTCTGACCGGTGACTTATTTTTCAGTTTGTTTTTTTAAATTTTAATGCTGTTTTTTTTTACTGATTTGTTCACTTTTTTTTAAAATTTATTATTCTGATTATTATTTATTACTAGCAGGTAAGCAACCCGATGGGTTGCGATCCAAGTAAAACGTAAGTAAACTCGTAAAACTGTAGAAGGAGTTAACTGTGAGAGTTGGCAACCCCCCATAATACTGCAAATTTTCATTTAGAGATTTAAGCTAAACTAAAAAATTACTGCGATAATACAAATACCAAAACTTGTTTACCTACTGTGCCTATACAAAATTCTTTTCTTCAAAACTAAATGCAAAGCCGTCCAAACAGACGCCACTTAGGACAACCTTATACCATATACTGTCATTCCAAGGCAAAACTTGGAAATTTGCATGCCGCTGAGACCACACATGGACCCCAACGTTGTAACAACATCATACTTAAAGCGACACCCGCCTGATCGAAAAATATGAGCTCATGCCTTACATAATAATACGTTACTTTAATTGCCCTTTTTTTCAAAATAGGCGATGCTCTTAGGCTATAAGCATTACAACAGTGAGATTTACAACAAAATATTTGAAAATTCAAAAATTTTAAAATACTTTTAAAATTTAAAAAAATATTTTCAAAATTTTGAAAAAATTCAAACTTTTACAAAACGTGACCGATTTTGATCTAGTTTTCTTATGTAGATAATATTTAGGTGTTTTTACAACTAAATGTTTAAACATTTAAAAATTTAAACAATACTTTCAAAATTTAGGAAAATATTTTTAAATTTTCCAAAAAAATTCAAACTTTTACAAAACATAACAGATTTTAATCTAGTTTTCTTAAGTAGACAATAATTAGGTGTTTTTAAAACTAAATTTTTTAAAATTTGAAAATTTGAAAAACACTTAAAATTAAAAACAAATATTTTCAAAATTTTGAAAAAATTCAAACTTTTACAAAACCTAACCGATTTTGATCCAGTTTTTTTCAGTAGACAATAATTAGGTGTTTTTACAACTAAATTTTCTGAAATTTGAAAATTTAAAAAACACTTGAAATTTAAAACAAATATTTTAAAAATTTTGAAAAAATTCAAACTTTTACAAAACGTGACCGATTTTGATCTAGTTTTTTTAAGAAGACAATAATTAGTTTTTCACTGAATTTTTAAAAAAATTTTCAGTTGTTGTTGTTCAGTTTGTTTGTTTGTTTTTAAAATGTTCACTGCAGCTCATTTATGTCTTAGTATTTGCTACAAAAGCGGCAAAAAGTTAAATCACTTTCTGCGTTTTGTGCTAACATACCCAGATGCCGAAATTTATTGAAATATTTACTATGTGCTCCGTACGACAATAAAATAATATGACTGTAACTGTTTAGCTAAATTATAAAAAATTCTTTTAAATATTTTCAATTAGGAGGTTATTCTTCCGGCTCTAGTTCGTCCAGTTCACCGCTAAAGCTGTTTTTTTGCAATTCCTACAATTTTTGAGTCATTTTTATGCAACACCATTTAAATTTGGAAGCGAATGTTGCAATCGCTTTGGCATTGTCGTATGCAATAAATAGGGTTGGCATGTAAGTAACTACATAAAACATAGTATTAACATGTTTTAAAAGGTGCAAAATGTTCTATATACACCGTTTTGGTTAACGCAAAATGTGCAAAACGCAAAATTTTCAGTAGCACTTCACCCACACCTAACGCATAGGACAACGTACAAGCGACCTTATCGCAATACCACTCAATTGGTAGCTGCTGTCGCAGTCAATTTTGCGGCCGTATCACGTTACTTACTGTGTTGTACTTATGACACACCACAGACGTAAATATGGAACATTTTACCCTTTTCAAAAACATGGTAATAGCACATTTCACACTTTTAGGAAACGTTTAAATAAAACATTTTACACTTTTCAAAAACATGCTAACAGAACATTTCACAGTTTAAAGAAACATTTAAATAGAACATTTCACAGTTTTGAGAAACATTTAAATAGAACATTTTATACTTTTAAGAAACATTTACAAAGAAAATTTTACAATTTTTAAAAACATGTAAAAAGAACATTTTTCACTTTTTAAAATCATGTAAATCGAACATTTTAAAATTTTCAAAAACATGTAAATAGAACATTTTACACTTCTCAAAAACATGTGAATAGAACATTTTACATTTTTTAAAAACATGAAAATGGAAAATATGACACTTTTCAAAAACATGTGCTACTTACAAATTTTTTTAACTGAGTAAAATTTTCTATTAACACGTTTTTTAAAAGTGTTAAATGTTCTAGTTCAACTGTTTTAAAAACCACAAATTGTGCAATATTTTTAGTAACATTGGAGCGCCACCTAACGCAAAGAACAACGTAAAAGCAACTTCTTCCAAAACGTTGACATTTAAAACTATTTAATGGTGATTGCAGCGTAACAATAAAGTGCTAAAATGTCACCTAACCAAATTGAAAACAAGAAAAGACAAAAACGAAGAGACATGGAAACGGAAAACAGAGATACAAACGATTGTCAAAAGATAGAACATCAAAACAAAAAACAAAATAATTAACAAAAAGTTAAAAGTAGAACAAAACCAGGAGACACAAGATCAGTTAAGCCAATGATTAATAAAACATAAAAAAACTAAACAAAAATCAAGAAATATGTTAACTAAAATGAAAAAAGAAATAAAACATAAAGACAAAGAAACTGAAAAACGAAGATACAAATGATTGTCAAGCGATAAAAAATAAAAAAAAAACAAAATTAAAAACAGCCAATAGGTTAAAGATAAAACATAACCAAGGAATAGAGCATTAGCGATGCAAGCGATTGTTAAAATAAAAATTAGCTAAACAACAAGTAAAAATAATAAGATAAAACACGAATCAAGAAACCAACAAAATACAATGTTGTCACGTTATAAAACCAAAACAGAAAACCATAAAATTACAAAAAATACTAAAAGTAAAGAAAATGCAAAACGTAATAACAGAAAACGCCAACGAAAGTTTGTAATAAAAGAAGTCCAGAAACAGTCACAATTGCACATACAAACTAAAATTATTTTAAACAAAAGCAAAAACTGCTAAAAACCTCTTGATTTAGGTCTGATTGATGCAAATTTACAAATAATAGATGAAAATACTATATGTATTATCAATAACTGCAGTCCTGTCAGAAGTGTGTACATATTGCAAGGCTAAAAATTGGTAAATTGAAAGACTTTTAGATGAAAAGTTTTCCAGCTGTTGCTACGAACACAAATACGAATTTCTGAAACCCAACAACCACAATCAGCTGTAAACGAACTGTTTATATTACAAAATAAGAAAAGCAAAAACTTAAGAGCACACATTAGATCATTTAACAACGCTATAGCAATATATTCTGGCTGACGCCAAATTGACTCAATGAATAAATTACTATTATTATTTATTAAAATAGAATTTCAACTTCAAATGACTGTGATTGATAGAAAAATTCTTTTTGTCATAACCAGAACGACGTCTTTCCAGCTCTGTCCGATTTGTGGAGCCAGGCCTTCAGAATTTAACAATTTTGAAAAGATTAAAAACGGAGAATTTGTGCCTTGTAATCTTTTTCTCTTACACAAAATATGCCCGCTTCACTCTAGAATTAGGTTTCTTGAATTTTTTTTACACATCTCATACCGACTTTATGTTAAAGTTTGGAAAGTCACAAAACAGTACAAACTTTCAGTGGCAAACAGGAAATTAGAAATTTAAACGCGTCTCAGGCACAAATTAAATGTGCTGGTAGATTTTCTGAAACCAAGAGGGGGAAGCACGAATAACTGGAATACATTTTGGAGGTGCTTTGAAAATCATAAAGTGTTTTCCTCAATATTCAGAGTAAATGAAGACCTGATTTTTAAATTTCGAAATATTTTTCTCGCAATTAATTGCACTCCACCACTTAACCCAGACACTTTTCAATAGGTGTGTTTTAGCGCTGCTAAAATGTGCATTGAATTGTATCCCTGGTATCCCTTGTCATCTAGTGTTCATAAAGTGCTGGTTTATGGACATCAAATCAGTCATGCAACTGTCTTACCGCTTGGCATGAAGTTACAGTCATTTTTTTGTGAATTATAATTTTTTTGGTACGCTAAATTAAAGTTTATACGTCGTAGAAAGCATGTGACATGTAGTATATATTTTGTTTTTTCGAGAAAAAGTAAAAACATTCAGAAAATATATAAAATCGTTTTTTTAAAGAATTTAAACGTTTATAAGGTGGGGGGGGGGGTAAGGTATGGATGTTGCTATTCTCAAATATATTCCTATATTTGATTTCAGTAAACGTACGATGGTAACTGTCACTAACAATTACCCTTGAGGGGTGATGGATAACTCTTTGTTCACAAACGTTTATACATTTGAGCTGGTCTTACGCACAAGATCTCTACTCACCTATTCACTTAATAATTCCCATTAATTCACGTTATTACGCACGAACATATTTATTAGTAATTCATTTATTAATAAATTAACAAGTGTATTCAGTGTTACATTTAATTATTAGTTTTATTACATAATACCTTATATTCATAATTTAAACCTATAACATAAATTATACCCTTGTACATTGGTGCATAACTTCCGTTTACACGAAATGTATGCTATATTAACGAATAAACCTATAATCGTTTGTTGCCTTTACTATTGATAGTATAAGAAATGATCGTACCTTTACTAGCTACCTTGGTCTTTCACAATTGGAGTGAGACAAAGTCAGTCAGTGGAGGTAGTAATTTTTCTAAGGCTGATTGTCATGAGTCGGTTTGTTGATGTGTTGAGTCGTCGTCGTCGTCCTATCTCTTCCTCAGAGCAATTTCAGTAGTTTGCAGATATTCGTCACATTATTTTAAAACTACTCTCCTCAAGTTGTTAGTCTCCCTTTCAATGGTTTTTTCCGGACTAAGCAGATACTGGTCACAATATCTCTTAGCTGCAACATCTCGGCGTCTGATGGAGTGTGATGATAAGCAATCAGTCTGAACAATATGTTAGACTTTCTGACGCTCACAGTATTGGAAAGTGTTAAGTTTAGTGACGACTCGACAAACTAACGAGTGAAAAACATTAGAATTTTAAAGTGTAAAGTTTAGAGACGACCCAATAATTTAGGAAGGTAGGCTCTTTTTAAACTCTCTGCTTCAGAGCTAAATAGGCCAAAAAAAGGATGAAATTCCCCAAATTAGTCGTTAGGTCTCTTAAGCTGTCAATCATTTTTGTTTACGAAAACAAAAGGGAATTCAAATTTACAGGTAGGTTCTCAAGGCTGTTAATTCTTTATGTTTAAAAAGCTGAAACGAAATCCCAATTTACAGTTAAGTCCATTGAGTTGTCAATCACATTTGTTTACAAAAACACCGTAAGTGACGTGAGGGATACCTAGCATTTCCCCAGTATCCCTAATGTATAGTATTTTACTACAAAAAATGTATGAAAACGTTTAGAAGGGAAGTCCTAAATGACAATTATCCCCTGTTTTTTACAGAACGAATGTTTAAGGGGAAAATGCTTCTTTAAGGGCTTACACTATATACTATTGAATAGTAGTGTTTGCCTTGGCCTATGCTACACTATGTGGTTGGGATAAATGAGTGACCTAAATTCTTGCCCACTTAACCTATCACTCATCATTGGAATGTAAAGAGTCCTTTAAAGTCAATGGAATTTGTTTAAAATTTCAAGTAAACATTTTCGAGGGGAAGGAAAAGAAGTTTAGACTTGACCTAGTTGTGTGTCCCTAGAGAGCACGTGCGCGCACTTTTATTTTACGGCCCGCCACTCCTGCTTTTTGTGCTCTTTGTCTGCCCTTCGCCTTCCTTATCCATCTCTCTATACTATTTGAGAATCCTTGCTCGTTATCTATTCTTATCCTCATTCAGTATCTCATTCCCTTCCTTGCATTGCATCTTATGATGTAGTGCTAATTATTGTTTGTGTGTGTGTCAGAGATTTGCAATACAATCTGTAATAGTGCAGTGTAGACTGCAATTATATAGACAGTCAACACCACCCCCTTTAAACTTAGAATGGTCTCCATTCTTAAAGAATAATAACTTTGTAGCTTTTGTTAATATGATATAAATATTTTGTTAGGGTGAATAGAAGAGAGTAAATATTCGCATTTGCTGGCAAAATTTTAAGATTTGTAACTAAATAACATATTAAAACTGCTATTTAAAACAACAATTAACTTGTTTTTTAGGAAACTCTGAAATTAAACTGTTAACTTAATTTTTTTTTGCAGATATTTAGAAACATAAGCGACGGTGTATATTTCATGTTGCCTTCTTTAATAATTCACGTCTAGGTGAATTGTTAAAGACGCCACAATATCAAGGCGTTTCTAATTTTTTCGTTGGTTGTAGTAGTTGGGTTATTCTAAGTAACCGCTCAATCAATATGTTTGTCCTAAGTGCATGATCCTACTAGATTTATATCCAACGATATTTTGTAAAACTATAATTTTGCACCGTTTTTTATTTTATCTCGTTTAAATTTGAAGCAATCTAGTTTAGATTTTATTTCTTCCTGCCTGGGCGAGACAAATAAAATGTTTAAGGGTGATAGGTTGTTCATCTTTATATTTTTATCAGCTAATTCTAATTAGCTCTTTGCTTGCTAGAGCATATCAGTAATTAATTTAGTTAGCTAGGCTGATAAGTTCTATCTATTACTTATTTTAAACATCAAAAGTGATTACGTAATGATGTAATGACTGCACGGTATACGAAAGTAAAAGCGCTACATACTACAATCCTTACATGCATTTTAGTGTGACTTGAATTCAATACATTTATGCATAGATACATAGAATCTTCTTGCAACTCAATGTTTTGTCGATGCTAGTATTAGGTACGTTTATATGCCAATGTAGCTGTTTCAGTACAATCAAATCCAAATGGCAATGGTTGTTCTTATAACTCTGTCTATTCTACATACTTTGTTTTTCTACTACAATTGTTAAGATGAAATGCTCACAGTGTTTTACGTATTATTTTCTTAGTACTTAGAATACGGTTGTTTACATGTTCTAGGAAGCTTTTATGATCCTATTACATTTGTTGTCAGTATAATAAGAGCCATTTACTACTTTCAGTTTAACTAGTCGTTGTACTTATACAATTTTTAAAGAGTTTTACTAATTATTTTTTTTTGTATTTGTTTTAACAATTTACCTTATTTAAGTTTTTTAGGTAAATACTGTTTTGTCTTTACTTATCTCTACAGACTCTTATGCTATACTTTTAAATCCTACTTCAATCTCCACAGCACATCTTTGTGGCATCTGGTGTTTAAAAGTCTTATGGATACTTGATTGATAATAATAGGTCTGCAATTGTTGTAAATAATGCTGTGGTCCTCACTTTGCGTCTAGCAGAGCGGTGATTATAACGTTAGTGTGGTAAACTCTTCTCTGTAATGTTAACCTTCTTGTAGTTTGATATTATTCTGATAGTGTTCAACATCTTAATTGGTCATCAGGTCCATTGGTGTTTGTTTTGTTCTCCCTAACAGCATTTGTCGGTGATAAGTTGGTATTGCATTGGGTAAAAGACATTTAATACGTCAACGGCCTATTAACGTGTCTAGGCTTGGAAAATGTGGGCAGGAGATATTTCGTTACAGCTGTAGTGCTGATAAAAGAAAAACTACTCCATGGTCCACATGGTCCTAGGTATTTTAATGATAAGAAATAAAAGGATTGCTTTCTGCTTATTGCTAAAAGGCGTTAAATGAACTTGTGCACTAAGGTTATTTCCTTTGAATAGAGCTTACCTGTATTTTAGGTCAATAATGCGAAACAATATAACCTGTAATGTCTTATTTTTAGGCTAACTTGGGAAAGTTTTCAGGTGCCACACACAGATTTGACTAAATGTGACTAAAAGGTCTTCTCTTGACCCTAGAAACTCAAGCTAGCATAGAAACTTGAGTGCATTTTTTGATTAGCAACCAGAGCCCGGGACATTTTTAAAATTTGCTTGAAAATTGAAAACTCAAAATTTAACATGAAATTTTAAATTGCAAAATTAATGCACCTGTCACAAATTTCTAATTTTTACATTTTTACTAAATTTTTTAAAAATAACACAGAGCGTTTTACTTTATATTTTGGCACACACATTTTCTCTCACTACATATTTTAAGCATGTGTAAGCATTTTTTGGTACCATATAAACAAAAATTATGATAAATAATAGTACATTACCTTAAGGCTTTTGAAGATGCCCTTGTCAAGAGCATGCAATAAACGGAAACTTTAATTTTTCAGATCACTCTAAAAAATAGTTTTCCTGGACTTTGTCAATCTAGGTATTTATTATTGTGCAACAAATAATATTTCTGTTTTAATTTCTAGTGCCCAATGTCCACCAGTTAGTGCGCATGGTAACTTTTAATTATTGCGAATTTTAGGCAAATGTAAGCAAAACAATTACAACCACTAAATACTAATATTTGGCTTAAAAATAGGATTTTACAACTAATCAGTAAGCAAGTAATCAGAGTGTCATAAAACATTTAAAATTAAATACTAGTATGCTGCAGTCATTACGATAATCGCGACACAATAAAATTTGCGTAATTTGCGCTTGTAGTTCAGTAGTAGCTTTTATGTCACTTAAAAAAATACTTCTACATCAGATTGCATCAAACAATTCAATTAAATAGGATGAGTAAGTACGATTATTGTAGTTATTGAACAATTACATTGTATGAGATAGAATAACTTGTATGTATTAGCTTAATATCTGTGATGTGTATGTTATTCTAAGTGTATCGACTGTGAAGAAATAAAATTACTTGTATCCATTTGCAGCTAAAAACTAAATAAACACTATCTACATAAATATTGATATATGTCTAGAAATCATGTGAATAGAACATTTAACACTTTTCAAAAACATACAAATGACAAATTTGTACTTTTTAAAAATAATAAACAAGAACATTTTTTACTTTTAAAAAACATGTAAATTAAACATTTTTAACTTTAAAGACTCCTTGTTCACATTTAATGCATCTTTACCTTGTTGGTTTGATGACACAGCTGAATTTAATTTTGGCTAAAAGTAGATATGGGTCATTTAGGTTTTTTACAGACGATCTATATATCAATATTTAATGATTGTTTGAGAATTTCACTTATTTGTAAATTAACAATCCTTCAATTCCTTGCTTAATTTATCATTTCTACTAACAATTACATTATTCAAGTGACCGTTGTTTTTAGAAACTAAAATTTTATTCTCTACGTCAAAAATTGTTGAAATTAATAGTAATTTAATGTTATTAGTTTAGGTAATATTTGTTGAACTTTTTGAGAAACCTAAGATGAACATAACACACATTTGCTGAAATGTACTACAGTGAATTGAGGAAGAATTTCCGATCTTGTCAGAACCTTCAGCAATAAATGCTCAAAAATTATATGCTGTCGAAAGCATCTATGAATTTATTGTAGCAAAAAAGACGGATCCTGATTTTGAAAAAGAAGTTTGTCTTAAAGTAGATGATTCTGCTTGTTTGTATTTTAGTGAAGAGGAATATTAAAATTACGACTATGGTGGTCAGGACAATGAAAATTATACTCAGGGTTCTGCCAACAGTTCTCAGAAGTGGCGTTTTCATACAATTGAAAACACAAAGGACTCGTTTTCTCTTAATAACATGATAAGAGTAATCAAGTGCTTTGATAATCACGGATAAAGTCGTGTTCGAACAAGATTTAAACGTGTTTGCTACAGAAACTACATTCACAGATTTAAAACTTACATAGCACAAAATTAAACTTATTCGGTAAAATTCGAGCAGATGAAAAAATTTGTAAGAAATAAATTTAATTATGCCCATGACAACTACCTACTAGGTCACGATAATTATATAAGTCGGAAATGGCTATTAAAGCTAGTGAAATACAACTCAAATTTCAACCTAGTGCTACCCGGGCACGTAATTTTAAAATACGAAATAACATTGTGTCGAGAAAATTTACCAACGTTGTTACCAGCCCAGAAAAGTTAACAACAAAGGAAATTCTAAAATTAGCAGCAGATTTTGTGGAGGAAATAAAAAAACAAATTTTCAACGACAGCTACGAACTTTGTTAAGTGTTTAATGCAGATTAATCAGGTCACCAATATGAGTCGGTAGCTTAAACACAAAAGGAGTGCTTGGCCTCATAAAGTCACAAAATGCGACTACTCACTCCTACATCACAATGCATAGTATTACTTTAGCAAGACAAGTCACTAGTAAACTGTTACTTTGCATTAAAGAAGTCACTGGAGGATTTGGACTTATGGTAAAAAAGCATTTTAATTCCACCTAGCATTGAATTAACTTGCTCAAAATTTAGCAAAATGGACAAGCGTATGACAAAAATGTGGGTTGGTGGGTGTCTAAAAGTTCAATAATGAAAATATGCCTGCTTTTACTCAATTTATGTAGCTGTCACCAAGACATGACTCTGACAAAGACATCCACGATATATGTACAGTGTCTATTATTCCACCACACAAAACTAACACGATACAGCCATGTGATGTTTACTTTTTTAAGTAGTGGAAAATATTTGTTAAAACAATCTAAGAGCGTATTGTTTTAGTCGAGATGTAAATTGACTTTAACCTCATAGGCACGAAGTAAAATTAGTAAAATTAGCTATAGTGTCTTTAAAATAAAATGCTAGGTACTGTTAAAGACAAGAGTAAAACTATTAATGCGTAACCATGTGACGAATAATAAATTATTATTCTGCATTCCTGACCATATTATTTTTTTAAACTTTATTAACGCAATTAAAAAAATCGTTTAAAACACTTAGAATTAAGTAGACATAAAAGTATAAATTTGTACGACGATATTATATATATATACAGGATAATATATATTATCCCGGCTAGGCGGTCCAGTGGTCTGACTACTGGATTGCGGAGTCGGGGGAGTCTGCCCCACAATTGGATTGTGAACGAGTTGAGACGGGGCTTGGATGCAGTGAGAAGGATTCAGTTTGGGTGGGGAGATGGTATAAGTGGACTGGTGGTATGTATGTTAATCCGTGGCCTTGTGCAAGAGAAAGAGATAAAGGTACCTTAATACAGATTTACTCTGTAGCCAAGCCACGTACATTTGTATATACCTATCCCCTCACCATCTGTTTCTGAATTGATCTTCTCATAGTCGTTTCTCTGGTTCACTCTCTCTAACATTGCAGGGGCAGGCCGGGAAGTTGGTTGGTGGAATTCGTGCTAGAGGAGATTATTGACAATAACCCCTCAGCTATTACAATGTAACCTTCCAGCGGTCTGCGGCTACGCCAGAAACAAATTGACATGCAGTGACGCAGCGTAATCTATCTGTCCAATCAGGTCTGCAGTAAGTGCGCAACTATCGATGTAAATATACAACATATAGTGGTGCGAAGCCCGATGCAGTACAGTATAATACAATATCGCGGGATCTTCAAATCATACAGTAAAATTGTATAAAAAGTGACTTAATAACTTGGTTAAGTTCAAACTCGATACTCAATACAAACATACATATAAATTTGTACGACGATATAATTTATAAAATGAACAGAAGCACGTAAATTAATAAAAGTTTGAAGTATTTTCCAACGCTTTTTCGGTAAAATTGTTTACTGAAAGTTTGCAAATAGTATAATAGGCCTCAACAAAAGGCCTATCTTCTGAAATGCAAAGGTGAACTTTGCATGTACCATGCGTGTATGGACCATGACGTTTATTTTAAAGGCTACACATGTAGCACGATCGATTTTTAGGCTTGTTTGATGTTTTAAACATTTAACATGGAAAATGACATCTTTCTTATAGTCTTGTTTCCAGTGTGCTGCAAATTACAGGTCTTTATTTGAGCAACTTTTTAATAGGGTTTGCTGCAATCAGTTTTTAAATAAAACTTTTAAGAAACTGCTTATAGAGTAGTTTGTCAGGTGAACCCTTGAATGAGTTTAAGATAATCCTACTATTGTAGACTACTATATCAATATAGTGAAACCAAAACTTTTTGTACAATTTCATGCTCTTTCTCTGAGCAACATATAGCTGTAATATTTTGTCAAATTCATCGACAGCTCCCATCGATTTTTTATACATCAACACAGACAAAGGTTTTAATCGTTCTTCTTTATTTTTCTTTGCCACATTTTTCATTGCATGAGGATGCAGTTAGTTTATACTAACACTTTACTTCGGTCGTCACCTTTCTATTTGCAAAGACGTGTAAGAAGAATATTCCACTTCTGCATTGAGTTTTTTTTTAAGTGCGGCATTCGTTTTTTATGACCTCTAACGGTCCTGACCACTCCAGTTAATTCTGAAGTAAGCAAGGTTGCTAATTTTGGCAAGTTAAACCAGTTGTCAATGTACACAACTCTATTGGAATTTAAGTAAGGACCCATCAATGAGTGACAACTGCCCCATTATGCCCTAATCCATCTTTCGGATTTCCATTGGGGTGCAAAAGTTGCGTAGTTTCACCTTGATACGTAATCAAATTAATTACACAGTTTGAACTGCATTCAGCTAGAATAAATTGCTTTAAGCCAAACTTTGCTCGCTTGTTGGGCATGTATTGTTAAAATAAAAGGAAAGCCTTTTCTTGAATTTAGACATACTTTCGTCAATGCAGGTATTTTTTTCAAGGATTATGCAACCAGAAAATTTCTGCATTGGTGCAAAAATTAGAGGTCTAAGCTTTAACATTTAGTTGTTTTAGACTGAGTCGTCGTAAAAAAAGACCGCTCAAAGTATTTCTTTAAACTGATTTCTGCTCATAGTCTTGCCAAACAAAGGCGTTTTTTGCATTATGCTTGTACTTTCATGCTGCATGTTTTTATCAAGCCCATATGAAGTTGTAATGCTAGAAATCTGTAAAATTCCTTGCAATCAAAAGGCTTAAATCCCTTAAAAGAACCAGATTTTGCTTCTTGCGTTTGCTGAACGTATAAAGCACTTTGATTACAAATAGGTTGTACTTCGCCATATAAAACGAAATCTTGAAAAATTTTAAATGCCGAAGATTCACAAGTAAAGTGTGGTAGCGTAAGAGTTGCCATCATCAATTCAGTTCCTGAGAAGACTGGATTTAATGTTCCTTGCTTCTTCCGTATAAAAAGCCCTTCTATATTCAGATCATGACAATTCTCACTCTCTTTATTCATTTCAACCTTGTCGCTCATAACAGCATTGAGTGTTGACGGATTCCAATTACGAGGAAAACTATAATAATAAGTTTTGCCATCACTGTCAACGTCATCTTTATCCTCATCGCAATCAGACTGAGATTCGGAGTCAGATTCTGACGTTTTTTGGTCTGACCACTGGTCATTTATATTTTCATTATTCTTGTCTATTTTAATTCTAAATACAAATTATATACATTTCCTAAAATTATACATTTAATAATAATCAACTAATGTTTGTACAACCGTTTTAATTAAATTACGGTTAAGTAGCCTGCTGTAAGAAATTTTAGCATTAGTTATGTGGTCACACACTGAATCAAATTTAGTGTTTTAAAAATTTAAAAAAAGCATTAAATTTAAAAATAAAAAAAATAAAAACCGAGATGCTACGTCAATGGGCAAAAAAACAACTGATGTTTACGCTGCAGTTGCGGTTGTGGGTATCTGCATGTCCCTTAACTAACGTAACGTATACGTTTCCTGGCTAATTTAGAAAGTAATTTGACACATATACGTAAACGACCAATGCAAAATTTGTTTAATTACGTCATATTCACTATTTCGGTAACCAACAATATTAAAAATATTATGAAATTGCAATTGCTGATTTATTTTTCAACTGTCGTCTGAAAAATTTTAAGACATGATAATTTACGCATGGCAAAAATTGAGGTACAATAAAAAAACTGACCGGTATTCTTGTAACTTTAAAAATGTTTTGCAGGTATGTTTTTATAATTTACCTAATAATTGCGATACCGATGAGTGTCAATTAGCATTTTTTATGAGATGCAGCTATTGCAGCGTGAGTTTGTGCAATTACCATTTTTTTGTTGAATTTTACACTCATTTTGAAAACTGACTGGTGTATCAACTATACATTAGGCAATTAGACTATAGTGGCACATTCCTGAAATACTAGCCCTTAGGTGTCATCCTTAAGTTGTGTGCCGTGTAAGATAGCAAACGACGATTTGATGTGATGTTTTTTCATTGTTATGGTAATTGCTGCTTTTTGTAGTGTAATTTGTATTTACACGGCGTATAATACACACTTAAGTGAAATGTGTTGTAAGAGCTGCGCATAAATTGACCTATGAGTAAATTAGTGTTTTTTTTAGTTCAGCAGTGAAGCTGAAGGCAACCAGTGGCATTTTTCAGAGCTCCTGCTCCGACTGTGTCCTTTAGTACTAGAACCTATACACAAGTAGTGTGCTGTTCTCTGGTTTGGTAGTCCAGGCTTGGAGGAGAGGATGTGATAAGGTACTCTCGCTTTTGGGCTTTCGAGTCCGGAGGCCGTTGGTCCTTATTTGCATCTCCACTCAAGTCTCAGTGCACGAGGAAACAAAGATAGTGAAAAAAGCTATTTATTAAGGGCAGTTTATTGAACTCATTAGAATATTTTTTTTTCTTACTAAACTATCTTTGAACTCCAAGGTATTGACAGTTGTAGAGGAGAGGCAGATGGGGAGGATCGGTTTCTGGGCTGAGTATTCCGGAGGCTCGTAGCACCTTTTTCACTGAATTCCTTTTAATCTGGATTAACCAAATGCGTTCAGATTCTCGACCGCTTTGCATGATCTGTGGGTTGTGCAAGGAGCTCCGAGCAAACTTGCATCAACTTCAGCCAATTGTGTGCTAGATAGATTATTCATCGTAACCGAGATTCCTGGCATAGTTAACTCAGTTGTTATATTTTAACTCTCCTTTTTGCAAGCTTGGTGAAGTTCCACCAGTGCAGTTGTTGGTTGCTTAACTGCACTCAGATTATTTATTTTTATGCAGAATGATAGAGGCTGTTATTGTGCTAGTTACCCCTGTTTTGCGTAATTTTTAGCTTAATAAGTTTTGAGATTTTTGTCAAATTCTGAAAAATGAATGCTGGACTTGTCATGTGAAAATTTTATGTGCCATTTTTACTCAGGATGTGAGTGTGTACGCTTCATTTCATAGGGCTGGTGTATCTAAATTGTCATAAAAAAATTGTACGCCTAAATTCAAGATGGCGGCTCAACGTTGAATATAAACGTTAATATGTAATTGCCTTCAAAAGTTTGCTAAACAAGCAGTTGCCAAACTTTAAAATTGCACGTGCTTGTGCAGAATTTTAAGAGCCTTTTAATGCAATATCTCACGTGACTATGTTCTTAAAACTTTAGCAGCAGCATCACAAAAAGGTTTTGATTACCAATGGAATTTTGGCGGAAATTTATGGTTCCGTAGCGCCGTAGCGTTTATAGACACGAAAAAAGTATGCGCATAAGAAATGTAGCTGCTAAATGTGCCTACGTAATGGTTGACTGAGCTTAGCTCTAGAGTACCTGGTTAAGGAGATACATTAATTTCAAGAAAGTGAAAAAACTAATTTCCTGTACAAAATCAGAGTTGAAACAACAAATGTGCAGAATGGCATGATTGGAAATTTTAAATGGTTCACAGAAAAAATTAAAAAAAGTGAATTTTGCAAATTTTGAACACCACGTGACAGCAAGCTTTTCTATTTTAGTCGAAATTGGCAACAACGCTAATGTTATATTGTGTGCGCTACAAAAGTTCACTAATGTGCTATATTGGATTTTCACCCAAATAGCTATTTAAAAAGTTTTAAAATTGCTTACTTATGGAAGGGTTAATACCTAGCAACTAGTTCAATAGGAATGTCCAAGGTCTACTCACGGAAGGCTTTACGCAATCCACTTATTGGGTTTGTCCAGAGTACAAATTCCTTATAACAAATTATTCTTAGAATAAATGGGACAGCAATGGTTTAGTAATTGGACTAGGCTATGAGATGACTGATACGAACCTGTGAGCGTGTCAGTTATGGAACCCTTAGAATACATACAAATTAGTGTTTTAATTTGTAGACAACTATAGCACGTGATAAATTTATAAATAAAAATTTATTATTTTACTTATTATGATAAATAGTATTATCAATAATTATTTTTTGAAATCATATAGTACTGGTAATCTGTTCATGACGAATTATTTGGAATAAGCTGCAAATAATTTATAATCATATCATATTACTTTGATTTACTAGTGCATTTTACTTAACTTAAACACGCTCACACCTGCTTTAAATATGTGGTAAAGGAACATGACAACTTTAGTGCAATAATTTTTCTACTACAAATTCCATGTTAATTTATAAACTTTCAATTTTCTACAAAACTTTAAAAATTTCCCAAACTCTGGTTGCTAAGCATCCAAAAATGCACTCAAGTTTCACTGCTAGCTGAAGTGTCTAGGGTCAAAAAAAGACACTTTGTTCACATTTGGTCAAATCTGTGTGTAACACCTGAAAACGTATTCAAGTCCAATAGTTAGGCACTTAGTCCTCTAACTTTCATACTAACTAGTCAGTCGCGTACAGTCACTCAAACGGGAAGCAAGTGCATGTTTGTGGGAAGAAAAAATATTTTTTTTTAGTGTGATTGTGTGAGAAAGAAAAGACGGGAAGATGGCAAATTCACCAGAGAAAATTAGAGCGGAGTGAGTCTTTTCGGGTAAGCGGTGTCATACGATCACGGAATTTTATTTTTCTTAGAGAAAGAGAATTATATATTTATTTTTTATATTTTTATTTAGTTATTTTTCTGGTGGCCGGGTGGCTGTATGTTTTTGTGTTGAATGTGCTTAGTTTCGATCTACAGCAACAATCTAAGAACCTCTCTCGGCAAATTATTTAACTCTTAGTTCATAGATATGAGGTGTCATGGCAGCAGGTGGTCAAATCTGATATTGAAACTGCTGCTGTCTTTTGTGTTGAACCAGGTAAAAATGAGAATAAATCTGTATTTATTATTTTTTTTACTACTATTAGTAATTGCTGGGTTGGGTCTTGGATTTTTGGATGGTTTATATGTACTAACCGCTTACTCTAGACTAAACCCAGTTTACTTTGTGTGTGGGCATTTATGTATGTTTGTAGTATTAAAAAGAGGTCGTGTTGTTTAATATACCTTGTAACTATTATGGTTACTGGTTTGTTTTGGACATAGAGACCAATGCTGAGGGTTGAAGTCAGCAGATCTCGTCCGATCCAGATTCCCACATCCTTAGAGATTCATCCTGTGATTCTGACTTTACGATTAAGTCGGGTGTCAGTGCGATGTGTTTAGAAGAGGAGGGGGCTTCAAATGAGAGCAATGAGGTTGTAAATACCCTGAAGCCTGTGACTAAAGGGATCGTTACAAGGTTTGGAGATACTCACGGAAAAGCATTTGGGTGAGAAAGGGTGACTTCTGGGGTTGGGGGTTTGCATCTGCAGGAGGGTGCTGATGGTATAACGGGGGCTTTCATAGAGGGTCTGGAGCGTAGGAGAGTGGGACGGCACACTACTACTAATACAGGGGGTGCGATAGGGGGGTCAGTCGTAAGAAATATTATTGCGGCTGTTCGTTCCTCTGCTAACAAGACTTCTGCTACTCCTACTGCTCTGAGTCCGGCACATGTAAGAAAAGCCTGGCAGAATAGAAATTAGAGAGAAAATAAGAAGAGAAACAGGGAGGCAGCCAAGTCCAGTGGTGGTACGTCTGGCAGTGTTAAAGCAAATGTGCCTTTAGCTGGATCAGGTGGTTGTCCGGTTGAGACGGCAGCTAAAAAATCCTTTAGGGAAAGAGATTTGGCTGCTTGGGAGCTAAAGGCTGGTGTGGACGTGAGAGCAGAGGGCGTAGGGCCTACTGTGAAGCCCAAGGTGCCCACTGTGGTTGTATTAGTGGGTGGGGTCACTGGTTGTCACGTGCCTGCTGCTGACGAGAACTTTGTTCTTGTTGGGTTGGTGGGTATGCCTAATGATATCAGTGTCACTACGGCAATGTTTGCTTACTTTTACAGTAAAATGACGTTTTGTGTCAACAATGTGGTAGACTCTGCGGAAACTGGCTGCTGCAGGTTTAAAGGTGTCTACTGGGTTTAAGGGCGAATTCGAGTTGATGGTATGAATTTAGCGGCTCGTAATTGAGCTAGTGCTGCCTGTGAAAGTATTGTGTGGGGAGCACACAAGAGGAAAAAAAATTCTCTTCTAGTTCGCTTTCGTTAGTCAAAACGAGAAAAATCAAACTTTATATGGAATTAGAGGAGCACCGCTCCAAAAAGCTCTTTTGTGAGGCCTTTACAGAACTTGTGCTCCTTTTGAAGGATCGCAATCCAGGATAAGTAACTGTCTTGGTTGCGGCTGGACGTAAGAGCGATTACCAGGTGTTGACGGCCCTTTCGCGTTTGGCATCTGACGTTATATGCGAAAAGCAATCCGTTTTTGTCCACCCTTGGTTATTGGCTCCTCTATAAGATAGGTAAAATCTGGTTCGAGGTTGTAGGTGGTGCGGTTTTTGGTGGTAGTGCGGCTGCTAGTAGTAGGTGGGGCACTCTAGACCAATTTTTCAAGTAGGCAAAAACATTGTTTCAAAAACAGCATAAAACCCTAAAAAATCAATGATTATACCCTATATTTGGTGATTTTTCATCATTTTTGAAATTTGTAAATATACAACCTACTTGACTATGATATAATTTCTAAGTAGGCAAAAACAATTCCTATAAACTATTATTATTTTATGCATGTCTTTTGTGGAAAATAAATACATACCCAGACCTAGGGTCCCCAGAAGTATAAACCTCATTTAAAATTATACTTGAAAAATTAATCCCTTATCAAATAGACTTCAAAAAAAGATGTAAAATTTGTGATATGACGTTTAGTAAACTTCTCAAACCATAAAGAATAAAAACTCATAAAAAAACTAAAAAATCATTTAGAAAATCAAAAACAAATCCTACTTAAATAGGAATTAGAAAGAATGGCTCAAATAGAAAACTTAAAAGTTAATAATAAAGAACCTAAAAAATAAATAATAATTAATCATGATTTTTGAAATAGTAAAATAATTCAACGACGAAAAACTGAAATAAAGAACTTACATTTTTATTATGATACCTATAATTGGGAACTAAAACAAACGGAAACAGAAGATATTGTAGATGTTTTGAAATCTATATTCAAACACTATGAAAACCGATTTCTAAAAAGTGTTAAAATTCATATTAGTGTTACAAGTACTTTTATTAATGGCACTTAGTTCCATAATTATTGGAGTTTTGACAGTAAAACAAGAATTTCTACAGATAAATTGTTAGTTAAACTCTAGTACATATCATCATAATGATAGTAGTCAATTACTTACATGCAAGGGTTTTAAGATAAGCCATGTAAATATTAACGATATGAATATGTCTAAGATAGAAGATATTAGGCTTTATTTAGAAACGTATAAAATTGATTGCTATTGTATACCTGAGTCAAAGCTTCAGCCTGAAATGCCACTTGGACCTTATTCTATCAGTGGATATAATACATATAGAAAGGATAGATTACATAGAGGTGGTGGGGGTACGCTAGTCTATTTGAATAATAATCTAAAGTTTAAGGAAGTTGAAATAGACATTTAGAATATTCACAGTGAGCTAGAATTAACTACGGTCAAAGTATCGTAACAATTCTCTCTTCCATTCTTTATTACTGTTGTCTACAAACCGCCTTATGTTCTATTTGTAGAATTTATAGCCAGTCTAGAAGCATACATGTGTAAGTTCAAATCCATGACGTTAGAACATTTTATACTAGGGGACTTTAATGTAAATGTGAGTTTGAGCAATGCAATTAGTAAGGATGGACAGGAGCTGATTGACGTAGCTTCTAGTCATGGTTTTACTCAGATTATCAATACTGATACAAGGGTAACTGATAAAACTAGCACTCTTATTGATCATATTTATGTTGAGAGAACAAATAGAATAGCTCACTCAGGAGTCCTAGGTTTTGGTTTCTCAGACCAAGATCGTATATTTGTAATATATAAAAGTATTTAATCGTATTATCCAAAGAAAATGGTCTGTACTCGTAACTATAAGGATGTTAATTGAAAATTAGTCTGTGCTGATCTAAATAAAATTCCATGGGCTGTGCTCACTTGCCTGAACATTGCAGATGACATAATGAGGTCATTTAATTTGAATGTGAACACAGTCTTGGATAAGTACGCTCCTGTTGTTAAGAGGTCTGTTAGAAACAAAAACTCAGGTTGGCTAAATGGTGACATCAAAAGACTTATCCATTGTCGTGATAATGTCAAAGACTTAAGTAGAAATCGAGAACACCCTGAGCTATAGAATGAGTATAAATATCTTAGAAACTCCATTAATTATCAAATCAAGCATAGCAAGCAGTCTTTCTATAGATCTAGGTTTACTGAATGTCCTACGTCATCCACTATATGGAAAACCTATAACTATCTATCAGGCAAAAATGAAACTCTTATACAAATCCATGAGCTACATGGTAGTAATAATTTACAGTTTTTACTACACAATCTGACATTTTTGATGAACTATCTGAAGCTTTTGTGGTTCAAACAGACAAAGTTGATTGCCTATCTGACTTTTATAAAAGTGTTGATAACAAACCAGAGGAGATAGTTCCTTGTACTAAAGACGTGGTAATTAGTTGGTTTCAAAAACTTAAGTACAAAGACTCGGGCTCTCCTGATGACTTGCCTTACTTGATAATGAGCAACTGTTTGAATGTATTGGCAGCTCCGTTGGCTTTAGTATTCACACAATTTCTAATATTATCAGTCTGTCCATTAGA
Organism: Dicyrtomina minuta; assembly: GCA_949802685.1. Lineage (NCBI taxonomy): Eukaryota > Metazoa > Arthropoda > Collembola > Symphypleona > Dicyrtomidae > Dicyrtomina > Dicyrtomina minuta. Next base: position 83,595 of record CATKUY010000180.1, on the reverse strand, counting down.
ATTTAAACAAGCCACAATAGTACTAATCTATAAAGGCAAGGGCAGTAGATATGAGTTTAATTCATATAGATCTATTTTAAAGCTTCTACTGGAGTGTAAATTATTCGAAAAGATTATTCAACGACATAATATGGATAATATGCTGACAAAGGGCCTATTTGACAAAAATAAGTATGGGTTTAGGCCTGGTAGTAACTGTTTGATGGCAGTAATTTCAGTCACATTTATTATATTTAGATTTATTGATGCTCGATGTGGTCGATGCATAGCTGTCTTCATAGACCTTCGCAAGGCGTTTGATTTCGTTACACACATAATTCTTCTCCGCAAACTTAAGGACAAACTAGGTGTGGATAATAACACTATAAAACTACTAACTAATTACTTACAAGACCTTAAATTTTGTATACAGAATGGCTCATTTGTATTAGATAAATATAATCTAAATATTGGTGTTCCACAAGTAAATAGATATCTTACTTTCCTTGAAGTAAAATACGCAGAAGATATTGTCACGATATATAGGATGAGTAAAATGTTTACATTAAATAGATAGATGAATGGACTTTTATGATGTATGAAATAAAAGTTTAAAAACTCAGTGTTTCCTACTGTAGAGCTAGAATAGATGTTGATTAGAGTGTAGATACTGATCGAATGATAGTGTTTTATTGTAATTTCCACATAATATATTTTTTTCCAATATTCTGTGTGTGATAGAATTTGGGGAGGAAAAATAGGAATATATTATAAGGTGTGGCGCTAAAGGAAATATTGGAATTAAATGTAGGAAAGTTAAATCCAATATAGAATGTAGGCCATTAGTCATACTGCTGGCTTCTTAGAATCCGTAAAAATATAATAATAGGATTAAATTAGTATTTCCTTTGTGTGTCAGAACATAATTGTCATAAGGAAAGAATGACATAAATGAGAAATGTAAAGTTCTGTGTATTACATTATACAGTGTAGTGTGAATATTGAAATATTAGTAATAAGATAATATTGCTGTACGAATGCGGTTTATATATATCGCCATGCGGTATAGGTATATCGCCGTTTAACAAGGTAGTATTTTGGGTCTATTGCTGTTTATACTTTATATCAATGATATATTTAATGAGGTTGATCCTAGTCATAGCTATGCGTTATATGCAGACGATCTTGTGATCTATTTTCCGATGCTAGCTTATTAGTTTTACAGAACAAAATGCAAATAGCGTTAAATAAAATCAACAGTTGGTTAAAGGTTAATAAGTTTAGGATGAATGTAAGTAAAACTAAATGGATGATGTTTCACAAAGCTCAGGATCATTTTATTGTGATAATGTAAACCTGTATTGTGATGGAAATGTTGTTGAAAAAGTTAATATGTTTAGGTACTTAGGTGTTAATATTGATTCTAATCTAACTTTCAAGCAACACTACGCAATTGTAAAATCTAGAATATTTGTAGCTATTATTGTCATACTAAGTCTTAAAAAGTACCTAACGTTTAAAGTTTCATGTGTTATGTTAAATGCTTATGTTTTATCAATTATTGACTACTGCTTGCCTATTTGGGCGGTACACTCAACCACGGAACTTGGTAAATTACTAGGTAGGTTGAATAAATTTGTTGTTTTAGTAAGTTACACATCATTATGGGTGAAAACTAAAGCTAATAATAAAAATAAAGTTCTTGAATCAGCTGTTTTAGAAAAACCTGATATTTTATCTGTGGCGGAAAGAGTTCAACATTCGATGATATTGTTTACTTTTAAGTTTTTAAAATGGGGATCTAATTTAGAATTCCTATCTGAACTTATTGTTGTTAAGGATAGAATTTGAGCGACGAGAGCGACGGATGGTATTGTACTGGATTGTAGTATACTAAGGCCTACTTCAACATACAAGAGATCTTTTTATTATAGACTAGTACATGCTTGGAATGAACTCCCGCCAAAACTGCGTGTTACCAATATGTCATTAAGTAATTTTAATGTAAAGTTAAGTAATCACTATGTTAGCAATAGACAAAAGAACCCCAAACCCATTTGTTTATGTGCCCCTATAATTAGTACTAATCATATATTTGACTATTCCATGATAACGTTTGTATGTACAAAATTGACTTGTTTATAAAATTTGGATCCTGGATATTTATGTGGATTTTGTGTCAATCGATTAATAACAATCACTATGTAACGTGTATTGAATGATTTGACACTTGAATAAAGCTTACAAACAAACAAACAAAATATAAAGATATTACCACAAATAATATAGATCTTTAAGTAACAATTATTGCTAATATTCAAGGGAAGGGACTGAAAAAATAATAGATTTACATGAAGATTTCAGTAAAAAACAATTTGCTAATAAAATTAGTACCAATGATAATTTATGCGGTATAGAAGCTGTAATTGTAGGTCTTACATATTTAGATTTACCATAGTTTACTCATGCTCAAGATCTTGGTTTAATAGGTTTAAGTGATATAAATATTTAAAAAATACGTATAAATCAAGATAAGTGGCAAGATAAAATAACAAACAAGTTAAGTATTTACGTCGGTTTGGAAATACCTAAAGATGAAATGACTCCAGAATTATTCACCGACATTAAAAACAAATTAAATAATAAAATAAATATAATTTCTTTAATTGATAGTTCTTTTAAATGTGCTATCAAAAAACCTGAAGCTAAAAATCAACTGTATTTATTACATGTGGACAATCAATATGATTATGTTGATAAAGTTGCAGCTCTTTATTGCTGTGCATATTATTGCCATGATTGTGAAAAACCTTACCAAAACAAAGATCAATATGTTTGTGAGAATAAAATTTAAAACAATTGTAAAATATGTAATAGATCACAATAAAATTTTAAAAGTGGTGATAAAACTACAAAAGATTGCAAACATTGTAAAGATTGTAACAGAGTATTTTTGAATCAATCTTGTTTTAATAATCATTCAGAAAAACAATCTAAAAGGTTTAAAAAATGTAACATTTGTAAAGCAAACTATTTTTTGACAACAAAGGTAACTTAAAAGAAGAACACATTTGCAATCAGAATAAATGTTATATTCGCGAAAACAACTATGATAAAAATGAAAAACATCAATTTTTATGCATTTTAAAAACCTAGAGGTTGTAGTGAAAATTATATATTCTACGACGTTTATGAAACGTACTTAGATGAAGATTATGATCATATACCAATGTCGATAGAAGCACAAGATTTAAAAGGGAATAAAAAAGGTTTTGCTACAAATAATGAATTTTGTGAATGAGCCTCACAACAACAAGGATTTAAATTTATAGCACCTAATGCAAAAGAATATGATAGTCATTTTATATATAATTACTGTTTATTATTTATCTGCCCCACACATGGATTGTGGTTCAAGTAGAGATAGGACTTGGGAGCAGTCGGAGTGGATCAGTTTGGGGTGGGGAGTTGTGTAAGTGGAGAGGTATGTACATGTGCTCATCCGTTGCCTTCATGGCACGAGACGGAGGTAGTGTACATTTAAAGCAGAGTAAACTCAGCAGCCTTTCCATGTGCTACAGCATACACTTCCTCCCACTTTCAAGACTGATCGGCCGATTCTCCTGCAGGTGGTCTCTCTCGTTCCGCTCTCTCATATAGTGCAGGGGTCAGATGGGTGTGTGGTGGCTGATGACTTCTAGTCGGGGATTGGTACTCTCAGGCTATTAGGATAATTCAGTCCACCAGCTTCCTCCGCAAGGGAAATATTGCAATACATGCAGAGATGCAGGATAATATATCACCGCAAGGAGTACGTCTGGGTCACGACTATATCCATAGACTACATAATAATTACATACTGGTTGTAGATTCGATGAGCACATCCACATGGTGTGCTCAAGAATCATATACATCCGTACAATAATATCGGTGCTGATATATCCTAGTAAGGATGAAAGGCAATACCGTACAATAATAATAATAATGATAATAATAATAATAATAATAATAATAATAATAATTACTGTTTATTTAATTGAATTTAATTAGAAATGATATAAACAGAAACCGAAAATAATGTCTATGTATTTAAAAAAATTAAAAATTAGATTTATAGACAGTTTTAATCATATTGCAGAAATTTCCCAAAACATTTGGATTAACAGAACTTAAAAAAGAATATTCTACCCAAGTTTAATGAGCTAGAAAATTGGAATTATATTAGAACTTTACCAGACAAAGAGTATTATGACAGAATGAAATCTAACAATCGTAAAGAATTTATTAAATGGTATGATACGGAAAGTAAGCTGTGTAACAAGTTATATTTTAGAGAGAAAATAGTAACATGATGTAAATCTGATGTAGATACACTAAGGAAAGGATGCCTCAGTTACCGTAAAAATGTGATAGAATTAGGTGTTTTCAGTGAACTAGAATTTGTAGATTCATTAAAATATGTTACGATAGCTAGTGTTGCTATGGCTGTGTATAGATTCAAATTTATGCCAAAACATAAAATAGCTATTGTACGCAAAAACAAAGATAACTATTCGAAACAAATTATAAAATGGTTAGAATGTGTAATGGTTAAGGAAAATATAAACATTCATGATGCTCTAAATGGAGGTTAATTTCGTATACGTGATTCTTTTAATAAAATCAGAAACGTGGATGGTTATTGTTAAGATACTAACACAGTTTATTAATTTCAAGGGTGTTATTTCCATGGTTGTCAAGATTGTTATGATCCGAAGCAAACCAATACTTTAAATAAAAGTACAATAAAAGTTTCATACAACAATACTTGTAAATAGACAAATTACTTGAAAACCAAAGGGTATAACGTAGTGAAATATTGAAGTCATTAATTTAAATAGGATAAAAAAATCAAGAATTGCAATCTAAAAAAGCCTATAATAACTCCAATAAACCCGAAAGATGCTTTCTCTGGTGGTAAAATAGAAACAATTAAATTAATAAAAAACCAACTAAGAATAAAATAATTAGGTAATATGACATTTGTAGTTTGTATTCGAGTGCTTTGTTATTTAATGATTATCCAATCAGTCATCGTATTAGAATTTATAATCCAAAAATCTATAATACAGAGAGGTTTGGGTTTATTAAATGTAAAATTTTAACACCAAGAGGACTTTATCATCCTGTATTACAAGCAAAACGCAATGGAGAGTTAATTTCTTCATTGTGTTATACTGGCGCTAGTTTAAATCAAAAAACAAGGTGAAGCTATAATAAAGAAGAAAAAGCACGGAATAGTACGTGGACTAGTGTTGAAATAGCTAAATTTGTTGAAAAAGGATACATTATCTCACAAATCTATGCAGTTCTACATTTTAAGGAAAAATCAAACGACGTATTTTGGCAATACATACAACCATTTATGAAAATCAAAACTAAAGCCTCATATAATAAAGAAGATTTTACTAAAGAAGGATTAACTAAGTTTATAGAGCAAAACAGAAACATTGGCATGGAAATTATTCCAGATAATCTTATTTACAATCCAGGTTTAAAAGCTGTAGCCAAACTGTTTTTTAATAGTTGATAGGGTAAATTTAGTCAAACAGATTCGCTAAAACAAGTTAAAATTGTGTCAAAATATGCAGATTTATATAAATTAGAAGCAAATCCTAAACTCAAAATTCTAAATTATACACCACTCACAAATACATCTGTATTAGTTGAATATAAAGAACAAGAACATTTGATTCTATGTTCGAATGATACAAATATATATATTGCAGCATTTACAACTGCAAATGCAAGATTAGGATTATAAGATGATCTTGATAAATTAAAGTAAAGAGTTCTTTATATAGATACAGATAGTGGGATTTGGGTTAATGATATCGATAACTCTATAGAATTTCCAACTGGTAAATATATAGTTCGCTGTTGGTGGGGAAGGAAGAAGCTTGTGTGTTCTCGAGCTCTCGTCCTTCTTCCTTGCTAACATTGAACCAATATATACTCCAAGTATAGCGGACTCGGTTTGGGACTTTTCTGGGTTTGGGAGTGAGTGAGTGATAAGACGGCTGCACGCGATCGGCTCCAGCCTTTTGCTGGTATTTGCTTATCGCGATCTCATCTCGGGCCACGTTGCTCGCAGAGGCAGTGATAGTGATGGAAGGGAACAGAGGTGAAGGACATTAGTTGTACTTTTCTCATTTGTATACCTTCCTTCATGCTTTCACTATCTCTGTGTTTGTGAGAGGCTGGGCACGGGAGAGGGTGGAGATAGGGAGATTCAGCTATTTGAACTCTGGGTTCGTTGGCTGTGGCTGCTTGTTTTACATTCCTTTCATACGCAGTGAGATCAACCAGATGCATCTGGTGAATATATTTGCGTTATCTGTTCCGTCGATCTGAATAGAAAGGAGCACTTTAGTTGCATACTTAATTCAGCTTAAAGTAGGAGATGGTGCATTCAGCGCATCAGAGGATCCTGATATAGGACTCTTTTGCTTTTGTTAATTCCTGGCCGGAATAGCTGGTCATGGAACTCATAGTATTAAGATAGATTAGCATTAAGTCGGAAGAATCCGAAGGCTACCCACGTGACTGTGCTTGCACAATCCACCTATTAGGTATGTTCTAGGTGAATTTCCATACAGCAAATTATTCTTATTGGGAAACAAATGGGTCGACACCGGCCTGGTCTAATGAATATCGAGTGCGAAACTGTGAGCGTGCTCGATATGAAACCCAAAAGATACATACATACAACTGGTAAATATAAAGGTGAAAAACAAGGGGCTTCGCCCCTTGTTTAAGAGCAGCCTTAACAGTAATATGGAGCAGTAATATGTATGTAGTATAATATGTAAAGTGTATAAGTATAAATGCTTTTGTAATTGTTTTTCTTCTACAATTAAAGTATTGTATTATTTATTTGTGACTATTTACATAATTTAGTACGTTTTTGAAAAACTATCATAATTTTCAGCATATATGACACTTTTTATGGCAATTTTTCTATTAGAACCCGTTTTTCTTAAACATTCAAAAACAGTAGCAATACCACTGAGCTGGAACAAAATAAGATTATACTAATTATTATTACCTAATTTAAACCTAATTAATTACCAATCAAAAATCATTTCTTTTATTTTGGTGCTACCAATGAAAGAACAAAAAGAAAATTTTAACTTTTTCTTTTTAAGGGCTTTAAAGCTAGAACTCGTCCAAATCGGCCCAGTACTTCAACAATGTATATACTAAATTATGTGAATAGGTAGAAATAAACAGTGTGTAGACGTAGACGGAAGGCTTAACTTTAACTCACTGTACCAACTGCATAAGCAACTGAAAAACTTTGCCAGAGAATTTGGGGCCGTACACAAATGACGCTAGCGAACTTCAACATATTTTGGGACCCACCCACCTCATGCGTCACACTCTTTAGCATAACATAAGAAACGACAATGTGTAGGATGCGGTTATTTATTTCTAGCTGACCCACCCTCAGAGTGGGTGGCACGATGTATGTCCGGCCCCTTATCAGCCGTATAAAATAAAAGAGTTTGAATTTCCCTGTAAACTCTTTTTAAAATTTTAAAATTGATATTTAGCCCAAATACTCATAAAATTTGCATACAAGTGATACATCATTAGAACGGCAATGATTAGCAGAATCTAATTATGATCGAGTTTACAGCGTGTTATTTAAGCAATTTTCAAATAAAATCGAAAAAACCGATTGTTTTTTTGAAAATTCTCTATAAAAAGTGTTGTATAAGCCAGAAGTAAATTTTAAAACAATCGGATTCTTATTTTTTCAAGTGCTTTAAAATGAGCTATCACGCGACAAAATCGCTCAAGTATTTTAAAATTGCTAAAATGTTCTTTCAAATTATAGGAATAGGTAGAAATAAAAGGAATAATTGATTAGGAACAATCAGTACGATCCAAAAGTACACGGTATAACAGATTTTGTTTCAACAGGATTAAAGTCGTATTCTTGTAAGACAAATATACCTGGTTATGCTGGATGTACTACAATTAAAGGTTTTGCAAGTAATTACACAAATACCAAAGAAGTTAACATGGAAAACATGCAGAAACTTGTATTAGGCTCAGTTAAAAAATTAACTACAAAACGTGATATTTTTTCAGAAATTAGGAAGGGGTTATTAAAACATTGAAAAATCAAGAAAAATCTTAAAAATTCTTAGAAAATTTTAATAAAAGAGTTATGTGTAAAAATAACGAACAAACGCAAGAATTAGACACTGAACCATTTGTTTAATAAATTTAATTTTTAATAAATGGGTGCATTTATTACACACTCATGCTTAAATAGTCGATAAACTATTGTTCAGAGAATATCAGCACTAAATTAACAAATATTAAAAGATTTTCATGCTTTACAAGATAAAAAATTAACAATTTTGGAACTTAAAGTATCTAAGATGAGCCAGAGATCCTTAGATTCTGTCAACTGACTTAAATAACGACTTGATATGTTATTTGAAAATTAAATTCATAATAAATGAATAATGAAACGATATTCGTTTGGAATAAAAATCCAAAATTTAACTATAATGATTTATTTCCTAATATATTTAGGTCTTTAGTTATTAGTGAGAGTAATTGTGAAAAGAGTTGCCTAGTTATCAAATTGTATAACAAAAAGATATATAAGACTATAAAAATTTAATTTTAGGAGATAGTCTTCAAAAGGATAATTATCATATAATAATTTAAGCATTTCAAAATAATCTAATAAAAGGACATGTGGTTGCGTTATTCAAGAATAAAAATCAAATACAAAAAGATAGTGTTTGTAAATGAAAACTGATAAAAAAAGCACGTAAAGGATTAAAAAAGAACAAATAGCAAAAGGAGATAAACCAGTAGATAGAATTGATGAAGCAGCAATGCATCACGATTTATCGTACAATATTAACAAAGATCAAGAAAAAAAGGCATGAAGCAGATAAAAAATAACTAAAAGATATAGATGAAATGGAAAATCCTACATTTAGTAAAACAGTAAAACGTGTTGTAACTAAAAGTGTAATTAAACTTAAAATTATATCTAAGTTGAGGACTTAATCTATTACATAATAATAAATTATGACGGTTCAAAGAACCATAAGGGCACAGCTCGCTACATAAAGATCATAAATCATATAAAATACTAGATATTGTATATAAAAACTCATTATCTGGATTCGTAGAAATGAATGAATTATCTAGAAAAACAAGAATAAAACCATAAATAGTTATAGAATATCTAGCAACACAGGATACATATACTAAGCATTTAGGTAAAATAACAAAATTTAAACTTAAAAGGTACTATACACCGGGAAAAGGTTCAATTTGGCAAGCTGATTTAGTGTTTATGCCTGAGCAATGGGTTAAAAATAATGATGGATATAGATATATTAATTCTATAATTGATACATTTTCTAAATATGGATAGGCTATACCTTAAAAAACTTAAAATGCAGATAAGGTAGTTGACAGTTTTGAATTAGTATTCCGTATGGCCCGTAGTCTGAGACGTTCTCCAGAAAAACTACATTCTGATAAAGAAACTGAATACAGTGGAAAAAAGACAACAAATCTGTTTAAAAAGTATAATATCAACTGGTATACAACAGAAAATAAAACAAAAGCAATAATTGTAAAAAGATTTGCAAAAAATATTCAACAAAAGATGTATAAATATATGACAGAACAAGGAACTACTAGATGAGTCACCGTTTTACAAAATTTTATTACAAATTATAATAATTCAAAACATACAAGCATTAAAATAACATCAATTGAAGCGAGTAAACTAGAAAATGAATTAATTGTATATTTAAATCTTTATAGTTCAAAATCAAGGTTAGAAGAGTTAAATAAAATAATTCACAGAAAGGACTACATCCTGGTTGATTAAAGGTCTTGAAAGGGCTTTACTCTGGTCAAATAGTAAGAACTCATTTATTTGAAACTAAATTTGATAGAGGTATAAACCCCAATTTGCAGAAGAAATACTATATATTAAGAAAGTTTTACCTACAAAACCCATAACTTATAAACTTGTCGGCTACCATAATAAAAAAATAAAAGAAACCTATTATTCTAATGAAATAAGACCGTATAACAAAAAAAAAGAGTTTGTATGTACATATATTATAGATACAAAGAAAACAAAAGATCCTAATATTATAAGAGCTTTAGTTAAATGAAAAGGATATTCTTTTAATTTTAATAGCTGAATTGATTTAACACTAGAACAAATAAAAAAATCCGAATATGGAAAATAGAAGCCTGAAATAAAACAAAATTTAATAAAACCACGTCTTAAAAGACATGTGGCTAAAGAAAGATAATTTATAAAATGAACATATATAATTGAGTAAAGCAGAACAAATTCAACGACAAATAGGGTTCATGATAAAAGAAAATGAAAATAAAAAATAACTAAGAGCACAATTTATAGCTGAAAAAACCGGAGATGATGCTTTTACATAAGAAAAATAGTAAAAATATGCACTAATTAATTCAGCAACACCTAATATACCTGATACAGTTGAAAATAAAGCAACAGCAGCTTTAAAGGAATTAGATCTTTTAAAAAAGGATGTTGGAGCTAAACATGCACTTATAAAAAATATTGCAAATCATCAAAACACTAAATTTATGGAATTTAAAGCTGGTAATATTTAATTATTAGAAAATCTAGCTTTAGCATATCAATCTGTGCAAGAACAAAGAGAGGGGAAATCGAAAATCTACCAAAATTTATTTATTAAAAGTATGAAGAAGGTCCTATAGCTTTTAAATATTTAGGTTATTTATGTAAGGACGCTTTATCTATGACATTTTTAGTAAACGATAATATTAACGCAGATAGAAAGAATACAGGATTTAGGTGATGATTTTATACATATATTAGGAAAGAAATATAAATTGTCAATCGGAGTATGGGAATTATTAACTAAAATACATCCTGATGAAACCAAATATGATATGTATGATGCTGATTTATATACGTGGCTTATAGTTAAAACTAAAGCTTGTTATACTGAAGATGGAAGGCCTAGAAGTTCAAAAGGTAACAAATGGGGTATTATTTCTGCTTATCTTAAAAAAACATAATGTAATTAGTGAACAAAGATCACAAAGTGATTCTACATTAGATAAACTAAGCTTTAAAACAGCAATAGGTCAAGGACTCTGGAACCACGTGAAGAATAGAAATAATAAATTTATTAAAGATCATCCTGATATTCTTGTATAAAAGTTAGAAACTACATTAGCTAATATACAAGCAGGACACACAAATATTGATAAAAATGATATAGCATTAGCAACTAAAATACTAGGTTAATTTAAATCACATTTTTGTGAAAATGCTTTTACAAATATATATTCTATAGTTATAAATAAATAACATAGTAAATGAATAATGAAAACGCGACGACTATTGTAGAAACTTTAAAAAATATCCTAGAAAAAATAAAATTACTAAATGATACAAGAGAAACAAATATAATTTTACATAAGAAAGAGAACAATATAACTGTTTATTTCGATAAACAACCATTTATCTCTGATAGATCTTAAATAGCTTTAAAAAAGATATCCGTTTACTATTCAATACTAAATGTTGATGAACAAAATAATAATACAAGATATAAAATAAATAATAATCCAGGGACTGTTTTTCAAGATATTACTTAAGAAACTGGGAGCTATGAAATTGAAGCTATCGGTTAATTAATTGAAAATTTAATAGGTTTTAATAAAAAAAATAATGAAATTTATAAAACTGACGCAGTGAACAAGGTTATAGAAATCAAACCTGATGCTTCTATTGCGAAACGTGTAATAGAAATACTCCAGGGTTACGTAGTAGATTTTGGAACACCGAATTTTATCAGTAAAACTCTAGGATTTACACCTAAACTACTTACTTGTGGTAGATATTTTTCAGATGACACAGTTGATATTAATCCAGTTATCTCAGTACTTGTACATTGTTTTTTAGTTTCTGGTTGTGCTAATAATGGTAAACTGTCTAGATAAATTTATACATTCACACCAAAAGTACTACTAGGTTATAAAAATTATAGATGAAGCCAGGCAAAATGCGTCTTATCAAGTAGATCAGAAATACAATTATAAAATGACTATAGTTGACTGATAAAAAACTCAATCCTTTTACGTTTAAAGGTGATAAAGTCACAATTATTTTATCTTTAAAATACTGATAAATTAATACTAATACTGAAGACACTGAATACGTAACCTATGATAAAAGTACTAAAAACAATGAATTAAGTATAAATAAACAGATATTATTAGGAAATGCTAAAAGGTCTAAAAGCGTAAATTGGAAAAAAACGGTTAAAGCAGTTAAATAAATACTGTAATGTAGAAAGCTCTGGAAAAAAACGGTTAATACAATAATTACAAATACATTCCCCTCACAAATTTGTTCTTTAATAAATAAGTACGCAAAAAGTTATTGAAAAATACCTTAACCTCTTATATCCAATTACAAGTAATGATGTTATTTAGTTAAATCGATACAAGGATTACTTACCACAAAAATCCTCGCATTTAAATAGGTCGATTCTAATTACAATAAGAGTCGATAATGTAGATAATTATTTTCTATTAGAGAATAGTTTTTTTATTATTGGGGTGGATTAAGTGAAGAAAACTGATAGTTTTTGATATGCTGGAACTAAGTTAATTACATGAGTTAATAATAAGCCTATGTTTTAATCTGATAGAGTTGTTTTAAAATTTAATGATACAATTATAGAAGAGTATAATAATGTAGGTCATACTAGTTTAATTCGATGATTATTAAAATTTAATAACGTTTTCAGTTCTAATAGACGACATGGTCAAAGCTGGCCTCTAGATGATAATGAATATTTCGCAACATGAGACAAAATCCAGGATTTGCTAATAGACATGATTTATTATTAAAAAGTAATACGACTGCAGCTAATAAAGGTAAAGCTAGATTTATGATTCCAATTTTACATGTTTTTGGATTCAAAGGTGAAATAGTATCAGGAGCGAGAGTTTCTGTTCAAATGGATCGAGTAATTGATAAAAATGCTATATTGAAATCTAGTACTTAAGCAACACAAAGTACATATGATGTAGTTGATGGTTTAAATAATATTACTTCCCTAAAGTTAAAAATCCTATACGTTGAATTAAATTCTAAAATTTCTACTGAAATATCTAGTTATCTTGCATCTCATTCAGAAATACTTTATAAATTCCTAATAAAACAAGTTAAAAATCTTCCAGTGAATCAGGCTATGATATTAAATTGTAATTTAACAACTATTTTAGGTCCTGAAAAGATTTTAGGCTTTGTTGTTGGATTCCAAACTAGTCGTTTAAATAATCAAAAATCTAACATTTTAGTGTTCGATCACTGTTATTTTCTTGATGCTTCTATTTCTCTTAATAATATCAGATATCCAGGTATAAATTTAAATGAAGGTTCAGATGGTCTCAGTGATTTTAAAAATTATGATAGATATTTAAAATTTGGAGAAGTATTAACTAATTTAGAACCTAAAATAGTTCAACTAGGATTTTAAAGAGCTTATTCTATCTGTTGTTTTAATACGTCGTTTCAAAAAGACTGAATCAGTGGAAATACATTAAGTATTAAAATTCATTTCAAATTTAGTGCAAATGTGCCTGCAAATACTAGTGCCTATGTTGTTATAATTAGAAAACGTGTATTCTCAATGACTACAACTGGCGGTAGAAAAATGCAAGTGGAATATATAAATACCTGTTAGGCACCCTGAAAAAATTTTTTTCTGTTTTGCTTTGTTTAAACGCTTCGCTAAAATTTTATTTAATTTTTTCTTCGTATAAAAATGAATAATATTTTATTCACAGGGTGTCAATATACTGCTATTGGAAATGCGTTTATAAATAAAAAAGAAGTACCATTACATCTCAATAAAGAACAATTTAATAGAGATGACGGTTACGTAGTCAAGCTTACTAAAACTCAAATAAACTTAATAAGTGATACTACAGGAGCAACTTCTAACTTAAAATTATCAACTATTAAATGTTAAAAATTTATCACAGTTTCATCAAAACATATTGAAAAAGGTGGTGCTCTACCCGTTTTAGCTCTAATTCTAATAATTACTAAAGCAACTGCTATTATTGGTGAAGCAGGGGCTGCTGCAGAAGGTGTAAGCCAAGTAGTTAATGCAGTAAATAATAAAAAGCCACAAGATAAAAGTTTAGCTAAACAAAAAAGACCATATTTAGAAATGGAGTCAAAGACAATGTCTGGAAGTGTTTTTTTAAACCTCGTCCTTAAAAGCATTAAAAAATATAGAAATGGATAAATGTTCTAGACGAATATGCGTTTCAAAGCCTGGTTTATTGAGAAATTGTTAAATAATATATTATTTAAATATGAGGGATAATATATCAATAAAGCCAAAGAATATAGAAATTAAAATATTAAATCTTGATAGCAATAATAATCAAGGAACTCATTGGACTTTATGGTATACGAACAAAAACAAACACTATTATTTTGATTTCTTTAATCATAGAGCACCTGTTGAATTATTGAATCATCCAAAATCAGATATTCGTTATTCTACTTTTAAATACTAAGAAATTGGCACAAATGCTTGTTGTTTCTTATGTTTACAATTTATTTACCAGGAGCTATATATTATTTGAATTGTATTTTACAATAGTTCTTTTCTTTTACATTATAGTAACGCTTTTTTATAATAATTGTGTCTTAAATAAACAAAAACACTTTTAGTTCGTATGAAAACTGCTGATGAATAGTACCAAAATCCAAAAACACTAAAAAACCCGAAAAAACTTCTACTAATACCCGCATTTGTTTATCCTACTATTTACTATTGTAAAAAAAAGAACATGTACTACTGGATACGTCTTAAAGTTTTTAAAGTGGGTTAATACATTAGCAATTAAATCACTTATAAGAAATATATGTATGTATACACACGCGATGACATTTTAGACACTTTTTGAAAACATTTTCATGAAAATATAACATGGGATTTTTAGACAAGACTCAAACCTTGACAACGCCTAATATGTGTGAGTCATGATTCTGGAAATTGAGTTTGTTATCTGTTGTGTTATCAGGTTTTTAAGCTCACATGGGAACCTACCTTGCTTGAACACATGGATTCCAATGAATTATATCATAATGTCTTCTACTGTGACTAGTTACTCCTGCTAGTATAGTCGTTCGGTTGCAAAATCGCTTATCTCCCTTTTATCCGAATTTGAATTTTCAAAATTTTCTTGAAATAAAAAGTCAAGAAAATTCAGTGGGAATAACAGTGGAAAATTTTAGTAAGGACAGGGTCCCCCTTCCATACTTTTAAAAAAACGAAAAAAATATAACTTTCAGTAAATGTAGTGTTTAATTTATGTTTGCTAATAATTATCATCTTTTTGAAACGGAACATAACAAGAAAGCTCAAACTTCAATAGGGTCGTTCATAAATGACGTCATGGAAACTATCCAATTTTAGGACGTCATATATGGAATAATATATGGATAATACATATTAAATGGAGACTTTAATTGGTTCTAACTACTTGATTTAAAAAACAATTAAAATCCACTAAATGCATCATGATAGTCCCAAACTGTTCTAACTACATTATTTCAAACTCAAATTTTTTTGACTACGTAGTTTTAAGTTGCAAACTAATCTAGCTGCATTGTTTTAAGCACAGCCAACTAGATATATATGGCCCACTGTTCTAAGTTTTTTCCTAATGATATTTATGTCGCCACGAATCAAGGCAAATAGAATAATAAGGTACAATCAATCGACTCGGGGGTCGGTTCCTGCGCTTTTGACGTCATCTGGCAACCAGAAATTTTTGCCGTAGTATAAATCCACACAAGTAGTATCAACTTTCGCAGGACACAGGTCGGGCAAACGTGAACCGATTTAATTGAAATAGGTTGTAAATGAAAGATCACAAAACATAGTTCACTAAAGTGAAAAAGAATTGCAATTAGTTTTGAAAATTTTGAGGTAGACAGAGTTTAAAATTTGAGAAAAAGCTAATGCTGAGCTTATGGAGTATACAAAATTCTCGCCAACTTTTTCTTATACCTCAAACCCCAAAACTCCCACTGAAACTTTACCATTGCGATTGATCGTACCTTATTATTCTATTTGCCTTGCCACGAATTTGAACTTGAAGCCGCATAGATGGCAGTTTCAAGCGTTCTCACTTAATGGACTGTAGGAAAAACCCTACTACATAAAGATTGACCTGCCTTGGCATACAAGTAATAAAGGCCCATGTACATATGACGTCAACACAAAAATCCAGATTTCCGACTCCCTCTCCCTAGGCTTGCTGGTCAGGATTCGGCCAATATTTTTACTAATATCGTTTAACCGCCCCCCCAGACAACCCCCTCCCCTAAATCCTAAGTATTGACGTCATAGCTTCATGGCTTTAAAGTGGTTTGTGCTAGTTGCTCATAAAACGGCTCGCAGAGGCAACTGCTGGTTTAAGTGAGCTAAACTCAAACTTTTTTGGCTACAAACTTTTCAGGTACAACTGTAGGCCAGTGTAGGCCAGTATATATCTAGTTGGCTGTGTTTTAAGTTACCAAGTAATCTAACTACATGATTTTAAAATATACAATACGTTTTAACTACATTGTTTAAAATTGAAAACTAATCTAACTACATAATTTTAAAAAGTGCAACATATTCTAACTTTTGATTTAAAAAGTGCAAAATATTCTAACTACTTAATTTAAAAACGCAATTCGCTCTAACTACATGGTTATAGAAAGTTCAAAATGTTCTGACTTCATGGTTTGGAGTGGCAAAATGTTCTGATTTTTAAAAGTGCAAAATGTGTTAAGTGCATGTTTTAAATGTTCTAATATTACGAAATTTTGAAAATGCAAAGTCCTCTAAATACAACGTTCAAGAAGTGCGAAAGCTATAAGTGCATGTAATATTCAAAAGCACGTAATAAGAACTATTGCACGGTTCAACATTATGTATTTATATTAGTAAACAAGTTAAAACCATGTAGTAAGAGCAATTTTCACTTTTTAAAATCATGTAGTTAAATTAGTTTGCAACATAATACCCTGTAGTTAGAACAGTTCGCGCTTGAAGTGATGTAGTTAGAATAGTTAGCAGTTTTAAAATCCATATAGTTTTGGTGATGCTAAAGAATTAGCAGACTTCCTGACCACCAACGTTTTGCGTTTTAGAATATGGTGCAATTAGAGCAAGTTCCACTTTTCATAAGCAATTATGATTTGATTAGCTAAAACTCCTATTTAAATCATAATTGGAAGGAAGCGGATTTGATTTTAAAGATAAATGGAAGGAAGTGGATTTGCTTTTAGCGAAAAGTGGGAGAAAGCGGATATGAGCCTTCACCAGCGATATATATAGTTATGCCGTCCTAAAATTGGAAAGTTTCCATGACGTCATTTATGAACGACCCTATTGAAGTTTAAGCTTTCTTGTTATGTTCCGTTTCAAAAAGATGATAATTATTAGCAAACATAAATTAAACACTAAATTTACTGAAAGTTATATTTTTTTCGTTTTTTTTTAAAGTATGGAAGGGGAGACCCTGTCCTTACTAAAATTTTCCACTGTTATTCCTACTGAATTTTCTTTACTTTTTATTTCAAGAAAATTTTGAAAATTCAAATTCGGATAAAAGGGAGATAAGCGATTTTGCAACCGAACGACTATACTAGCAGGAGTAACTAGTCACAGTAGAAGACATTATGATATAATTCATTGGAATCCATGTGTTCAAGCAAGGTAGGTTCCCATGTCAGTCTGCTTCATTTGCTCTTGTGTTGTTGTTCAAATTAAAGTTGCTTGAATTTACACCGTTTATATACATAGTATTTTATTACATAGAATTATTATTAAAAGTACATACAAAATCAAGATTCGATTGCTGAAAACGTCACTACAGTGCACCCTTCGTAAGTACTAAACACTAAATTGTACATTTTTTCAAGGGCTACAAAGTTTTTATAAAAAGACTGTGGTACCTATTTGTTTTGATTGTGTTTTTGTAGTAGGAAAGATTTGTGATCTCAATAATTTTGAGTTCTTTACTAATCTATGGAGGAACTTTTTCACAGCCACAGGTAACTACTTACTTTTAAATTTCAAAGTATTAACTAAAATGTGTGCAATTAAACGGACTACAATATGCTTATAAAAATAAAATATCAACTTTTATATATCTGTTGATTTTCTACAGTTGATAGAGAAATTTCTACTTCCCAAACGTCAAAAGGTGCTTTTAAAAAGCAAACTTTCATTCTTTTTAAAAGGTAATTATCCTACTTTTATTTTTTTAATAATAACAATATTGTACTACTTTGCAAGCGCTACAATTTATGTATAAAGTCCTAATTTTTGACAAATTTTAAAGGTGTAAATACCGTCAATGAGCTACAATTTAAAACAGGGGTCAAAAGTTGAAAATCTTTGTTCTAAAACTTTACAAAATTTTCTTTACTGCTCCTACCATAGTGCCCTGACTCAGATTTGACCGCTGGACTTGATTCTAAAAACGTTTTTAATGTAATTATATACTTATGATAACCTTTCGGTTTTATTTTTGTATAGTATGTATCTTCACGTGTAAACAGTTAACAAGTTGTAAACAACTTTTTATTTTTAAAACACTAAGTTACTGAAAAAAGAGCTCTTTGGAGACTAAAATTTATAAACCAAACACTCAAACATTTAAAAAAGTTTTGCAGACCAAGTCAACAATTTTCAAGCAAAAAACAAAGTGTGTACTAATACAACAAAAATAACAAACTGAAAAAAACATTTAAATAGTAACAAAAAAACACTTAACAAGTTCCATTAAGGACTAAGACTTGCAATATTTATGCACAATTTAAGCTTTTAAATCCAAAATATAGATAACTATAATTCTATCTAGTAATATTTATACAAAATATAAGCTTTTTAAGCCTGAATATAAATAACTTTAATTCTACCTTGTAATATTTATACAATATTATAGATAACTGTAAATCTATAGGCATATTTTTGGCTTATACAAATACAGTCACTTGTAGTTTAAAAAAAATTAAGTATTGTTCAGTTAAATACGTTTTGCAGATCAAGCAAACAATTTAAAAAGCAAAAAAAGTGTGTATTATTACACTTAAAAAACAAAAACATTTGAATAAGAACAAATAAACTCCTTCAAGGACTAAAACTAGTAATATTTATACAAACATTAAGCTTTTTAAGTCAAAATATAGATAGCTGTAATTCTATAGGCATATTTGTTGATCATACAAATACAATTACTAGTTCTTGGACTTATGTGCAATGCACAAAGAGTAGGGCTGATATGTATCTATCACTAAGCAAACTGCATCTTCGTCTCAGGTACTGAATTAGGTAAAGAGAAACGCGAGTAAAGAAAACTATCACGGATAAATAAAGAGAGCACCCATTGTCCTTAAGACCTCACAGCACCGGAAAAATCCAAACAAGGTAATAAATTAACTCAGAAGGCTTTGATTATAAATCGATTAAGGGAAGCAGACATTTTTTGTACTAACATAAAAAACCAAATTTGGTTTTAAATGATTAGTTAGGACAGATTCGTCCTGCTATTGTAAAATAAGAACAAGTAACAGAAGCCAATTTTGAGTATTCAGATAAAAAACATGATAAAAAGGAAGCTAAATTTATAAGTTTTGTGCAATTCATACATCATGAACATCAAAACCAAGAATCAAGATTAGATAATTTAGTGAAAAATTTGAATCAAGACCGAAGCAACCAAGAGTCAAGATTTGATAATTTATTGCAAGCTTTAAATTATGAACATCAAAACTAGGAATCAAGATTTGATAATTTAGTGAAAGCTTTGAATCAAGACCGAAGCAATTAGAAGTCAAGATTTAATAATTTAGTGAAAGCTTTATATCAAGACGGTAAATATCCAGAATCAAAATTTAATACTACAAAAAACTACAAAAAATATAATACCCAGTAAGAAGATTCAAGATTTTGAGAGATTAGTTCTTGGTTTAAAAAGTAAAATATCAAGCCTAAAAGCATCTAGTTTCACGAGTGCTCTTACTGATACAGAAATCATAAACCTGCAACAATCTCAACCAAATCTTAAGAAAACAAACAAAAACTTGCACAAAGAGAATAAAAAATTGCAGAAAGAAATCAAGCAATATCAAGCAGGTATGGTTAGAAATAATAATAATTAACTAAAAATTTTATATTTAAAGCAACAAATACAAAATCTTGAACAAAAAAACACAAATTTAAGAGAAAAATTACAACTGTATCATGAAACTGGAATTAAAGCAAATTAAAAGTTAGCTGATGCTCAAGATAAAATAGACAGACTCAGGCAAAAAATTTAAAATATTCCTGTACCTATCACTGTTCTTAACAATCAAACAATAGCAAAAATTTAAAATAATTCTGTACCAAGCACTGTTCCAAAAAATCAAACAATAGCAGAAATTAAAAATAATTCTGTACCAAGAACTGTTTTAAACAATCAAACAATAGCACAAATGAATGCTACAACGGATAAAAGTGATTCAGAAATGGAATTAAATCAAAACAGTTCTATGTCGTCATCAAATACCGCCAAACACGTATCACGATCACTAACAAGAAATTCTAAGCAATCATCAACAGGATTATTGCGAAGCGACTCTAAGCGCGTACCGCGATCGTTGTCACCTTTATAAAGATGTGGACAACATGCAAACTGTAAGAGTTGTTGGACTATTTAACTAAAAATAATAAAATTTAGTATTAAACTGAAGCTCATCTAATAATAATAGTATTTTTCCTAAAATGTTCGAAGTCATTTCAATCTTACAATATTTAATATTTTGTAGTTTGAAATGGCGTAATTTGCCGTTGTAATATTATTATCGAGTGTAATATTACTACCTTTCACTGAAAAATAGTTGACATCGACTAAGATGTCCATATCTTTACCTTGATTTACATGTCAAAGTCATTAATTTGTGTCTTTTCCTTAATTTTTACATTCTATTTAAAGTCTGCCGCATCAGCCAACTCCGATTCAATTCAAAACCTTAACTTCCAAGTTCCTTCAATAGCTCAGCCTTCAAATTATGTTAATTATTAAATTCTAGAATTAATTACTGTTACCACTTATCAGGCTATCTCCGATTAGGCTTAAACCAAACTCCTGATTTGTCGTGTTAACTGTTAACTCGTAATTAGTTGGTCCACGTTGACTCCAGAGCCTTAATACACTAAAATTACATGTTTATTTCTGTTGGATTTAACTGTGTACTGTGGGCCATGCTCATCTTATTCTATCGTTATAAATCACTAAACCTTTACCATTACTCCCTGACTTTTACTTCAACTTCCTTCTGTTCTAGACTCTGTCTTTTTTCAGTCTTCGTATCTTTCACTTGTGACTATTTGTAAATTATACAATTAACTTTCTTTGTATTTTTACATTTAATAAAACAAAAAGTTATTTTGTAGAAGTGTTGTTTGTTGCTGTTTATTGAAGTTAAGTCTACCAGTGTAATTATAATCCACGCATTTAAGTCGCAAGAGTACGAATAGTTTTGCCTGTCAATATTCTTTATTTTGCATCACCTAACTATCTAGGGATTTGAGAGTAAAGTTACAACCTCGACCTTTCTCTTTTCTCCTTTTTTGCACCTTGGTTTCGCCACTGAACATGGTCCTCTGAACTGAATAGTGAATACCGAAATCATAATAGTGGTAGTCCCGGGACTAAAGTGTGAAAACCCTGTTTTCTGAAGAAAGAAAAAAATCCAAAGTTTCAACTTACCCCAGCCTTTTTTTTCAAACAACCAACTGTTTGTACGCTGGACAATTTAACGTTACCTTAAAACATCTGTGTTACTGTGATTCACCAGTTTCATGGGTAAAATTGGATCTGGAGGAGTCTCACCAAAAGCCCAAAAAATCAACCAAACAATGGCTGAAGCCAGGGCTCAAGCAGCCGCCGATGCAGTCAGTAAACGAACTTTAATCAAAATCGTCTAGTTGCCATGCAGATCGCCGTCAACAAGCATGACGCCAAGACGGAACTTCTGCTTCGATCAACAGTACTTTCATTCCTCAACAATCCTAAAAGATACAACGTATAACTCTTAGCTCTGGAGGCGACAATCATCCTCAACGTAAACCACCACCCTCCCAACCTTTAAAGAAACCATCACTCACCTGGAGGCTCGAGCCCGTGCATTAGGTGACCGCACAACCAAAAGTGTGAAATAATTTACCAAACCGGAAACCGTGTCCGCCCATGCTGGTACTGTCCACCTTTTACCCAGATGTTAAGTGTGCAACTAGGATCACTACCTGAACCAGTGTGAAGTGTTCCTGAACATGGCTGTAGCTGACCGCATCAACAATGTCAAGAGCCTCCACCTGTGCTTCAACTGTTTTAGTAGCAAGCACAGTGTGGAGAAGTGCACTAATAAATTTAAGTGCCGGCACTGCAGCAAGTCCCAGCACACTCTCCTTCACGTCGAGAAAAAGCCAAAACTATCAGATCCTCCACCGCCGCCATCACCAACGCAGCCTCCAGCCTCCTCCGAAGTCATCGGTGCTCACCAAGCCGTCGAATCCACCCAGCAAGTACTTTTTTCCACCGCGTTTATTAAGGTATATGACAAAAGTTGCCATCCTCACGTGTGTCGTGCCTTGCTGGACAGTGAGTGCCATGCCAGCATGGTTGCGGAGCGCCTTGTTCAACAACTCCGCCTCTCAAGAAAAGACGTGAGCGTTGGCGTAACAGCCATTAGAGCAACCAGTTGCGGAGCCATCCGTCATCAAATCCAGCTTACAATTGAATCTCTGGTGGATCCTAAATTTGTCTGGAGACTTCCAGCATTCGTTCTTTTCCGTGTAACCAAAGACTTGCCACTCCAGCGGTGTCTTTCCTCATGGCCAGCCATTTAAAATTTGACGTTAGCTGACCCACAATTTTTTAGCCCTGGAGCCATTGACGTTCTCATCGGTGCTGGCAGTTTGGCTTCGATCATGCTTGACGGAAGAAAATTTGGCCTACCCGGGTACCCCATCGCTCAGAATTCAGCTCTTGGTTGGGTACTGTCTGGCTCCGTCTCTATATGTGAGCAAGAAATCAGTAGCAACTTGATGACTACTGACCTCGAACCTGCTCCAGCGCAGCCGTCATTTTCGTCACAAGTCAAAGTGCGCCGTAAAATTGACTGGTCAAATAAAAAACAACTATTTCGTGATTAACATCATCCCTTCGCCAGCAGTAATGACGAGGAAGAAATTTCCAAAATGTTAAAAAGTGTCAATTGTCATGCTGCTGTGCTTTATCAAACCGTGAAACCAAAAGATCCAGATCCTTTGCCTTTAAAATTCCTTTTACAATCAAGATCTGGATCTGTTTGAGTTTTAACATTTCATTCTAAAGAAACCCATCAAATTCTGTTGGATGCTGACTCGTCTCCAGACTTTAATCATCCATCATCGAATTCCAAACCTGTTCCACTTTAAACATCAAAACCATCAAAGAAAAATCTGAATTAAGTGGCTAGTGTTAATTCTTAGTGTGTATTTTGTTGGTTTCCATTTCTTTAGGTATGTAATTAATATATATATATCAACATAAGTATCATTATTACCAGTAATCTTACCATAACCCTAAAATTAATTCATATGTTTGTGTAATTATACCCTGGGTATGATTAATTGATCATTCTATACAATAATTATCATCATTTTTTTCTAACCTCCCGTGTATTTGTATTGCGTAAGTTCAATATTTCTGAAAATCATGATTAATGTTTGTAATATTTTCCAATTTTGTGTTATTTTATTCTCACCTCACCGTTTACTGTGTTGATCAAAAATGTAATCTAAATAAAAAATCACCTACTTCAAGAAGTCCACATTTATCAGTGTTTGTGTTAGTGCTTCAAATTCAGCATTTAATTTCTACTACTTAGAAGTATCAGTACTTTTGTGCCTAACCGTGTTTATGTTACTATATAATGCTGATCAATTTTGTGTAATACTTAATTAATAATCTTCAATTCTCTTATTCAAATGTGTTTAGTCAATAGTTAGTTATAACCTGTAATCCATAAGTAATTGTTATTTCCAAAATATGTATGTTATCCTTTGTAAGATCATGTATTTTGTTTTTCATCTAAAATTATTTTACGTCATTGTAATTAACCAGTGTTGAACCCATGCTCCCGCATGAGTTCAAGGGCCGGAGTATGTTCGGTATTAAACTAAAGTTCATCTAATAATAATAGTATTTTTCCTGAAATGTTCGAGGTCATTTCGATCTTACAATATTTAATATTTTGTAGTTTAAAATGGCGTAATTTACCGTTGTTATATTATTATCGAGTGTAATATTACTACTTATCACTGAAAAATAGTTGACATCGACTAAGATGTCCATATCTTTACCTTGATTTACATGTCAAAGTCATTAATTTGTGTCTTTTCCTTAATCTCTCCATTCTATGTAAAGTCTGCCGCATCGGCCAACTCCGATTCAATTCATAACCTTAACTCCTAAATTCCCTAAATAGCTCAGCCTTCAAATTATGTTAATTATTAAATTCTAGAATTATTAACCGTTACCACTTATCAGGCTAACTCCGATCAGGCTTAAACCAAACTCCTTATTTGTCGTGTTAACTGTTAACTTGTGATTAGTTGGTCCACGTTGACTCCAGAGCCTTAATACACTTCAATTACATGTTTATTGCTGTTAGATTTAACTGTGTACTGTGGGCTATGCTCATCTCATTCTATCCTTATAAATCACTCAACCTTTACCATTACTCCCTGACTTTTACTTCAACTTCCTTCTGTTCTAGACTCTGTCTTTTTTCAGTCTTAGTATCTTTTACTTCTAACTATTTGTAAATTAAACAATTAACTTTCTTCGTATTTTTACATTAAATAAAACAAAAAGGTATCTTGTAGAAGTGTTGTTTTTTGCTCTTTATTGAAGTTAAGTGTACCAGTGTAATTATAATCCACGCATTTGAGTCGCAAAAGTACGAATAGTTTTGCCTGTCAATATTCTTTATTTTGCATCACCTAACTATCTAGGGATTTGAGAGTAAAGTTACAACCTCGACCTTTCTCTTTTCTCCTTTTTTGCACCTTGGTTTCGCCACTGAACATGGTCCTCTGAACTGAATAGTGAATACCGGAATCATAATAGTGGTAGTCCCGGGACTAAAGTGTGAAAACCCTGTTTTCTGAAGAAAGAAAAAAATCCAAAGTTTCAACTTACCCCAGCCTTTTTTTTCAAACAACCAACTGTTTGTACGCTGGACAATTTAACGTTACCTTAAAACATCTGTGTTACTGTGATTCACCAGTTTCATGGGTAAAATTGGATCTGGAGGAGTCTCACCAAAAGCCCAAAAAATCAACCAAACAATGGCTGAAGCCAGGGCTCAAGCAGCCGCCGATGCAGTCAGTAAACGAACTTTAATCAAAATCGTCTAGTTGCCATGCAGATCGCCGTCAACAAGCATGACGCCAAGACGGAACTTCTGCTTCGATCAACAGTACTTTCATTCCTCAACAATCCTAAAAGATACAACGTATAACTCTTAGCTCTGGAGGCGACAATCATCCTCAACGTAAACCACCACCCTCCCAACCTTTAAAGAAACCATCACTCACCTGGAGGCTCGAGCCCGTGCATTAGGTGACCGCACAACCAAAAGTGTGAAATAATTTACCAAACCGGAAACCGTGTCCGCCCATGCTGGTACTGTCCACCTTTTACCCAGATGTTAAGTGTGCAACTAGGATCACTACCTGAACCAGTGTGAAGTGTTCCTGAACATGGCTGTAGCTGACCGCATCAACAATGTCAAGAGCCTCCACCTGTGCTTCAACTGTTTTAGTAGCAAGCACAGTGTGGAGAAGTGCACTAATAAATTTAAGTGCCGGCACTGCAGCAAGTCCCAGCACACTCTCCTTCACGTCGAGAAAAAGCCAAAACTATCAGATCCTCCACCGCCGCCACCACTGCTGAAGCCTCCAGCCTCCTCCGAAGTCATCGGTGCTCACCAAGCCGTCAAATCCACCCAGCAAGTACTCTTTTCCACCGCGCTCATTAAGGTATATGACAAAAGTTGCCATCCTCACGTGTGTCGTGCCTTGCTGGACAGTGAGTGCCATGCCAGCATGGTTGCGGAGCGCCTTGTTCAACAACTCCGCCTCTCAAGAAAAGACGTGAGCGTTGGCGTAACAGCCATTAGAGCAACCAGTTGCGGAGCCATCCGTCATTAAATCCAGCTTACAATTGAATCTCTGGTGGATCCTAAATTTGTCTGGAGACTTCCAGCATTCGTTCTTTTCCGTGTAACCAAAGACTTGCCACTCCAGCGGTGTCTTTCCTCATGGCCAGCCATTTAAAATTTGACGTTAGCTGACCCACAATTTTTCAGCCCTGGAGCCATTGACGTTCTCATCGGTGCTGGCATTTTGGCTTCGATCATGCTTGACGGAAAAAAATTTGGCCTACCCGGGTACCCCATCGCTCAGAATTCAGCTCTTGGTTGGGTACTGTCTGGCTCCGTCCCTATATGTGAGCAAGAAATCAGTAGCAACTTGATGACTACTGACCTCGAACCTGCTCCAGCGCAGCCGTCATTTTCGTCACAAGTCAAAGTGCGCCGTAAAATTGACTGGTCAAATAAAAAACAACTATTTCGTGATTAACATCATCCCTTCGCCAGCAGTGATGACGAGGAAGAAATTTCCAAAATGTTAAAAAGTGTCAATTGTCATGCTGCTGTGCTTTATCAAACCGTGAAACCAAAAGATCCAGATCCTTTGCCTTTAAAATTCCTTTTACAATCAAGATCTAGATCTGTTTGAGTTTTAACATTTCATTCTAAAGAAACCCATCAAATTCTGTTGGATGCTGACTCGTCTCCAGACTTTAATCATCCATCATCGAATTCCAAACCTGTTTCACTTTAAACATCAAAACCATCAAAGAAGAATCTGAATTAAGTGGCTAGTGTTAATTCTTAGTGTGTATTTTGTTGGTTTCCATTTCTTTAGGTATGTAATTAATATATATATATAAACATGAGTATTATTATTACAAGTAATCTTACCATAACCCTAAAATTAATTCATATGTTTGTGTAATTATACCCTAGGTATGTTTAATTGATCATTCTATACATTATTATCATCATTGTTTTCTAACCTCCCGTGTATTTGTATTGCGTAAGTTCAATATTTCTGATAATCATGATTAATGTTTGTAATATTTTCCAATTTTGTGTAATTTAATTCTCACCTCACCGTTTACTGTGTTGATCAAAACTGTAATCTGAATCAAAAATTACCTACTTTAAGAAGTTCACATTTATCAGTGTTTGTGTTAGTGCTTCAAATTCAGCATTTAATTTCTACTACTTAGTAGTATCAGTACTTTTGTGCCTAACCGTGTTTATGTTACTATATAATGCTGATTAATTTTGTGTAATACTTAATTAATAATCTTCAATTCTCTTATTCAAATGTGTTTAGTCAATAGTTAGTTATTAACTGTAATCCATAGGTAATTGTTATTTCTAAAATATGTATGTTATCCTTTGTAAGATCATGTATTTTGTTTTTCATCTAAAATTATTTTACGTCATTGTAATTAACCAGTGTTGAACCCATGCTCCCGCATAAGTTTAAGGGCCGGAGTATGTTCGGTATTGAACCAAAGTTCATCCAATAATAATAGTATTTTTCCTGAAATGTTGGAGGTCATTTCAATCTTACAATATTTAATATTTTGTAGTTTAAAATGGCGTAATTTACCGTTGTATTATTAATATCGAGTGTAATATTACTACCTATCACTAAAAAATAGTTGACATCGACTAAGATGTACATATCTTTACCTTGATTTACATGTCAAAGTCATTAATTTGTGTCTTTTCCTTAATCTCTCCATTCTATGTAAAGTCTGCTGCATCGGCCGACTCCGATTCAATTCATAACCTTAACTCCTGAGTTCCTTCAATAGCTCAGACTTCAATTTATGTTAATTATTAAATTCTAGAATTATTTACCGTTACCACTTATCAGGTTGACTCCGATTAGGCTTGAACTAAACTCCTGATTTGTCGTGTTAACTGTTAACTTTTGATTAGTTGGTCCACGTTGACTCTAGAGCCTTAATACACTAAAATTACATGTTTATTTCTGTTAGATTCAACTGTGTACCGTGGGCCATGCTCATCTCATTCTATTCTTATAAATTATTCAACCTTTACCATTTCTCCCTGACTTTTACTTGAACTTTCTCCTGTTCTAGACTTTGTTCTTATTAGTCTCCGTATCTTTTACTTCTGACTATTTTTAAATTATACAATTAACTAATAAAATGTCTTTGTGAAATTTTAAGTGAAACTGGTGATTTAGTACTATTGAAAATAAACAACAATGGTAATTTACAGGAAATTTGACAGGGTGAATGCCATCAGTGTGGTGGCAAATTAATTCAAAGCACTTATTATATTATTAAAAAAGAGTGTAAAATTCATATTATACACTCTAAATACCAACTGTCTCATATAAACAGTCTTGGCATGCACTCTGATACAAAAAAAGATATAAAATGTTCATATTTTGATAATGCAGGGGCTTTTATCCACCAGCGTGCCAGTGTTCAATTATTATAGTTTGACGCACTTATAAAAGGCAGAACTCAATTTTGACTGAAGTAAACGGGTAATATCCTGGAACACTACCTTTTTGACATCTGCATTTTCTGAGCCACATTAAGTGGCGGCCATGTCGCCTTTTGGAACTGAAGCCCTGGTTAAAATAAGGTAAGGTTATGATTTTAGTTTTAAGTTTTTGCATCTTATGAGCAACAGCCTGTAGCATTTTAATTTTCATAAGCATTACGGCTGTTGTTTTTTCATAAACTTGCATACAAAATCGACGCCTGGTTACCCGAGCTAACGTAAATATGCCTGATTTTTAATTTTTAGCACCATTTAGTACCAAAATCAAATTTGTTTTATTTAAAATGTTAATAATAGGTAAAACATTGATAAAATGAACAATCAAGTTTATATATAGGTAGCTTATATATATATATGGAGCTTTTATATTGAAGTCGTTGTTTTAATCGGTGCGCTAGAACCTACTATTTATAAGCATTTATTTTATCTAATAATCCTTGGTGTATATTTAATTCTTTATGTCTTACAAGTTTATAAATCTTTACTGTACGACCACATTTACACGTTTTAGGTTTACTTTCTTTTTCTTAAGTTCACATTTTGCATTTGGCTCTGAGACCGTTTTTTGATTTTGGGTTATTTCGAAATTCTGTTAGTGGTTTTTCTTTTTGGCAGATTTTACATTTCTTATTTAGGCCGTCCATTTTATAAGGCAATAATTCGTTAGGTGAAATTTTAAATAAGGTTCATACCCTTAAGGACCCTAGGTCTGGGTATGTATTTATTTTCCACAAAAGACATGCATAGAATAATAATTGTTTATAGGAATTGTTTTTGCCTACTTGGAAATCATATCATAGTCAAGTAGGTTGTATATTTACGAATTTCAAAAATGATGAAAAATCACTAAATATAGGATTTATTCATTGATTTTTTAGGGTTTTATGCTTTTTTTGAAAAAATGTTTTTGCCTACTTAAAAAATCGGTCTAGGGTGCCCCACTTACTACTGCCGCTGGTGATAGTGCAGTCGCTGGTGGTATTGCGGCTGCTGGTAGCAGTATGACTGAGATGTGAGGTGTGTCAGGTAGAATGTAGAAAGTTTTGTTTACGTGACAGCCGTCCATCAGACGAGTTTATTTTATTTCCTTTTCTTTTAATTTTACTTTTTTTGGCTCTTTTTTTGTAAAGAAGAGTCTGCAATAAGCCGTTATAAATGGGGCTTTAGCGGCGTTAGTTTTACTTAACCCCTGTAGATAATAATAATAATACTAACTATGTAGTATATTATGATCGATCCTTTCTTACTAGTTCCTCTTTATCAGGCTTTTAAAGTCTGTTGTAATCTTTCAGACTCCTAAAGTCGTTGTTCTTAGACTCCCAGAGTCTTTTTTCTTATATACATCCAAATTTTTTGTTTTTAGACTCCCAGAGTCTTTTTCTAGTAGAATTTTAAAGTCTTCGTTCTCAGACTTTCAGAGTCGTTTTTCTTGTAGGCTTCCAAATTCGATTATTGTCTTGTGAAGTTGTGTTAGTTAGTTTAAACTAATGGATAATTTTAATTATTCTATCATAGTATCTTTCAGTTAGCTACGCTGATAAATGCGTATTACTTAGCTACTATTTTGCATACTTTCAAAAGTATTAGATGATATTTTAATGATTGCACTGAAAGAATCAATAAGGATTTATAATCCTCATTTATATATTTGACAATCATAAGTGTAGGGTATGTTTTCCTGTTTTACAAAAATGTTAAAATTATGATAAGAAAGTATTGTTTTGTTTAATAAGCTGCATCGTACTTTTTTAACAAGTTGCTTTTTAAATGTAAGTAGGATCCTATTTATTTTGTCTCTACATTAAAATATGTTTATTCCTTAAACGTTTTAAATGATAGATCATATTTTGTACTATACTTTGCTACTTTTAGATTTGATCTGCGCCGTCAATTAGTAATTTTTAGTTCCTGACCTATCGAATTCTTCAAATGTCTTGTCATTAAATACGCCATAATTATATTAGGAGCTATTCCTTACGCATGTCATTTATAGCGTATGGTTACCTGTCCTAACCTTTATTCTACACATTACGCTAGTTATTTTTCTCCTAGTGGAGTTGTTAAATTCGAATGATGTGACGAGGCATAACATTCTATCAAATATCTACTTTATAGGTTAGTTTTTGTTAACGCAATTTTCTTGATACAGCTTTTCTTTTTTTCCTGTTGTTATTCGTCCTATCTTATCAGTCATCCTGTCTTTAACAGGACACATATCAAATTCTAATAAAAGCATTTGAAAATAATTTATCAAAACAACATGTGGGTAATCTATTTGCAAATCAAAATGAAATACAAAAACACGGTCTATGTGAGTTTAAACTTTTAGAAAAAGTAGGCAAAGGAATTAATGGAGAGAGAACGTAAATATTTATTTACAACTGACGTTACAATAACGTTTGCCATTAAGACACAGTAAGAAGAATATACATTTTTAGGAAAATTTAAAAACTTTGGATTAATTGTAGAAACTGTTTTTTAGAATTTGTTACTTTTTTTTTAAACTAGCTATTACAAAAGTTCATATTATATAAATGATTATGGGCAATTCGACAAGAGCCGCGGATAGTAGCAATCACGATTTTCTTTATCATGGTTGAAGGAAGTCGCATATCTTTTTGAAATGATTCAAAAAATGCAGGAATTGAGCCACGAGCACCTACTAGCAGACCAACAACTTCTAACTTCTCAAGTTGATATTTTTCCAAAAAGTAAGGAATACAGGGATTATAGTGAGCTTGTTTTTCAATGTTAACCTCTTCCGCCTGACCTAAATTTTGCTCCATACGTATAGTAGGATCCAGAATATATCCAGTACTGGACTCCGTTCGCCAACATATAATGTCCACACGTTTAGAAGCACCATCTGTTACTTCCTCAAAAACATTCCAGTTAAGAGTCTTAAGATGATTAGCAATTATTGATCGCACCTCATGATGTCTGCTGTTTCTCAGTAAGTTACCCACATGGCATTTCCCTAGAACATGAGCGAGGGTTTCTTTCTCCTTACAGTGTCTGCAAAGGGATGATTCTATAGAAATCAAAGGAATAAATAAAGGAATACATATAGCTGTTTATAGCAAGAAAAATGTTATACCAGGCTCCAGTGAAATTGATTTTAAATTCAAAACCACAAAAGGCCATTTTTTAAAAGCCAAAAAATCTATAAAATATGGTGATATTGTTTATACAATTGGGAAATATATAGGTGAGGTACATTATCCAAGTAGTAATTATTTAGGTCCTGAAACTAAGTTTTAGGAAGGAATAGCAAATAGAGATAAATTAGTAAATCGAATTGATGACGCAGCAATGCTTTATGCATTATCATGTAATATATACAAAGATAAAGATGATAGACATAAAGCAGATAGAAAATTACTAAAAGATATAGATAAAATTGAAAATCCTACCATAAGTAAAAAAGTAAAACGTGTTGTGACTAAAAGTGTAGTTAAACCAAAATAATATCTAGGTTTAGGACTTAAGCCGTTGCATAATAATAAATTACGTCCATTTAAAGAACATCTGAAGGAATGAAAAATAATCATAATCATTTATATAATATGGATTTTTCTCATAGCTAATTTTAAATTGTTAATTTATATCTTTGAATTGGAAAATCATAATTATTTTTGAAAGATGTCTTTTGTTCTTACTTTGTCTAAATGGCAAGCGTAATAGTGACGCCAGTTGTAAATAAATATTTACTTTTCTTCTTCTTGACACACATAAAAGTGATAAATCATATAAATTATTAGATTTGGTTTATAAAAACCCATGAACTGGATTTGTAGGAATAAATGAATTACCTAGAAAAACAGGAATACAACCTAAATTAGTGAAAGAATATCTAGCAACACAGGATACATATACTCAGAATCTAGATGAAATAACAAAATTTAAACGTAGAAGGTACTTTACACCAGAAATTGATGATATATGGCAAGGTTATTTAGTTTTTATGCCTGAGAAATGGGTTAAAGATAATGATGGTTATAGATATATAAATTTAATTGTTGATACATTTTATGAATCTGGATAGGCTATACCTTTATAAACTATAAATGCAGATAAAGTAGTTGATAGTTTCAAATTAGTATTAAGAATAGGACGTACTCCAGAAAAACAACAATCCAATAAAAAACTGTATACAGTGGAAAAAAGGTAACTAATCTATTCAAAAAATATAATATCAGTTAGTATACAACTAAAAATAAGACAAAAGCAATGATTGTAGCAAGATTTGCGAGAAAAATTCAACAAAAGATGTATAAATATATAACAGAACAGGAAAATACTAGATAATTTGATGTATCCTGAGATTTCGTAACAAATTATTAAAATTCAAAACATACAAGCATTAAAATGACACTAATTGAAGCATGTCAACCTGAAATTGAACTAAAAGTTTATTTAAATCTTTATGAATCATAATCAAGATTAGTAGAATTTAAAGAAAACAAGAATAATAATTGACAGGAAGGGCTTTGCCCTGGCCAAAAAGTAAGAACTCATTTATTTGGAACTTAATGTAATAGAGGCTACTAACCCTTATTTGCACAAAAAATACTATATATCAAGAACGTTTTACTTACGAATCCTAGAACCTATAAGCGTGTAGACTATTTTAATAAAGAAATTAAAGTAACCTATTGTTTTGAGGAAATAACACCGTATAACAAAGAAAAAGAAGATTTTAAGTATCAATATATCATAAAAACAAAGAAAACAAAAGATCCGAATATTATAAAAGCTTTAGTTAAATGGAGAGAATATTCGAATGATTTTGATAGCTAAGGTAATTAAACACTTCAACAAATAAACAATTTCAAATAAAGAAAACCTAATAAAGTCAAGCTTTTAAAACAAAATATACTAAAACTACGTGTTGAAAGACATGTAGCAAAGCAGGCTTAAGGAAATAATTTATAAAATAAACTTATATAAATGAGTGAATACAAAGTGAACATACAATATAAAGAAACAAATTAAACATCAAACAGGACTAATGAAAAAGAAAATGAAAATAATAAAAAACTAAAAGCACAACCTATAGCTGAGAAAACAGGAGATAAGACGTTTCGATTAGAACAAAAAGAAAATTATGCACCTTTAATAAAAGCTACACAACATATTACTGATACAGTTTAAAATGAAGCACTTTTAGCTTTAAAAGAATTAGCACTTTTTCAAAAAGATGTTGGAGCTAAACATGCTTTTAAAAAATATTGCCTATCACTAATACACCAAAAGTTAGTAATTCAAGGCTGGTAATGATCAATTATTAAAAAATCTAGCTTTAGCAAATTAATCTGTACAAGAAGAAAAAGAAGTGAAATTAACAATTTAAAATAAACCATAACTTATCTATTAAAAATATAAAGGAGATCCTTTAGCTATTAAATATTTATAAAACTTAACAAACGATGCTTTATCTATAAAACTACAAATCACAGGTGATTATATCACAGATGGCTATTATATTGGAACTCAAAAAATACAAGACTCAGGTGATAATTTTATACAAATATGTGGGAAACAAAGACTAATGTTTATTGGTTTATATGAGTTATTAACAAGACAATACTCTGCTAGTTATGATAGTAAAGATGCTGAATAAGATGCTTGGTATATGATTACAACAAAAGCATATTATACTGAAAAGGGAAGAACGAGACGTTTAAAAGGTAAAAAATAGGGTATTATTCCTGCTTATCTAGAAAACAAAGGTGTAATCACTAAACAAAGATTACAGAATGATACTACATTAGATAAAGCAAGTTTAAAAACAGCAATCAGTCAAGGACCTAGAAGTAATGAACGTTTTCTATAGATGATCCAGAAATTCTTGTATCAAAGTTAGAAACTACATTAGCTAATATACAAGCAGGTCATACAAATATTAATAAAAATGATATAGCATACGCAACTCAAATACTGGATAAATTTGAATCACATTTTTCAGATAAAGGTTTTACAAATGTATATTCTTTACTTATAAATAAATTACATAGTAAATGAGTATTATGAAAGCTGTAGATAATATTCTAGAAGAAATAAAAAAATTTAACAATAGAAACAAAATAATAAATAATAAAAGAGAAACAGATATAATTTAACATACTGAAGAGAACAATATAACTGTTTATTTTGATGAACCAACATTTATATCTAATAGAGCTCAAATAGCGTTAATAATATATCTGTATACAATTCAATACCCAATAGTAATAAACAAAATAATAATTTTAAATATAAAATTAATAATGATCTAGGTACTGTTTTTTAAGATATTACTTTAGAAACAGAAAGTTATGAGATAAAAGCTATTGGTAAATTAATAACAGATTTAATAGGTTTTAATGAAAATAATGATAAAATCTAAACAACTGACGCAGTACACAAGGTTTTAAAAATTAAACCTAATGCTTGTATGGCAAAATGTGTAATAGATATACCCAAGGGTGATGTCGTTGATTCTGAAACACCTAATTCAATCGGTAAAACTCTTGGATTTACACTAAAACTACCTACTTCTGGTAGATATTTTTCAGATGCAACAGTCGATATCAATCCAGTTAACTCAGTACTTGTATATTGTGATTTAGTTTTTAATTGTGCTATAAATGGGTTACCATCTAGATAAATTTATTTATTCGCACTAAAAGTACTACCAGCTTATAAAATCATAAAGGATGCCAGGCAAAATGTGTATTATCAAGTAGAATAAAAATACATTAATAAAATGACTGTATGGTTGACTGATGTAGAACTCAATCGTATTACGTTAAGAGGTTATGAAATAACAATTACTTTATCTTTAAAATATTAATTAATGAATACAAATACTGAATATGTAACCTATGACAAAAGTACTAAAAACAATAAATTAGGTATAAATAAACAGAACTTCTTAGAAAATGCTAAAAGCTTAAATTGGAAAAAACAGTAGGTGCAGTTAAATAAATAATTTAATGCAGAAAGCTCTAGAAACAAAGTCTTGATGAAATAGACGCATTATATTGTTTCTCTAGTTTTTCATTCTTTAATAAATAAGTACGCATGAAGTAATTGAAAAATACCTCAACCTTTAATATGCGATTACAAGTAATAATGCTATTAAATTTAATCGATACGGGGATTATTTATCACAAGAATTATTTTATTTAAATAGGTCAGTTTCAATTACGATAAGAGTTGATAATAGTAATAATTATTTTCTATTAGAGAATAGTTTCCTAATTATTGAGGTTCATTTAATGAAGAAAACGGATAGTTCCAGATATGGTGGAACTAAGTTAATTACATTAGTTAATAATAGACTTATTTTTATTGTTTAATACGGTTGTGCTAAAATTTGATGATACAACTATAAACGAGTATTCAAATGTGGGTAATACCAGTTTAATTTAGAGACTATTTAAATATAATGACAATTTTAGTTCTAAAAGAAGGCATGCATTGTTTTGGTCTCTAGATAATAATAAATATAGTGAAACAGATAAAAATCTAGGATTTGCTAATCGACATGATTTATTATTTTAAAGTAATACTGATGTAACAAATAAAAGTAAAGCTAGATTTATGATTCTAATTTCATACATGTGTAGATTTAAAGGTAAAAAATTATTAGAAGTGGGAGTTTCTGTTCGAGTAGATCGAGTAATTAATGAAATTGCTATATTAAAATCTAGTAAGCAAGCTAGTAGTACTGATGTTGTTGCTGATAGGTTAATAAATATTACTTTCTTAAAGTGGACAATCCTATTAATTGAATTAAATTCTGAAATGTCTACTGAAATATCTAGTTATCTTGCATCCTAATACCCTATAGATTCTTAATGAAACAAGTTAAACATTTTCCAGTAAACGAGACTATAATATAAGATCGTAATTTAACAAATGTTGTAGGTCCTCAAAAGATTTTAGGCTTTGTTGTTGGATTCCAAACTAGTCCTTTAAATAATCAAAAATCTAACATTTCAGTGTTTGATTACTGTTATGTTCTTGATGCTTCTATTTCTCTTAATAATATCAGATATCCAGGTATAAATTTAAATGAAGGTTTAAAGGGTCTCAGTTTTATTGAACTAATGATAGATATTTAAAATTCAGAGAACAATTCACTAATTTAGAACCTAAAATAGCGCCACTGGGATTTTAAACAGCTTATTCTATCTATTGTTTTAATACATTGTTTTAAGAAGACAGAATTAGTGAAAATACTATAAGTTTAAAAATTTATTTTAAATTTAGTGCAAATGTACCTGCAAACACTAATGCTTACTAGCAGTTAGCAACCCGATGGGTTGCGATTAAAATTTTTCTTAGTGTAAATGCCTTACTTGTAGCTGTTACAGTTAACAAAATTTTGCATCAGTTGTAGTAAAATTAACTTTAGCGTTACTTAATTAATTATTGTGTTCACTTTTATCAATAAAATTATTACTTCAGGCTGAGTAAGAGGTAGTTATTATTACCTCAGAGTGGGTCGGGGTTAGTTTTGATTTTGGATGTGGTAAACTGTAATCTTCACTTTGTGAGGATTAAGTTCATATTAGTGTTATAAACGATAGTTTTTTCCAGAGCCTAGGTTACGCTAAGGGACTTTAGTCGAAGGTTGGGATAAAGTTTACTGCTGTGTTGGCTTGGATCAGGTATATACTACGATCTTGGCCAAAATTAAAGTATAAGTTAAAGTAAAGTATTGCATTGAATGTAGTCAAATGAAATTGAGGATTGCCCAGTACAAGCTTTAGGCTTTATTTAATGGATCTACTTTTATGTATAAAGGTATTACCTAAGGTTAGGTCGGGATAAGTTTTGACCAGATAAGCCTAAGTTTAGGCCTAAGCTTCGGCTAAGCTTTGAAAAAAGGCTTGCGTGGGTTGAATTTATAAGTGCTTGAGATGAATTTCAACTATAGACTTGACCTCATTAAGCTTTTATCACCGATTTGCCTAGGCTCAGCTGTAATTTCAGGTTATCGAGGAATTAAAGCTTTACCCTAATTAGAGTTTAATTCTTTGTGTAACAGTCATTTACATGGAAAGAGTTAGCAAAATCTACATTTTTAATAGATCACAGGCCTAAAAGTGTTGAGGTTTTGCAAAAACGTTGGCTCGGCCAAGTTTTTACCAGATGCGTCCAATAGAACCATAGAAATTGGAAATAGTTAAAAACTAAAGAGCAAACAACGTGTAATGGCTTTTATTAGGGACCAACTTAAACCCTACTATTAGTTTTTTTTAAAATTAAGACATAAAAAAAATTATTGGCAATACTGCCAGGGGGGTGGGCTCATCCCTTACTCTGAGCAGACATGTGGTCGAAGCATATTCCGACCAAGCCTGTTTTATTAACCTTATCGAGTGGAGCTATTAATTAAAGCTTATACCGGGCATGCCTTAAGGCTATTTGACCACAATCAATGCAACATATTGTGACAGCTAAACTGGAAGAACATATTGCAGCCCATTGAGTTGCTAACCTGCTAGTATTTATATAAAGTTTAGCGTTGACTGTTGCTGCTGTCATGCAAAGTAGACATGGATACGTTGCAGTTTTAAGTGGCAACTAATTTTAAAATGTAAACAATAGTTCTTTATTTTTTATTTTTTACTTCGCTAAACTTTTTTCTCTCTTACAGCCAATTTCCCGACAATTAGTAAGAAAAAATAAAATAAAATAATTTTGGCTGACTTTTCTTTTTCTTTCAAAGCTTTTTGAATCAGTTTAAAGTTTTGAAGCTCTTTAATGTTTAAAATAATTTTAAAAATAGGAACAAATAATTTTTCACTGGGGTCTGCGCCAATTAGGATTACTTAATTTTTAAAATTTTGAAATCCTGTGCTGTGATTGGCGCAGATTTAAAAATTTTAAATCAGCCATAAAATGTGCAAAATGCAACATTTTTCAAAATATTGTCAAAAGAATGACGACAAAACTTCAAGACGCGTCGAATGGAACCATAAAAACTGTAAGTAATTGAAAACTGAGGGAGAAGATGCGTCCGAAAGGTGCCTGGTAAACTTACCACTATCCTATCTAACAGTGTACTGCACGTCTGAAATAGAAGACCAGCAGTTAGGCAACCCGATGGGTTGCTAGCGTTTAGTAGGGTAATACATTGTGGGCTAAGTTTTTTAATTCTGTGTGGCAGCTGTCATAAAAAAGGGTGCATTAGTGTAACTACAGGCCTTTAAGAAGACAATATAGTTACAAGTGTTAGCAGGACTAATGTTCCATCTGGGTTTTAGTAGGACTAATGGTCTGTACAAGTTTTAGTAAGACTAATAGTCTATCTAAGTGTTTTTAGGAATAAAGGTCTATCAAGGTATTTGTATGACTACAAAACTGCCTGGGTGCTAGTTAGATTATAAACGTACTTCGGTATCAGTTAGACGACAGGCCTACAAGGGTATTAGTAGGCATAAGCACCTATCTGGGTGTGAGTAATACTGGGAGCTTACCTTAGTTATTAGTAGTACTATGCATGTGCCCTAAGTGTAAGTACGACTATGGACCCACCCAGGTGTTATTGAAACTAACAACCAACGCGAGTAGAACTCAGGGCCTAAAAGGGGGCTATTAGGACTAAAAGCCAGCCTGGGTAGCCAATGTGGGTTTCAGTAGAACTGAATCCTTGTTTTGGTTATAAGTAGGGCTAAGATCGAGGCCTGGGTGTTAGTAGGACTAAAGACCTACCCAAAGTTAGTGGAACTAAAAGCCAACCATGGTGTTAGCAGAACTATTGGACTACCTGGGTGTGATTAGAGCTAAGCGCGTACTCTGAGTGTTAGTAAAACTGAGTGCTTTCCTTGATGTTAGTAGGACTAAAAACTTACTTGGGTGATAGTATGACTGAAAGCCGACGTGGGTGTTAGTTGGAACAAAAGCCACTTGGGAGTTAGCACAACGTAGGGCCTACCCAGGTGTTAATAAGGATAAAAGCGTACAATAGGTGTCAGTAGTGATACAAGACGACAGTGTAAGTAAGGCTAAAGGTGTACTGTGGGTGTTATTGGGACTAAGGGCGTTTTATGGGTGTAAGTATAACTAAAGACCTACTTAGGTGTTAGCAGGACTATAGGCCTACCAACTTATAGTGTTTGTTGTGTAGTACCAAGGGTGTTTATTGATATTTTAGGTTGCATAGTACGTTTGTCTTAGATGCAAAATACAATTACATTTAGGTAACAACACGCGTTTACATTTTGTTCGCAGAACAGGCCCTATCTCCTTCTAGTCGTATACATGTATATTACTACAACAAGGTAAAGTTGCCCTTGTAACCAGTGCTTTGGCGTTATTAGTAATAGGCGAGTTAAGTGTAATGTGGTCATTTTTCATTTCATTAATTTTTAACTGTTTGTAGATTTATTTTGTTGGCCGTCACTTACTAAAGTCAAACTGGCTATCACATACTTAAGTAAAATTGGCCATCACCTACTAAAGTGAAACTGGCTATCACTTACTAAAGTCAAATTTGCCATGACTCACGAAAACTGGCCATCACTTACTAAAGTTAGCAATCACTTACTAAAGTTAGCCATCTTTTACTAAAAATGGCCACCACTTACTAAAGTTGGCCATTACTTACTTACTAAAGTCAAATTTGACATGACTCAGTAAATCTGGCTATCACTTACTAAAGTTGGCCATGACCTACTAAAGTTGGTCATCACTCACTTAATTTGGCCATGACCTACTAAAGTTGGTCATCACTCACTTAATTTGGCCATCACTTACTAAAGTTGGCCATCAGTTAATGAAGTTGGCCATTACTTTCTAAAGTTGGCCATTACTTACTAAAATTGGCCATCACTTACTAAAGTTAGCCATCACTTACTAAAGTTGGCCATCACTTACTAAAGTTGGCCATTACTTACTTAAGTCAAATTTGCCATGACTCACTAAATCTGGCCATTACTCACTAAAGTTGGCTATCACTTACTAAAGTTGGCCATGACTTACTAAATTTAGCCATGACTTACTAAAGTTGGCCATCACTTACTAAAGTTAGCCATCACTTACTAAAGTTTGCCATCACTTACTAAAGTTGGCCATCACTTCCCGGCCTGGCCATCACTTATCAGTGAAACCCCGCTACGTATTCGCCGGAATATTAGGACGACAGGGTAAATCAAATTTTTTATTGGCTGCGGCCAATTTAACCTTACTGGTTCAGGTTTCGACAAAGGCTTGTCCGGGTTACCATTTGAGCACATTAGTGGTGTAATTTGTGCACAATGTTAGTGTTGTTAATACGGTTGTGTGGGAATATGCTTGTTGTAATCATCGCCCCCAATCATGTTAGGCCTATTTTTCACATGGAATGTTGGTTTCAATGTGGACATGTACATGGATTCACTCCTGATTACTATAATTTATTTTAAATGCTTGATCCTCAATCCTCACTGTCCCCAAACTCAAATCGTACTGTAGGATCCAAAGCATATCCCATTTTGGAAGTAGGACGGTAGGCAATATTGTCCACTCTCTTGGTAGAATCAACTTTGAAAATAGAAATTAATAATTTTTAATTATAATAATAATTTTATATTTTAATTTAAAATAAATTTAAATTGTGAATTATTTTTTTATGTTAAATATTAGTTAGTTTTTACTTTTTTAAATTAAATCTTGAATTTAAATTAAATTCAAATTGTAACAAATATTTTTTTATCAAGCTCTGCACCAATCAGGGCCATTTCATTTTTGAAACTTTGAATCCCAAGGCTGTGATTGGCGCAGAGTCAAACAGTGTAAATCAGTCATAAATAGTGCAAATCACAAAATTAAAAAACAAGCAAGCTCAAGACGAACGTCTCTCAGTCAAGGCGCATCTTTTGGGACCAAGATACAATAAAATAGTTTCAAACTGCAGGGGTAGTTTGGGGCACAAGAATTGTTATGTTAAATAAATGGCCTATGCTGGCCTGTACTGCACGAAATAAGTATATAGATAGCAGTTAGGCAACCCTATGGGTTGCGAGGAGGTGGGGGGAGGGGTAGGATTAAGGATTAATAACATTATTAAGCGGCATCAAGCCCGAAACTGGCGCTTGTGTCTTTTGGATGTGCAGCTTAGCCTACTCGTGTAGTTCACCGGGAGATTAGGAAGACATTAAACTTACACTGCAGCTTCTGCTTTTTAGATCCCGGACCTGGCCAACTTGTGTATTACCACCACTCTGGTACACAAATTGTTTTTTAGAAAGTAAATCCGTGTTAGGATAACTGCGGATTTACCAGAATATTAGAACTACAGGTAAATGGAATGATTTATTCGCGGCGGCCAAATTGACTTTACTGATTTAAATTTGTGAAAAAGGCTTGGTCGGGCTACATTTTGATCTTAGGCTTGCCCAGGTTTAGTTTTGAGCACAGGCTTGTTCGGGTTAGGTTTTGATTGGAGGCTTACCCAGGTTAAGTTTTGATCGCAGGCCTACCCGGGTTAAGTTTTGATCGCAGGCCTACCCGGGTTAAGTTTTGTCCACATGCTTTCCTGGGTTTGTTTTTGATCGGAGGCCAGCCCGAATTTGGTTTTCATAACAGGCTTGCCCTGTTTGGGTTATAATTAGAGGCTTGCCTGTTACCTGACTTGGGTTAAGTCTTGTTCAATAACATGCCTGGGGTGCGTTTTAAGCACAGGGTTGCCCAGAGTAGTTCTCTAAATGGTTGACTACTGCTGAAGGGTGAACATCGGTACGCATAACTGTCGTTTTTTCGTGTGCAAGAGGGGGGACATATGTGATGAAATTACGATAATATTTGAAATAATACAACCCATCGGGTTAGCAAATTGCTAGTGTGCAAATTGTTGTTTGTAAAAAAGTTATTTTAATATTTGAAAATTTGAATTGAATTTGCAGTTGTGGTCGTTTAAAAGTGATTTGAAGAAAATTAGTTAAAAACTGTGAGCTGTTAACCATGACAAACAGAGAGACAGATCAATGGACGGCCATGATGTGTCAATATGATTTTTTTGACGTCATTTAAGGACCATCCCGCTTGCTTACCGCCCCCTTTTACTCATACTTGTTTTTAATGGTAGTATTTTATGCTGCAAGATGTAATTGTTCTTGTACTTTAGTGGCGCTCGAATTAAAAGAAACAAAATTTCACCAGCCATGTATGTAAACACGCATGTGCGTTTATGGTAGTTTCATCGGTTTTTGTTTTCATGCCTTAATTTAAAAAGTGATGATTGAATTTAAATTTTTAATTTGAAATTATCTTGCAATTGTGAGAACTAAATTATTCATACAAATTTGAGCCAATTATAATGCTTTAAATTTTAAAAATTAAAATATTACGCCGCGATTGGGTAAAAACAAAAGGTGTCAACGTGAAAAACGGAGTCAAAAAGTTACATTATTTAGTCGTTTGAAGGTCGATGCAATGGAAATTGCTAAGACCTATATCTAATGATACTCCAATGAAGGCATAATTATGCAAACTGTTTGAGGAGTACAACATAATCTTTTTGACTTTTACAGTAGGATTGAACAGTAAAACCTATATTCTGTAATGCTGTACGTACGTAATATATAGATAGATAGCCTGAGATGACACCTGTTGGGTTGCTAGCGACA
Source organism: Dicyrtomina minuta (assembly GCA_949802685.1). Classification (NCBI taxonomy): domain Eukaryota; kingdom Metazoa; phylum Arthropoda; class Collembola; order Symphypleona; family Dicyrtomidae; genus Dicyrtomina; species Dicyrtomina minuta. The sequence goes on along the minus strand of CATKUY010000180.1, from coordinate 40,152 downwards.
TCACGTTAGACTGACATATATGTATACATACGTTTTAATTTACCCACGGGTCCACTTGCGGCTGTTAAAGTCTTACTAGTCTAGTGTGGTCACGGTTACTTTTTAGTTTCTTATATAATTTTAAGTGCATGTACAAACCGTCCGTAGGACGCACCTTAGCATCACTATATTAACTTCGTAGAAGTAGCTATTTATAGTTGTGGCTTTAAAAGCCACGTTAGGCGTGGTGTGGGCATAGTTACTATACACGTAAAATGCATTGCTTAATAAAACTTAAAACATACAAATTAGATATTTCTGGGCAAAGATAAATTAAAATTATTAATAAATTATTATTTTTAAATAGTTAAATAATTTTATGTATTGAGTTTGAGTTTGAGTTTGAGTTTATTTTTATTAAAGTGTCAGGCAATTCAGTATATATATACTGTTATTAAATCACGGACACTAAATTAATACTAGCACACAAATACAAATTAATACACACAATATGAAATAATACAGATACATCAGATACATCAATTCCAAAGAAAATATTAGTTAGTACCATAAAAGCAAGAAGGGAACAACGCAAAAACTACGGTGGAATATAGGGGCTATAAATATAATCTTCCCTACTTGCTACTATATACTCTATTAACCTATTTCGGAAAGGACCAATATTATATAATTCAAATTCCCCACTTTCAAGCGACACACCTCCCTTTATTTCCTCAGGAATATTATTCCATTCATTAGTACATCGATAAAGTGGCGAGTTTCTATAACTTTCCGTGTTGAACCTTAAACAATCAAGCAAGCATTTATTGGTTGATCGCGTATGCCTTTCTGACGTCTTTAGCGTAAAAATGTTCTTAAAATAAATAATATTAGAACCGTACTTTAAAGTTTTTAACACAAAGACAAGTGAGTAATACTTAATCCTCTCGTACACTGACAATACATTACACATTTCCAATAAATCACTCTGATTTACATTTACCTGCCTGATATTACAGAAAGCAGTTATAGCTCTATTTAGCTTATTTTGTAATGATTGAAGCTCAGCATTTGATCTAGATCCCCAAATTATCACACAATAGTCAACGACTGATAGAACATAAGCGTTAAGCATTACGACAAAAGTATTAAAGTCTACATACCGCTTAATATTTAAAATAGCGCCAATTGCAGCATTAACTCTTCGTTTTACATACGAAAAGTGTTCATTGAAATTCAAGTTACAATCAACAATTACACCAAGGTATTTAAATGTGTACACCCGTTCTATATCCTGACCATTACAATACAATACAACTCTCTCAGGTTCAGGAATATTAGAGTCACCTGATTTATGGAGTAACATAAATTTCGTTTTGCTTATATTAATGTACAAATCATTCATATTAAACCATATATTTAGAGAATCCAAACAAGTCTGAACTGAGTTAAGCATAACTTCAAACTTTGAGTTCGAGAAGTACAATACCAAGTCATCTGCATACAAAATAAATTTTACACCACCAGATATGGCATCACCTATCTTATCAATATACATAATGAACAGTAATGGCGCCAATACTGACCCTTGAGAGACTCCCATATTTAGATCATAACTATCTGAAATGAAGTCACCAATTTTTATTTTAAATTGACGATTATTCAAAAAGTCCGCCATAAGTTTAAGTAAATGCGAGTGTATGCCAAAATCGTCTCTCAACTTAATTAACAGCTTCCTATGGTTTACCGAATCGAATGCTTTCTGCAAATCAATAAAAACTGCAATTACTCTGCCACACTTTGCATCTAAGTACCTAAAAGAATCCTGTATAAATTGTAGAGTTGCTGATTGGCATGCCCGTTCTTTCCTAAAACCGTGTTGCTGGTCACATAATTGAATGCTAGACATAATGCGAGCATGCAGCAATTGCTCAAACAATTTATCCAGAATTGGTAAACAAGATATAGGGCGATATGAAAAAGGATCCTTCCTGTGACCTTTACCTTTATAAAGTGGAGTTACAATAGCAGTCTTAAAGTTAGATGGATATTTACATAAAGATAAAAATTGTGTAAACATTAGTGCGAGAGGTAAAGCTAAAGTATCCATGCAGTTGTTCAATACAGTGTAAGGAACTTCATGACAATTATAATGTTTCCTTTTTACACGAGAAAAAGCAGACCGAACTTCATCCTCAGTAAAGGGCACAGGAGGTCCAACACAAACAACACTTTGAATAAAATCATCCAGGTCATTACAACATGCAGGCTGCACTGTAAAAGCTTTAGCTAACTCATTAGATATAACATCGGTGTCATTAGTTACATTCCCGTTACAATTTAATTCAGTTATCACAACTGCTGACTTCGATTTTCCTACAAGCTTATTGTACACACTCCACACATTTGTTGATGTTCTGTGAAAATAATTCTGTGTTGACCTCAACTTTTTATTTTGTGTAAAAATGTTGCTACTATTTTTTAAACTCTTTTGAGTTTGAATTAATTTAAATATGAAATAAATAATTTTTTATCTCTCTGTGGGCCAATCAGGGCCACTAAAATTTTGAAAATTTGAATGACATAGGCCCTGATTGGCTAAAACCAAAAAATGTAAAACGGTCATTAAAAGTGCAAAACAAACTATTTTAATGCTATTGTTAAAAGAAGAACATCCTTACATGAAGGCGCATCTATTGACACCAAGGAACCTCCAAATAGATGAAAACTGTGGGAGGATTTTGGTGTACAAGAATCGTAATGGTTAATAAAGGCCTATGCTGGCCTGTACTGCACGGATTAAGTATATAGACCAGCAGTAAGGCAACCCGACGGGTAGCTAGTGTCATGATTTTAGACTGACCCGTGTATAAAATATTACGTGAGATAGAGAAAGTTAAGGGAGGAGGGTTTTATAGATGAAAACTGGAATTACTTTAGTAAACTTCTATAAATATATTCACTATACTTCAACCATGTCATACCCTTAGCAAAGGAATTTCATGGCTAAATTGAGTTAAGTAGCTATCATAGGGTTCCATTTAAAAAACCTAGAAAAATTAGAAAGGGTAGTCTTGGAAAAAAACTAATTTATTTTTTATATTGTCGACTACTTCTAAAGGGTGGACATCGGTTTGCCCACTTGTGGTTTGGATGTGCGTGAAAGGGTAAACAGAATTAAGGGTATTACAATACTATATTAAATACGACAACCAATGGGGCTGCCAAATTGGTAGTAGTTTTTATTTTTCACAATTAAGTAAGAAGTAAGTTGTCCCCTGGCGTATTGGCTGCAGTGTAGACATAGTTACTCTGCAGAAGGAAACTAAGTTCCCATAAGGGAGCATACATCAATTAGGTCTACAAAAATCCAAAATATTTAACCTCTTTCTCCCTTCCTTATCACTATCAGTTAGAATAGCCGACCTTCTCCCCTTCCACATGAGCCGTCTACACCAATTTAAACATATTTCGGATGTATGAATTTTGAAACACATATTTATCAAGACTCTTGAATGTTTTGATTTTAAAAGTAGGGCTTTCAAAGTCCAGATCTTATTAGCTAGCTGTAGTAGTGACTTGGGATCGCAAAGAGATGCGATATAAACTACAAATATTAGGAGATTTTTCAAATTTAAAAAAATTCAACATAGAAACGATATAAATTACAATATCGCAGTAGCCACCCCGATATCAATGCGATGTTAATTAAAACATCGCAACACTAACTGTTATATTATTGAGATATAAATTAGAATATCGGTATATCAAAAATTTAAGGGACTGCGATATCATTTCGATATAAGTTGGAATATCGCAGTAGCAACCGCAATATCGATGCGATAAAAATTAAAACATGGCAATACCTACTGTGATAATGATACAGTATAAATTAAAATATCAGCTTATCGAAAATACAAGGAACTGCGATATCAATGCAATATAAATTCAAATATAGCAATCGCTACTGCGATATCGATACAGCATAACCTAAAATATTGCACTGTAATGTTGATACGATATAAATTAAAATATTGCAACATCAAAAATTCAAAGAACTGCGATATCAATGCTATATAAAATATAAAATCGCAATATTGATGCGATATAAATTAAAATATTGCAATATCAAAAATTAAAGGGACTGCGATATCTTTGTGATATAAATTTAAATATCGTAATATCTAAAATTATATATTTGTTCATTATTGATAAAACCGAATTTTTAATTTGAATAAATTGATATAAAAAATAAAGTTTTTTGTGTAGACGTAAGTTTCTTTAACTCCCCCTCCCCCTTTGTTTTAGAGTGAGTTTTAGTTTGCACGCCTCCTTACCCCCTACCTACCCCTTTTTGAAAATTGTAAAAAAAAATCATCTACCTGTTAGCCAATCGTGATGGTTAAAATTTTAATATTTTAAATATAATGCCGTGATTGGCTAAAAGTTAAAAATGTAAAACGTAAAAATAGGTTTTAAAACGTCACATTTCACAACCATTTTTTAATACCCAAATAGCTTTGAATAATTTAAAATACGTTTTTGCCAAGATCTATGAAATGATACCTCAATAAATGCAAAATTCGAAAAAATAAGGCTAAAGTTCAATTAATTAATTTTAAAATACATAATAGAACTTAACTGTGAAGCCTATGCTTTTGTGTAGTGCAAATTTTAAGAGAGTAGGGCCTAGGACTGACCTATGTATAGCGTGACATATTAGTTTACCCACGGGTCCACTTGGAGCTTTTGTAGTCGTGTTGGTGTAGTTTGGTAATTGTTACTGTTTTAGTTTTTATGCACTATCTTCGATAGTGACAATACAATAATTTGTGTCATTCTTGTGTATGTGCTAAATAATTTGATCAATGAATTTAAAAAAACCTGCAATAAAATGATATCCGTAAGACGAGCTTGTGCGTTTCTAGTCTTGTATTGTGTTAAATATAAATTTTGTCGTGCATACGACTTCAACTGATACATTTTTTGAGAGTGGCTAGTGTTAGTTCATATATTTAATTTTTAAATGCGTGGACATGCCATCCGTAAGACGGTCTTGTGCGTTTTTAGTCTTGTATTGTTTCTACCTATTTATGTTAAATATATACTCTGTCGTGCATGCGACTTCAACCGATTCATTTTTTGAAAGTGGCTGTAACAGCCACGTTAGGAGTAGTGTGGGCATAGCTACAAAATACTATTATTAAATATAATCATGAAATTGTTAAGAATAATTCTTTGTTGAGCTCCGTTTTTTTTCTTACAAAAATATTTCCATCAGTTTTCAAAGTCACAAAGTGCCCAAACTAATTTAAAAATGGAATAAATCATTTTTTATTAGGCTTTGAGCCAATCAGGATAAGGGAAATTTTAAGAATTTGAATTGCAAGGCCCTGATTGGGTAAGAGCAAAAAGTGTCAATCGGTCATAAAAAGATCAGAACGCAATATTGTCACTGATATTGTTAGAAGAATAAAATCCTCGCTTGAACGCGCATCGATTGATACTATAGAAGGTGTAAAAAGTTAAAAACTGAGAGATAAGTAGTGGATACAAGGCGTAGTGATAATTCTTGTGGCGGGGTATGCTGGCCTGTACTGCAAGTTTTAACAGTATGATGTTGTTATATTTAGAGAACGTGGATTATCAATGACTACAGTTAGTAGTAGAAAAATGCAAGTTGAATATATCAACATTTATCAGGAATTAAAGGAACCTATAAGGACTTTAATTTTTTTTTTATATCAATAAATCATATTTTATTCACAAAGAGTTAATTGACTGCTATTGCAAATGTGTTTATGAATAAAAAGGTGTAAAATTTAATCTTACTAAAAAACAATTTAATAAAGGTGAAGATTATTCAATTAAGCTAGCCAAACCTCAAATAAATCAAATTAATAATACTACAAGAGTAACTTTTAATTTAAAATTATCAACTATTCAATGTAAACAAATAATCACAGATTTATCAAAACATATTGAACAAGGAGGTGCTTCATCTTTTTTAGCTCTAATCCCATTAATTACTAAAGCAGCTGCTATTATAAGGGGTCTAAGTGCTGCTGCTGTAGGAGTTAGCTAAGTAACTAATGCAGTGAATAACAAAAAATCTCAAGATATAAATTTAGCTAAACAGAAAAAGACATAACTCAGAAATAGAGTCAATGACAAAGTCTGGAAGTGGTATTTTTTAAACCTTATCTTTTAAAGCACTAGCAAATATAAAAATAGCTAAATATGCTACAAAAATGTGTTTTAAAGCCTTGTTTATTTAAACTCGGCTGGTCAACGACTTCTAAAGGTTTTACTCGCCAAAAGAGCCTTGTAAGCGGCCCAACAGGCTTTGAGGGCGTAGCCTAATTTGCCGGCGTATTTATGAGCGATAATTTAACACTTAAGCCTGTAAAGCCAAAAAATATAGATATAGGAATATTTAATCTTGATAACAATAATAATTAAGAAAGTCATTATACTTTATGGTATAAAAACAATAACACACACTATTATTTTGATTGCTTTAGTCATGAACCACCTGTTGAATTATCAAATTATTTCAAATCAGATATGGTTTATTCAACTAATAAATTGCAAGAAATTGGAACAAATGCTTGTGGTTTCTTGTCTTCACAGTTTATGTATAATATTGTTGATAACAAGCCTGGAGATTTTACAAAAGTGTGTGTAGCACGTACACAAGTAATGAAATAAATATTTTGTAATAAATGATCGCTAAACTAGGATATATCAAGAAAACAGAATATAAATTTAATTAAAATACTTCACATTTATGAAATAAAATACACAGTTAAATTAAAAACCTGGCAATTTAGAATTATAAATTAAAAGATGTCTTAAATAATGAAGGTCAAGAAGAAAAATCCTATCAGTGTAATTGAAGGTATAAAGAGTGATATTACTAACCAAACAAACATTTTTGATAGAAAAAGTAAAATTATTAGTACGGCAGTAAAAACATATCATGCTCTAATTAACAATCCTATTCAAAAAGATATTAAAATTAACCTTAAAAAAGTACTAAAATAGTTGAAAGTGAAAAAAAACTTAAGAAGGAAAATGTTAGAATTATTGATTAAATAGATTGTAATAAACAGAATAAAATTACATTAAAAAATTCATCATTCACAGATTCAGACAATAGAATCAATTTAGAAGTAATAAAAATAAATAAGAGTCTTAGTCTCCTAGAAACAAGATAAAATAATATTTCAAATACTATACTGCTTGTAGGTAAAGAAAATGTTACATGTCATCTTAAAATTAGAAAATTAAATGAAAAAATATAAGGTTTTATTAGGTATTTGTCGTATTAAAGAACCATTATTTAAATGTACGAATTTCCCTATAGATATTTGTGATATTTCTGTTAAAGGCAGACATATATGACTTTGTGTTAATAATAACACTAATAAATCCAAAGTTTTTGAAGTTAAAAGATATGTTCTATCAGTGGAAATTACAGTTTACTTACTACGAGTTATATATTATTTTAATTGTTTTATACAATATTTCTTTTTTTTTACATCATTAAAACTACCCTTACGATACTTTTTAAATCTTAAATAAAGTAGAACAACTTTAGTTTGTATGAAAACCGCTGTGTGACCTTATAATCCTGGGAAAATTGGCTATGATTTGTATTCTGAGATACATATTTTAAATGCTAAAAATGCAAAAATTAAAACACTATCTGCCACATGCCTATGCTATATAATATGAAAGACAGATATTTATAATACAATGAACACAAGAGATTCACATTTTTTTTTAAATATTACATTACATAACATTTTAAACCCATAATATGCATACTTACCTGGCTCAGGATATACAGTTACCAAAAAGTAATAGTGCCCCAGTAAGACCCTTAAATTACACTTTAAAGGCTTGACTAATGTAACAATCTTTAGCACTAACAACTTGAGGTTTACCTGACTTGGGATGTACGGTAAACAAAAAGAATATTGCCCTAGCGAGATGCTTTTCCAATTGACTGCAGTAAATTGACTCAAGCGACAAAAATAAACGTAAACAACTCTTGGTATTTGACCTGGTTAGAAAAATACGGTTTACAGTAAAAATATTGCCTTTCCTATTGACTTAAAAAATTATCTACTTGCATTTAATGAGAAGTAGTCTGCAATTGAAAGAGGAGACTGGACAGTATTATTTTGCTAATTATTAAAATGTAAGATTTTGCAAATATGCTTTGTGGATGGCTGATATGGTCTGAATCTTAAAGCTATTTAATGATCAATCCCATTTTGACTTCCCCCTTAAGACTCGAGTACTCAGATTTTTAAGACTTTTTAAAACTGTGGTTTCTGTGACTCAAGTACTAAGATCTTCTGTGGCTGGAGTACTTGGATCATTCATTTCAAAATAAATGATATCAAAAACAAATTTAGCTTGGGGCTTAATGTTAGCTAGGAAACACAAAAGGCGTTCTACAACGTGAATATAATTGGTAAGTTTTATCATTAGTAGTTGATTAAAGAGGATTTTGAGCTAGGATAATAGGATTATTTCAGGCTAGAATCAAAGAATTATTCTGGGGTAGGATAATAGGATTATTTGGTGTTGCATTATTTTGGGCTAGGATAATAGGATTATTGATGGTGGATTATTTTAGTCTAGGATAATAAGATTATTTGATGGCGGATTATTTCAAGTTCGATTCTTAGGTGTGAGTATTCAAGGAGGAGTAGGTAGGTGTCTGGGTATATTGTTTTGTTGTTGAAATGTCTAGATTTCTTTTAAATGTTGCTCTGTTTGCTTAACTTCAGCCGCTTTAACGAATTCTTCATGCAGTTGTATTTTCAAATTACACATCTCAGTTTTATTTTTAACAATCTTAGCTTGTATTTTTAGCTTTTTTTCTTTGTCCGCACAAGCAAATCTATATTTTTGCTTTTTCTAGAATTAAAAAATACAAGTATTAGTAATACAAGTAAGTAGTAGGTAGGTCACTATAGACAGGATTTCAAAGAAGGCAAAAACATTTTTGAAAAAACAGCACAAAACCTCAAGAAATCAATGAATTTACCACAAATTTAATGCTTTTTTAGCAATTTTTTAAAATAACCAAAATTAACAAGCTACTTAACCAAGTAGCCTCACGAAAACCTTACTAAGACTTTTATATTCTGTTTTTAAAAAAAAATTTATTTTTACTTTTTTTTAAAAAATGGACAGTGAAAATATAAAATTCAAAAAGTGCAACAAAGAAAAACAACCAACGAAATTCATAAAAAACTGTAATACTAATAACAGTCTAAGACCCTAATGTAAATTGTGTTTTTAGGCAGAAGAAAGTAGGTCTGAAACGTTTTAATGCGGTCAAACAGTAAAACTTTACAAGCTTGCAAGACATAAAAGATCAAATATTCATAAAATTGTATGTTATTAAATAGGCAATAAAATGTGAGCTCAAAAACTCTTATTCACAAATTTTTCACCTAATAATTGTTTCCTTATGAAATAGACTGTTTTACAAAGACATGCAAGACGTGTGAAATAAAAAAAATAATACTTAAATTCAGAAAACATGCTACATCTAAAAATAGTCTATGAGCTGAATCTAAAATATGTGTCCAGCAAAAAGCAAGTGTACCAAAAACTTGTAAATGTGGTCGTACAGTAAGAATTTATAAACTTGCAAGGCACAGACAAACAAGTATTCATGATAGATTTAAGTAAAACAAATGCTAATAAATAAATAATAACACAAAGCACAAGGAGGACGTAGGCTGTATAATTTTAATGAGATGTAAGATGACAACACTTATTATTAAAATTTAACAAGTAATAACTACAAATAATACAAATATGATAAAAGCAAAATGTGAGGTGTGTCATACTTAAAAGTGTATTTTTATCAAAACTCTAAAAATTTGTGGTAATATAGTTGATAAAATTGGTAAAAATATAGGAAAAGTACATTACCTAGGTAGTAATTATCTAGGTCTAGGAACTTAATTTCAAAAAAAAATAGCTACAGGTAATAAACCAGTTAATATAATGACAAAGCAGCAATGCATTATGATTTACCATATAATATATACAAAGATGAAGATAATAGGCAGAAAGCAGATATAAAAATACTAAAAGATGTAGATAAAATAGAAAATCCTACATTCAGTGAATAGATTAAACGTGTTGTAACAAAAAGTGTAATAAAACTAAAATTATATTAAGGTTTAGAACTTAAGCCTTTGCATTAAAATAAATTATGACCATTGAGAGAACGTCTGGAGGACTTGGCGGAGCCTCAAGGCGCCCCGAAGGGGGTTACAGTACGTTGACAAAGCCTGCAAGATATACGTAAAAATTAAAAATCATATAAAATACTAGATTCTGTATATAAAAACCCATTGACAGGATTCGTAGGAATAGGTGTAGAAAAACAGGAACCAAACCTAAAATAGTAAAAGAATATCTAGCTACACAGATTACATATACTAAGCATTTAGGTAAAATAACAAAATAAAAACGTAGTAAATATTATACACTAGGTAGAGACACAATATGGCAAGCTGATTTAGTGGTTATTTCTAAGAAATGGATTACCGACAGTAATGATTATAGATATATTAATTTATCAATTGATAAATTTTCAAAATATGGATGGGCTATACCTTTAAAAACTAAAAATCCAGATGAAGTAGTTGATAGTTTCAAATTAATATTAAGTCTAGGACATACTCCAGAAAAACTTCAATCTGATAAAGGAACTTCATACAGTGGTAAGAAAACTAATGAGCTGTTCGAAAGGTATAATATAAGTTAGTATACAACTGAAAATGAGACAAAAGAAATGATTGTAGAACGATTTGCAAGAACAATTCAACGAGTAATGTATAAATATATGACTGAACAACAAACAACTAAATGAGTTGATGTCTAACAAGATCCTAATACAAATTATAATAATTCAAAGCATAATAGTATCAAAATGACACCAGTTGAAGCAAGTGAACCAGAAAATGAATTAATTGTATATTTAAATCTTTATGGTTTGAAATTTAGACTAAAAAAGTTAGATAATAATAATAGTGTAAATAATGATTTAAAAATGCTAGAAGGGCTTCACGCTGGTCAAAAAGTGAGAACCTATTTATTTGGAACTAAATTTGATAAAGGCTATAAACTTTAATTCGCAGAAAAAATACTATATATAAAGAAAGTTTTACCTACAAATCCTATAACTTATGAAATTGTAGACTATCATAATTAAGTAATAAAAGGAACCAATTTTTCCGAAGAAAAAACACCATATTACAAAAAAAAAGAATATTTTAAATATGAACATATTAAAGAAACTAATAAAACAAAATATTCTAATACTATAAGAGCTTTAGTAAAATATAAAAGATTCTTATAATTGTAATAGTAAGGTTAATTTAAAACCTGAACAAATCAATAAATCTGAATAAAGAAAAGCTCAAGCTTTCAAAACAAAATATAATAAAACCACGTGTTAAAAAACATGTCGCCAAAGAAATATAATTCATAAAAAAACATTTTTAAATAAGTGAAGCAGAACGAATTAAACGTCAAATACGAATAATAAAAAAAGAAAACAAAAATAATAAAAAATTAAGAAAACAATTTATTATTAGGATAACAGGTAATGATGCTTTTGCTTTTGAAAAAGAAAAGAAATATGCACCAATTATTAAAGCAACACAAAAATTTACTAATACAGTTAAAAATAAAGCAACAGCAGCTTCAAAGTAATTAGTTTTTTTTTTAAAAAGATGTCAATTTTTAACATACAAGTTTAGAAAATATTTCGCATCATCAGTACACTGAACTAAAGGAATTTAAAGCTGGTAATAATCAATTAATAGAAAGTCCAGCTTTAACAAATCAATCTGTACAGGAAGAAAAAGAGGCACAATTAGCAATTGAAAATGTACTAGAATTAATTTTTAAAAAATAAAAAAAGGGTCCTACAGCTTTTTAATATTGAGGTAACTTATTTAAGGATGTTTTATAGATAAAACTACAAGTAGATGGTAATACTCACACTGATGGTTATTATAGTAAACCTGAAAAAATACAAGATTTAGGTGATGATTTTATACCTATATTACGAAAGAAACATAAAATGTCATTTGGTGTATGAAAATTATTAACTAGAATGCATCTAGATAAAACCAAATACAATATGTATAATGCTGATTTATATGCTTGGCCTATGGTTAAAACTAAAGCTTGTTATACACCTGAAGGTAAAATAAGAAGTTCTAAGGTAAAAAATGATGTATTATTCCTGCCTATTTTAAAAAACAAGGTGTTATTACTAAACAAAGATCACAGAGTGATACTACGTTAGATAAAGAAAGTTTCAAAACAGCAATTGGTCAGGGTCTTAAACGTTTTATTTGTTTTATTATAGATGATACAGATATTCTTGTACCAAAGTTAGAAATTACATTAGCTAATATACAAGCAGGTCATACCAATATTGATAAAAATGATATAGAATTAGCTACTGAAATACTAGATACATTTAAATCACATTTTAGTAAAAAGGCTTTTACAAATATATATTTTATACTTATAAACAAGAAAAAATGAGGAATTGTTTTATTTTTAATTAATTTTTTAAACCTCACTTTTTTGCATTCGACGAACTATCTGTTTCGCAAAAGATTGTAGACTCTACTAGAACTTTACGATAAATTTGGAGTACTAATCTTCGATACACTGCAAGTCGTTCTTGTAAACGTGTAGAAGAGGCTAGATTAGAGACTCCAGCAAATAACTGGACCATAGATTCATAAGATGTTGCAAGCCTATATTCCTAAATACAAAGTTTACACAGCATATGAGATACAAAAATAAATAGCAAGTAGGTAGTAGTGTAGTAGCATAAGTCAGCAGCAGCTGTGTAAATTGTAAATTATAAATAATAAAAATTACATCAATTATAAATTGAGAAGGAAATAAAAGCAAGTTTTTTTTTACCTTAGTTCAAACTGAGGGAATTCGTGTAGAGATCTCACAGCTGGAGGGTGATGCTTAATAAAACTATGAAGGGAGGCAACGGAATCAATTTGGAAATTCAACAAGTCGTACAGGAAGTGCTCATCAATAGCCAGGGCCATTTGTCTAATTCCGTCGCCAACCTGTTGTTCTGGCTCAACTAATTTTAATACTAACAGCTTGACTGCATCATAAAATTGCTCCAGGAATCTTGGCTCATTCTTAAAAAGATTGTCTAACATTTTAGTGAGTATTTCGTCCGCCTCCTCCTCCGTATCATAGAGAGAACACAAATCCAGAATTTTTGAAATGTCGAGTATATTATTTTCCACAAGTATGAAGCCCCACTTAGACGGTGTGATGTGATCGGACTGAAAATTTAAATTACGATTATTAGTATTGATATACTATATAATTAATACATTAAAAATCAGTATTTGAGCTCATTACCCGACTCTCCTTACAAACTCAGATCCTCATAAAGATTCTGAAGACGAGAGAGTAAATTTCACTGAACATAGGCCACATAATTTCATTATTTTCATAGTCTTCATAATGTTCATCATTGGGCCGCACAGCTCGTAATAAAAACGAAGATAGGAGTGGCTCCGCCGTACTTTTGGAATACATCAGAAATGACCAAAACTTGTGATAAGGTAATTTGAGGAGCCAAATCAGATCTTTTCTATATATTTCCATTGAATCTATCCATTCTGAAATTTGACTGGAATTATGTAAAGATTCGAAACTTGGCAAGTGAAACTGGACGCATGGGAATGAATCAGCAAAACGTTTACTCTACTACTGGGATAGTTAACGTTGTGCTGAGTGTGTTGTAGCATAGGAGTGTTTTGGGGTTGGTGGGGTGAGTTTTGATGTTGGGAGTGAGAAAGACGAAGTAGCTGGAAAGGTATCCAGGAAGGTATATGGGAAGGAACGGGAAAGATATAATGGGAACGAAAAGGACAGATATCATGAGATGTATTGGGAGACACGGACTGTCATTGTGTGTGTGTATGTGCAGTAATTAATGCATTATATTAATATTAATAATATTATATGAATCCACGTACGTAGGTAGGTAGGTACTTACATAGGTAGCTCCCAATGACTGAGGATTACCCTTGTATTGTATGCTTATTGTAGGAATATAAGTAAAATGAACCAGGAGAAATGCAAATAAAGTCATTTAATTAAAGTATTTACATATTTACATTTTATTTTTTTTGAGTTTTTCTTGCTTAACCGACACAATTTACATTGATATTTACATATTGGTTTTCAGTATTCTGAATTAAACTTAACTTAAATTAAATATTTACACAACGCAAATACAATATTTACACATATGTACATCTTAAAATACATCCGTTTTACAATTAGTTTATATTTTTTTAAATTTGTATTTATAGTATATTATTAGGCTAATATTAAATACATAGGGCTACTTACAATTAAACTAAAAACTACAGTTGCTCTTACAAGCTTACACATACTTTAATTTTGTTTTTTAACTAAAATTAATATTTACAAGAATCGTTTTTACAATATTTACATATTTACAAAGTTTTGTTTCACGTATGTGATGTTGTAAACCAAGTTATGTCTTACGTAAATCAACATGGCCAAAAGGTTAACTAAAATTACAATTAGTTGGATCTGGAAATACTCGAGATAAATCCAAAGAGTTAAATGCCAATCTATTAAAGTTTACAATGTACAAGTTATGGTCCTTAGACCTTACAGAATTCACGTTTATCTTACAAGGTTTGTTTGTTTCCAACATTATTTTATACTTGTTGTGTTTACACTGCCTCATTGCAACTGCTGAAATTCCCGCACACTTTTGTTGTTGAGTGTCGTTTAAGTACAATGAACTATACATTTTTGGTTTTAAAATAAGTTCTTTTAAGTCTAAGCTTTGTATTCTTAACTTTCCGCTTTTGCCTTTATTTAGACTGTGCAAACCTGGGTACTGGTGCTCATACATTTTAAAGAACTCATGGTCGCGAGGGATTTTGCTGAAATCAAACTCCATCTTTGCTTTGAAAATATCGTCCCAAAATGTATTTAGCTCGTCAATTGTATGCATTTCATATCCGTCGGTATCACTGTAATCAAGATGTGCCTTGTCATGGAATATCTCACAAAGACGATCCCATTTTTTATAGAATAACACTTTTGAAGTATCTGAAATAGCTACTCCAGGTAATGGCGAGTTGGTAACGCGATATGTTTTCAATTCTTCTGTAAATATGCTGAGATGTTTCGACAATCCCTCAAAGTCTTTGCAACGAGATGATGCTAATGATTTCTCAGCTTGTGCTGCACTTGTACAAATATGAGCATCAACAAATTCCAAGATATTTGTAATTGTTTTTCCGTAAATTACATTGTTATTTTTTTTAAGTGCTTTGTTCTCAAATTCTGTTTTGGCTGCTTTGCGTTTTTCCAAGTTAACATCAATGTATGGTTTAAAACAGCGTTGTTGTTTAAATCTTACGCCACAATGAACTTTTAATAAAACTAATCCCTTAGACAAATAATACTGCAGAGCCTTGAAATGCACTGTATACTTGTACTTGTTATGAAGAGTTAACATCAATCGGGGGCGGGATACTTGTCGCTGCAAACTGGCAGTTGTAGTTTTATTTGGGCACATGATGGTAGCAACGTCTTGCAGATTCAATGTTCGCTTTTCCATTGCAAGGGGCAGGTTTTTGTCTCGTTTGTGTAAATGTGCAGGGTATTGTAAATCCACTACTAGTATATATCCGAAGCTACCCTCTTCGTTGCCAAAGTTAGAATCAGCCCAGTTGATATGTTGCAGGTCTTTGGCTTCCATGTACTCATAATCCGACACTGGCATTAGTTGTTTTAAGCTTTATGCATACAAACCATTGATGTCTAGTGACAGCAATTGCTTGCGAGGTTTCGACTCGTCAAATCCTTTCGGACATCGCTCATGGTTGGCAACTACATGCTTCTGAGTGAAAATGCACTGACCGCCGCGTATTCCGTTTGTCGCAATGTCTAATATTCTTTGATCTCTTATGTAATCAATTTTAGCATCCGTGAGTTTCAAAAAACACTCCCAAGAGAAGCTGGGCAGCGTCATGGAGTAAGTTGGGTCCAGTTGGTAGTTTTGAAGTCCAATTTTTCTAAAGTTTTGCTATACTTCAGCAAGTAAAAGTGTTTCTATTATGCACGAAACTCTAGTATAATCGCGCAATGTTGTAAGTTCAAATTGAGTACACACTTTTAGCACAAGTTCCCATTCTGCTTCAGAAATTTGCCCGTCGTCTAGTATTGATCGCTGAAATTGTTCTCTTAAAGTAAATTTCTTCAAAAATGCAGAACGATTGTTTAGTGCCTTGAACGGAAAGCACAGGGGCGTCTGTAATAGTTTAATACAGTTTTCTTTATACTTCTTAGCTTCTGGGTTTGTTAATTTCATTTTACTTGAAGGAGCAAAATGCGACACACATTGTGACACAAGTTTCAGATCTTGTTTATTTTGCGATTTTAAAGATTCAACTAAATCTGTTAAACTTGTATCTATAAATAAACTGGAATCGATAAAACGAACTTTAAATTTTGAGTTGAATTTTTTTCCAGTATACTGTTCCCCAGTGTTCTTGTCTAGTTGGAATTGGAGATGAAGATCTGGTAGCCAAGTATCCTTTGAAGTTATTGTTATAGATTTTATATTACTGGCGGATTTTGCAATAACTTTGACATCCTTAGCTTTAAAGTTATTTGTTTTCATTGCACTAATTAATAGGTGGTAGTCAATTGTTCCTCCACAGTGTGAAATTATGGGTATTTCAAACTTGTACTTTATTTGTAAATTACATCTGCTGCATGCTGCAAACTCAAAGTTACCCTGGTGGTGGTTACGATGAAAATTTTTTAATATTTTCTTATTGTTGTCAAATTCACGTTTGCACATGTGACAATGTGATGCTTCATTGAATTGTTTTTTTTCTTCTTCTGATGGCCGTACAAAGTTGTTGGTGTTTTTTATGTTGGACAATAACTTTTTTGCCCAAGTGAATATTCTTTTAAAGAAATGATTCATTAAATTTAGACCATCGAAATACTCCACTGCTATAACCTTATCGAAGTGTTTCATTTGACTTATAACAACAAACGAATATGCGGCTGGAAGAATCTCGTTTGAAATCTTGATATTGTGTGTTACAGATTTTGTATCTTCAGTAGGATTCAAGAATGTTAAAAATTTATATACAATGACGTACGGGTACGGCAAAGTTTGCCACAGTTTGGAAAACTTGATTCGTTTGTGTAATTCTGGAAACACAACGTTTTTTGTCACAAGAGTTTGGCAGTTTTCCAGATGTTGATCTTAATTCTGTTCAGAATTAAACGATCTGAAACATAGCTGGCAATTAAATTGTTTGGTATTATGCCCATTACGCAGAAATTTGTTTAGGTCAGTAATCAACACAAGATGATAAGCTTTGTTTTCTTCATTTGCAGAGTCGTTAAGGATAAGGAATAAATTACACTTTTCACTTATGTCGGTATTCTGGCATCTTCGTATTTGAATAATTTGATCTTCACGGTGGCTCCAAATATTGATTCCAAGATTATTTTTTATTTCAAATTTTTTTAGTTCAGTCAAGTTGTCCATTTGCAAAGGAAATGTAACATCAGTAAAATCAAATCTTGAAAAGTATCGTCGGTACTGCTCTGGGTACTCTAAGCTTTGTTTAATATTGTTAGCTCGTTGCACTTTGTTTTGTAACTTTAGTTTGTACATTTTAGTGTCTGTTATTTCGTGTCTAAACCGATGAGCAGCAACGCAGAACTTAAAGCACTCGTTGCATTTATTTTTAATGTTCAAATATCCTTCTTTTCTAGGTTTCATTTTAGGAAACTTGATGTACCCTTTTGCTTTCGCGTTTGCAAATAAGTTTAGTACACCAATCTTCACCTGAACTGATTCAATTTCGCGAAGTACCCATCCAGTTCCATACTTGTTAAAATCGGTCAGTCTTTCTACGCACTCATTTGTGCTATTCAATACAAACTTGTCAATTTCACTTGTATTAAAAATATCGTAATTCTGACCTGTGAAGGTGGGGTTACGCACTTTTATAGTCTTTTCTGTTTCCACTTCAACTTCTAATTCCATTGTAGCAACAATTATAAGCTGAGCTTTAATACCACTATGTACACTTAGGTTTTGTGTCAGTAACTTTACAAAGGGATCATGCGATTCTGCCATTAATGTTTCAATACTTGCAAATGTTTCAATTGGCTTGTGAATGTAGATTACAATCATTCCCTTATGATATCGCGAATATTTTTGAAACACGTCCAAGTCTATTTGAGGTGAACGGCGTAGTCGTTTTCTTGCTGGTTGGCTAGCTGTGCTCGTAGTTGGTCCATATGTTGCCCCTGATCGACTGGTGCCGCCCCCTACAAGATGTTGGCTGCGGTTCTCAATGTGCCCAAGTCTTTCTCCAACATGAGAGCATTGGTGGTGCTGTTTGTTTAAACAAAACAGGTTGCAATCTTCACATTGATGTACGTGCTCCACATAGGACTTATACGGTACGTGAAAGTAACACTTAAACAGGCACTGCGGGAAAGAACACTTAAAGTGGTTGGGGGATGATCCGAGCACTGTGGGCAAAGGGTAATCTTCTTGCTCGTAATGCAGTTGTGCGCCAACAACTCGTGTAGTATAGGATGGGGTAATTAGAGGGTCCATGTTAGTAAAGCAATACTTTAACTATAGAGGAGGGTAATGTGAAACACCACGGTTGGGTTTCCGATACAGCAGTAGAGTCCTGCCTGGAACTGTGAGCTGTGTAGATGTATGGCTTTGAGACTTCTTAGTTTCTTGAGTTAGGTGCGTGAACTGCTGCTGCGAGTAGTGTGAGGCTGAGTCAGTTGGATACCAGTATTTATAACTGAATCTTCGAGCCGCTCAATTACGCCCACTTGTTGGTCCCCACCCACTTCTTTAGGGGGCCAGGTTTTCCCCCTTCTGAACAGCTTTAAAATTTTGAATGCAAACAGGAGCAGGACCAGGATAAATGACACGTAGATAGCTGTACATACGCCGAAACAGAAACCAAAAGCCATGTATTAGTATGTGTATATACATAGTGCTAGTTAAACTACTATTAGCTATACAAATTTTCACTGTATAAGGTATATAAGTCAAACTTACAAGTCAGTGAACAAATTTTTTTATTCACTTACATATGCAATCAAATGTGTTGTGTACCAACGGCTTAGCTTCTGTGTGTTGAAACTTCTCGACCACGTCCATGATAATTCCATTCTGGGCATTTAGACTTTCAAGCATATACTTTAATGCCTGAAGTATAAATTTATGAAATGAATTGGATTGAATTAGGGGAATTTGCGTAGTATTAAACTGCGGGGCTGGTTTTGTGCCGTCCATTTGGCCTTTGATATTTTCAGATGATCTTGTGGCGTGTTTATCTTTAGTCACAGGTGGCGCAGCTAACACATCAGCTGCAGCTACATTGTTGCATACCATTGCAAGTGCAGGAAGCACAAGCATCACTGAAACGTATATGCGTATTGAAGGCATTGTTGATCTTAAGTATTAAACGCTGTGAGTTGTTGTATGCAACTGGTGACAATTAAAAATTTGCAACTGTTTACATAAGTTTTTGCATTTAGTTCTGCAAGAATATTTATGCACTTATATTACGCCGTTTTCGTTTGAAAGGTCTTAAAATCATTTCTTCGTACTGAATCCAATCTAGTCGTTTAGGAGTTTCCTTGTGATTTCCTGTTCCATTGCCATTTTGTAAGTCTTGCAGTTGTGTATTGTCAAATTGGCTATGAGGAGGTAGGGCAGATGCAGCATTGGATTTACAGGCAGGTTTATTATTAGTCTGTTCTGCACGTATTTTCATAAGCTCAGCATACAGCTTTGGCTCAATTGCCTTTATAACTGTTGCCATTTTTGTTTGTTTGTTAACACGTAAAGAACTAGTCACAAATTATGTCAGAAAATAAAGTAGTACGACAAATTTCACTTTTGTACACCTCATAAAACACTGTAGCTAAAATTGCTTGAATAAGTTTATGATACTTAAGTAAAACTTTGCGCAGGCGTAGTATATCGTCACACGTTAATCGCCTTATTAGCGTCTTTATTTGAGTATTGTATCCTTTAAGTGGATGTTTGCAAAATTTATTTACGTTATATATAGTTTCAGCCAAGGCATATAATTGTTCAGACGTTGCACTTGTTATAAGAGTTTTGTATTCCTTAGACTTGTAAAATGTTAAATTTGACAAAAACTTGTAATTTTGTTCAAAACGACTGCCACTATTGTTTGTTTAAGCCATTTTTATGGTTAAGTTGGTACGTAAATGTCAGTACCATTACACAGAAATACGTTATTTCGCACATATGACGTAGGATTGGGGCACTTTGGATGCAAATCTAGCATTATGTAACTGTGTTGGCGTAAACTGCATGCTTTTTCGTATGCTTCTTGCAGGAACTTGGGACGTCCAGGCATCACCTGTCTTGAAATTTGGCTAATAATGCTTCTATCTCTTGGTACGTCAAACAATATCATGTATTTTGTATTTAAGCTTGTAGTTCTCAACTCTTTGGTGCACGGGTTTTGCAGAACAAGTATAACACTAAAGTCCATATGATGGGACAACTCAGTAAATATTTTCTGAACTAAGAGTCTGGCCTTTGGGTTTGATTCAATAAAGTTTAAGTGGTCATCTAAAACCAATAGGCATGGGCTGTTGATATCATCTAACAATGCTTCGATGTTATTTATATCTGACACTAATGTTATTACACTGTCCGATGCAAAATTGATGCCAGAAAACTGTTCTGGTTTTGTATGTACACTAACATATATTACTTTATTTATTTTTTCGCTAATAATTTGTTTTCGGTGCTTAACAATTTCAAGACAGAGAGTACTTTTTCCTGATGAACTAGGGCCACATATCATAGCCGTAAAAGGGTGAATTAATCTAAAGTCCACAGTAGTTGCTGTTGTCATTATAAAATCTAAACTGCTACTGACACAAGTTTTTACATATACTGCTATTCATAATAAATTTGTGATACATTTTATAAAGTTAGGCTACACTTCTTACACAAAATTACAATAATATTTAATAGTACATTATTAAACTATGGCAAAACTCTGGACACGAAACTTTAAATGTATTAGACTGTAGTTTAGGTCGTACGCTATACATATTCGGTATTACACTAGGGATCATTTCTATAAATTTCCTTACTTTTCTATCATTAACTAGTACAGAGCTTGTAAATATACTTAAAAAATCTTTATAACTAATTCCTAAAGCTCTAGAGTAGAGAAAATATATACAATACATTCCACACACTGTTGATCTGCCGCTTTGTAGCACTGTGCAGTTTTCAGCCACCATATGGTTTCCTGGCAATTGCAAATTTCGATACCGTTGAATTGGATTTCCATACGAGTCAAAATATTCGAAGCTGTCCTTTGAAGTCACCCAGTAAGAAATCCAGTGCTTCCCAGGGCTTTCCAGCTTGTCTGTATTTTGAATAATTGCAATAGGGTAAGTTATTCCATTGTTTCTTTTTTCTGCGCTGAGCAAAGTTGACCGCATTTGATCTGCTGCAATTACGTAGAACTTTATTTGAGTTTCTCCAAGTAAGATTTTGAGACATTGTTGTAATTCTCCAGTGTTCATAATGTGAACGTTGTTGTTTGTTCAACATCTGTAAAGGAACAGACAGGCTTGTTATAGATACATAATATATATATACTTAGAGCTAAATTGTTTTTTGTTTTTGCACAAACTTGTTTGGTACTTTACATTTTAACAGTTGATGATAACTTGTTGGTTGCGGTCAATCTCAATAATGTTTTGATATTGACTATATAGTATAGCTGTCACTGATTTAGTTAGTGCGGTTCTAAACTTTAAACTTATTTGGACCTGTCCAGTTTTGTTCACGCTTAAAGCATTGGCTTGTGTGGGTACAAGCTCAAATGCAAATAAGACTCTTCCCTTTGTATAGTTGTTTCTATTCACCCCGTGACCGAGGCTTGGATTTGCTGCTGTTTTTTTAAGGGTGTTCAGAGCCAGCAAAAAGTTATCTTCTCCTGATCCATCTTCTTTCTTGAAACTTAAAGGCAACGTCTTGTATTCAATTGCTTCTTGGTTCATTGAGACAGTAATTTCACTCAAGTTAAAATGTTGAAAGTTGCAAAAGGATTTTGTGAGTTTTCCCAGATACGCTTCAGAATCCACCAGGCCAAACACAATAACTTGTGGTAATCTGCCGTTGATGCAATTATCCAAGGAATGTGAACTCACGCCAGATGGAATAACAAAGTTCTTGATTTCAGGTTCAATACACGGGTACTTAAGCGTACCATTATTAAGGTTAAGTCGATGCTTTTCAATAGCTAGTGGTGAAACGGTCTGTCTCTTCACGTACAGTACAGCATTTACAATGTCCACGCGAAACGGGCAACCAGAGTACCCGGTTCTGGTTTCAGTTTCTGCATCAATGCAAAAGGCAGGGTGAGATCTTCTCATAATTATTCGGATATCAGTTTCTCCTGGTAACATTCGAGTCTGTGTGAAGAATGGCGATTCTGGCCTTCCCACCATTGTAAACGGCTTTGATTCACTAGCAATATTATATTGAGCCATGAAGCCGTCGTCAGTTTTAGTAAATGTATCTGGAGTAGTGTTGGGTATGTACAACTGGTCTAACATGCCGTTTTTCTTTTCAATTGGATTGGATGCAAGTTCCTTCTTCAAGTAAGAACTGATAGCGTAATGATTTGAGTTGTCACTAATTAGCTGGCCATTTAAATAGAACTCCATGTTACTGAATAAACCGTAAAACAGCATTGAACACGGAGCGACTAAATCAGTAGCTGCTATCAGTTTGCCATCTGCTAGCATAACACGGCATGTGAGATCTAGAAAAGATCCGTCTAAGGCGTAATACTTGCCTTTAGATTTCAAAATATCAAAAATGAGTGGATTTTCGTTATTTCGCGGGCTAAGTACAGGGTAGTATGGGTAATACTCGGGGGCATCTTCAACGCTGACATTAGTTGGGGGCAACTTGTCTAAAATAAGGCTGTTCTGTATAGATTTTTGAGAGCCCTCGTAAATTGTAGATTCGTCGTAAAATCCTGGTGTGGAATCCATGATAAGACAGAGCTGCAAATTTTTTGTTGATATTGCTTCGTTGTAGGTTAGGTGATGAATGAAGTAGAATTAAACGTACAGTGGTTTATAAGTTATTTGCGTCTGTATGCTTTTCTTCGTCTTCCTGCTCAAGACTGAGCAGATGATCTGCTTCCTCCTCGTTGCTTAGTATGCGTAACTGGTTTACGTCTTAGGCGGCCACCAGTTTGAACACGCCGGCGAACAATGCGTTTTCTTGAACCTCCAGACTGTGCCTTACGACGAGCTACACAACGTCCGCCAGTCTGAGTTTTAGGCATATTGCGTTTTACTACTTTTTTATTTTTTTAAGGGCAAATTGTACGGCAATAAGTAACGCGGCACTTGTGAGAAATTGCACTTCGTTTAAATGGCTGTCGCAATTTAAGTGGAACTAAATTTTGGGTATTTTGTAGGCCTATTTCACTGTTTGCACTGCTGTTTAATGTGTTTTCAAGACCAACTCCTACGGTATCTTCTCCAGCCCCCATTTGTTTGTCGTTTTCAGTAGCAATGTTTTTAATTGGTTCGAGTGTACAGTATTTACCGAGTAAACTGTCTTTTAAAAGTTCTTCGTCCACAATTTGGAGTGCGTCACCAGCGTCAGATTCGTAAACGTTTTTACACACAATTTTACGCATGATTTACAACATGTTTAGTAATGTTGTAAATTAATTGAAGCACTGCACTGTTTGTTCAAATAATTTGCAAGTTACTGGGCTGACGTTGTTGTTGTTCGAGAGTTGAATTAAGAATGATTCGCAAATAAAGAACTGTGTCTTTTTATATTAAATATGTTTTAAACTTAACGAGGCTTTAACTGCAATTCTATAATAGTTTGCGAGTTCTCAGGCAGTGTGACAAGGCTCTGGTATTCATCTTCTTTGTATTCATAAATATATTCTCGAACATTCTCTACAACATTCAAGCATCGCCAAAACATGCAATAGTTGCATACTTTAATTTCTGGCATGTACTTGTAAATGTACACCGTTTCCCCATACAAAGATATGCTGTGAATATACTCTGCATCGGGTTCGCCTCTGACTGGCGAAACGTCACCAGGATCGAATTTACACACGAAACAATCAATATTTTCAAAACTTCGGGTTACTTCACACCAATTGCTAACATTGTTGAAATCATCAAAGTCAATCCACTCATCGTACGGTGTATTTAAGCTGGCAAGTACTTGTTCATCTTTTTTTCTTTCTTGCATTTCACATCGCGTACAGTATTGTTTGTTTTTATACACGACAGTTTGCAAACTTGACGGCGTATAGTTCAACCAGCAGAACTGGCATGCCTCACACAACAAACTTTCCAGAGTTAATTTATTCATGTTTTTCGCACAACAAACTTTACAATTTGCAATCTTGAGTTAAGAACAACACAAGGTTTTCAATTTCATCGTAGTTCAATTCAATTTGCGGACCCAACCATTCTCCGTATTTTTCAGACGTTTGCTCTGAAACTGGGCAGAAGTAAGAACTACAGAAGATCCACTACTTTGTGTATTGGATCGTCGTTGTGCATGTAGGGCAATGCACTGCAAATTTATTTTTGAATTTAATTTATTAAGAAGCACTGTAAATAAAATGATGTTGTTGTTGTTTGAGAGTTGAATTAAGAATGATTTGCAAATAAAGAACTATGTCTTTTTATATTAAATATGTTTTAAACTTTGCGAGGCTTGAACTGCAATTCTATAATAGTTTGCGAATTTTCAGGCAGTGTGACAAGGCTTCGGTATTCGTTTAAAAGGGTAATCCGTATTACTTGCTGTTTCTGCTGTTTAAGTGGCAAATATAATATTGGCAAAAAGTTGTGCACTGTCTCTTTATTAAATTCGCTTGAGATATCAACTGAGCGCAGCAACGGTAGAGCATGGGTAGCATAGAGCTGGTTTTCGATCAAATTGCATGTTACAAGCATTCGCTTAGCTGGTTCAGTATGCTCAGGTTCTACATCTTCTTCATTTTCTTCATTTTCTTTCTCTTGTTCTTCTTTCTTTGCTAATTCCGGTTGCAAGTTGGCGGCAACACCATCTTTAAATATGAAATTGTCATCAAACCCAAAGAATCTATTAACAAGTGGTGAGAGCTGTACAGAAATGTCTTCCCGTAGGTTTGGAATGCTAAGCTGTCCGTCTTCATGTTTAAACTGTACAGTCGTATCACTCCAAAGCCGCTCATTCAAAGTGCGGTTAATTTCATGCACTATGTGATCCAAGTCCATTTCTTCTGGTTCTTTCATTGGCATATAATGTGCACACATTTTAAACAGGCGTATGTTCATGTAATCATAGTCTACAATTTCATTGTATTTCTCTTCGTCAAAGTCAAATTTAGATTCGTAGGCGCCATTGTAAAACTTGTCGTGTTGCTGCAAGCCTAAGCACAGTGCTATTGGTTCAGGTAACACAACATAATCCCCTTCGTTTCCTTCAAACGTCAATTTGCATTTGGTATTGCTTGTATCAGAAGGAAACTCAATTTTTAGATTTGTGTCATTATTTTCTGGATCACGCATCTCAGAGTTAAAACGTTCAAAACATTTACGATAGTCAGAATCTTCTGTATTTATTTGTTTTCTGAAAATTATAAAAGTCTCAAATCCCTGGTATAACTGTATTACGTTCTCCATACTTTCAATTTTTTCAGCCCCAAAATTGAAGTTTGTGTCCATTGAAATTATCTCAAAATCTTCTTGACGTGAGTAGTCGTACGGTAAATGGTTTCCAGACATAAACCGTGATCTGCCTTGCTTAAAAAACAATGCAAGAGGTGTGGGGATTGCAAGAATTACATTGTTTGATTTTGACACGTTTAAAAGGATCATATGTTTTTCCTCAGGGTCTAAGCTGAGAGCTTTTTGTTCAATTTTAAGCGGCACTTTGTCTTGATTAAGCTTTAACGCATCGTTAAGTCTAGTCATGAATTGGTGTACTGTTGTTTCTTGTTTCTGGAAGTTCAAAAACATTTTTACTGTTGGCTTGTAGTTGGGAAACAGTTTTTTAATAGGCTCGAGGTCAGAAACTTCAGTGCTACGTACGCTACGTATTGGGGTAGCTGGTACATGCTGAACTATAGCTGGCTGTATGCTGCTTGTATATCTCAAACTCACTAGTCCGACGTCGTAATTTTCAAGGTTAAGAGGGGTAGGGAGAACAGCAACAAAGTTAGACGGGGTGTTTGCAGTATAAATATTGTTTTGCTGGTCACTTGTAATCGTTATGTAGATATTTTCGGTACCTGCTGGGTCTCGATCTAATTGGGAACAGCAATGTTTGTCTAATCTTCTGCGTTTGTTGTTGATTTGCTGCTTGATAGCATTGGTAAAGTATGGAATAAACGGTGTAGAATTCATGTTGATTCTTCAACTCGGCTAAGCTCTTCCTTATAAAATGATCCAGTAATGCTGTTGTGATTTAAATCTTCCAAGTAGTATGTTATAGGTATAGTTTCCAAGTTTACGGACTTTACAATGAACCATTCAACGCTAAAGCTTTGGTTGTAGCCTAGGTAAAGGATAGAAATACATTAACTCGATTGTTTGAAAGTCTCCCTATTTATACATGTTTTTTAATCTGTTATTTTAGCTCACGTGGTACGCTATATTATACTTAACTTTCTCAAATGTTAATTTAGTACGACTAATTCGTACACGGTCGCCAGGCTTGAACACTGGTCTACGTTTCGTAGTGTCGTTAATAAGGTCTGAGTACATGGTTCTCCATACATCGTTTTCAAACTGTTCACGCTATTAGGCGACATCTGGATTGTTGAATGAAAAGTGTTGTTGTACGTTTTAACAAATGCAGGAAATATTTCAAGAATACGGTTTGTTTGCTTTTCTGTTATGTACCTAGCCACCTTCTCAAAAATTGTCCTACATAAACAAATAAATACTGTTTTATAGCATGTGCTTCAACCTTATATTGAGTTTTGTATAGCAAACTTGTTAGTTAGTGTGTATTTCAGCTGACCTTATGACTCTTTCTACTATACTTGATTTGGTCTCACTATATGTATTATAGTATTTTATTCCCTTGCTCTTTAAGAACTTGCGAAAATACTCTGCTCGAAATTCAGTACCTATAAGTAACAAAATAATATATTTATATCGTTGTTAGTCCTATATATTATACCAAGATTAATTTGAAACGTTTGAAGTGGTTGTATGTTACCCTATTAGCTGTTTGCAGCTAACCTTGGTCTGTAAATAAATAAATTGGTGTTATTTTTGCTTCATGGAATATACTTTTCATTGCTTTAATTACTGTTTCTGGTCTTTTGTTCTTTATGAATCTACAAAAAAGCTTTTTTGTAAACGCGTCAATGCAAAAAAGTAAGTTTTCATATCCGGAATTCGCTTTTGATATAACTGACCCTAAGATTTTTAAATCACAGCAAAAAATTTCTCCTGCCATGTTCACAATGGTTCTCCTGCGCCTAAAATTCTTCGTAATATGTCTGGGTAGACTAAATGAATTCAGTTGGCTTAGTTCTTTGTCAACTTTTTTCTTGTCGTGAAAATGCCTATTGTTTTTTATAAATCCACTCAGGGCAGAGAACGAGCCTTTTAGCCTTGAATTTAAATATGATTTACGAATTTCTGCCATTGTATAGATACAAAAGTTTGCGACTGTCACTGAGATAGTTGATAATAAAACTGCGCAAAAGTTTGTGAAACCAGACGTTATAAGTATTTTACAATTTACAGATATACAAGAATTTATTTACTGTACAAGTTAGAATTACAAATATATTACATCTTATTATTATTTTTTTTTCTGTTGTAGTTTTTTTAGCATGCATATGTCACTTTTGTTATTTTTTTGCGCGGTTTTCTTCTACTTGTTACTTTTTTACTTTAAAACAAATCTTTTTACATAAACCTTTTAACTTGCAACTTAACATTAGCTTGGCAAAATTTGCTGCTAGTAAGTTCTAATTCTTTCAGACGTTTTACTTCATTCCATCTCAGTTGCATTTCATGTTCGTGCCGAATACCAAAAAGACGTGAGGGTTGAATTATATCTTTATCAATTATCATTATATTTTTAAAAGATCTGAATCTAGAAAGTGCTACATACGTTGTACATGCTATAGTTTTCCGAGTATCAAGATAAATACATCCCTTTTCGAATGTACTGCCTTGTGATTTGTGTATAGTCATGCCCCAATTCAACACAAGGGGAAAAGACTGCACTTTATTGTACTGCTTTGTTTCTAAATCTAATTCATTGTAATCGATACGAGTTATTTTCACACCTTGGCCTCTTGATGTCACAACAAGTTGATTTCCTCTGTATTCTGGAAAGTGCACAATAATTGAATCAACAACGTTGCTCCAAACAATCCGATTTTTTGATTGGTGGAAGACAATGTCTACAACGGTCCCGCGGCTTCCGTTAACTAAATTTGTAGTCAGGTCAATATTGCGCGTTAGCATTACAGGAATTCCGTAATCCAGTTCCAATGGGTCTTGAGAGAACGAACTATTGGTTGCTACAACAGATGGGACTTCAATATAATTTGGATTATATTTCCGGATCATTTTTCTATGAAACCAAAAATTCAATAAAGAATATTAAAATATTTTTCCTATGAAAATGCAACGGCGAGCAATTTACAATACACAGCAACACACAAGTAGGTATCAGTAACACTGGTGCGATAATAATTATGCACTAGGCTTAAATATATACATTATCGTCTTCGTCACTGTCGGAATCAAACTCGTCGCTGTCTAAAGCTAGAAAGTGCATTGGTTTTTTGTATTTAGGATTAGCAAGTCTAATACGCTGATGAATGTAGTGGCGCTTAGATAAATTATGTAACACTAATCCAGATTTGTTAATTTTCTGTAAACAAGCTGAGTTGTGTACACATAACATCTGCGAATCAATGTGTATAGCCGAATGCTTTTTTAAAAACTTAAAAGATGTTTACTAATAAACGTACAGTTGTAAAACCTAAACCGCCCTTTAACTGAACGAACAAAGTACAAAACAGGAATTCCAATTAGTTGTATGCTGCAATTTGCACAGTTATATGTTTCTGTTGGTCGTTTTTTAAGCACAGGACAATTATATAAACGAAACACTGGGTCTACTAAATACTTGCTTCTATTTTCGTTCCATGCCGCTAGATTGCAAGAACGACAATAATATGTTACGTCTATATCAGAAATGATAACTATCAGAGGGTTGCACGAAAGGCAAAAAGATAATTGGTCTCTACACGGGGACAACACAGAGCCTTTACAGCTAATTTCCTAGTGGTCCTTAGATGGTTGCTTCATTTTGACTGTGAAAAGCTAAGCAAATACTCTACAGATAACATAAAAACTCTATGGGTGCCGACCAGACACTTTACACTGAGGGGTCAACATTTGCCTCCCACTTCTGATGTTGATAGTACCTTGTGATTGCTGGTATTATGGTAAATGCTCATTTGATATAAATATTAAAATATATACATGTTAGAACTAGATAGAATAAGTTATGATATACTAGGAATTTTAAAAACAAACGTACTTATTATGGTTAGCAACGTCCCTGTTAAGCTCGTACAGATGTATTGAATGTTCAAACTCGTCCATCTCTTGTGTTGTTAGAACTCGGTCTAGAATGTGATGCTGCCTCTGTTGAAGTTTAAACAGATCTGCTGGTGTGAGCTTCCAATACCTTAATCGCGTTAAAAACTGGTAGTACTCTTCTTGATCAGGATCAGCACAGCTTTGGCGAAATGGCCTATCTAGCACAAATGCGGTTTCAAAAGATTTGTAAACATCTACTGCTTGTTGTAAATCATCTGACGGTTTCAAAACAAATTTTGTGTATAACGGACTGTCCCCTAAACATGAACACTGCAAGAAATCTCCGAAGGCTACTACTGTTCTTCCCCCAAAAGGCAAATTGGCTCTAGAAGAATCAACTAATCTTAAATATCTATCCACATAATGCAGAAGACGCAACCCTATTGTGGAAATTTCGTCTAACAGCAAAACTTTAACTTTACGGAATGCAATTTTATCTGCAACTGAAATTCCATTCACCAACTGATCTATTAAAGCTCCGTTATTATACGGTCTTATGCGAAAACATGAGTGCAGCGTTGTCCCCTTTATGTTTGAGGCACAACTCCCAAGAAAGCAACACGTTTTAAATGCAAACGATGGGTCTTGAACTTGTTTCTGCGATAGTATATGATGTATTGTTTTTAAAACCTGCGATTTGCCGCTGCCATGAATTCCGCAGACAATAAGGCGTAAAGGATGCTGGTAAAACTGTTTATTATTCAATCCAATTTGAGTTCTTACTAAGTCGACTATACGTTTTTGCTTAGGAGACAGAAATGTATAAGGGACTTCTGGTGGAGCATAATACTGCATTATTGCGTTTTGTGTAATAATATTAAACTGTGTATTGTCATAAACTGAAAGATGTTCAGACGAGTTTGTTTTGTCTGATATAGCTGTACTTAAATCACATGCGCAATTGCAGTCAATATTATCTTTCGCTGAAAGACGTTTTGCGCGAAAACAAACTGAACACAAACAATGATTTAAATTGAATGCATAAAAATAAGATTTTGGAACAAGGGGTACGAAAGGAATTGAACTATTGTATCTTTCCGCCCCTGGCTGATTTGCTTCACGAAATAATGAAAGTGTCTTCTCCCCGTCTTTTGCAAATTTATCTAGGGTTTTTTTACATGCGCAACATTTTACGTGTCTACAGCAAAGTCTTTTAATTGGCTCTAAAGGCTCTCTTTCACTAGATTGACTTTGTTTTAACACTCGATCTGATGCAGTGAGCCATATAGCTTTATCTCTAGTATTGTTACAGAACAATCGCTGGATTTCAGTTGAAAGACCAACTATTTTAACATGACATGTTCTGCATGAAGTTCTTAGTTGTACTTGGCTATATGTATTTGTATTAAAGCGCGCGTTTAAGTGCCTATTAAAATACAGTGATTCATTTGGCCTAGACCATAAGCTTTTTTTAATTAAAAACGTTGCGCCGCAGTATTTACAATTTACAACTGCTAACATGTTAAAACAGTACAAAAAGATACAAACACAATATTTTTACTATTAAAGGTTGCATAAAAAATAATTTAAGCATAAAATCTGAATCTAGAAAACATATTAGGTTTCTAAAAAACCAAAGTTATATAAACGTAAGCTGTGGTCAAAGTCAAAGTTGTATTCGTAAATAATACTTTTATATTCGTGTATATTAAAAATAAGTTTATGAATTTATAATTCAAAACATTAAAGCGAGGCGTAGCTCAGCGAAACGAATTAACGTTTGCTTTTGTCGAAGTTGTAGTTGTATTCGGACAGAATACTTTATTATTCGTGTATACTGGATTTATGTTTATGAATTTAAAATTCAAAACATCAAAGCGAGGCGTAGCTTAGCGAAACGAATTAACGTTTGCTTTTGTCGAAGTCGTAGTTGTATTCGGACAGAATACTTTTATATGCGTGTATACTGGATTTATGTTTATGAATTTATAATTCAAAACATCGAAGCGAGGCGTAGCTTAGCGAAACGAATTAACGTTTGCTTTTGTCGAAGTCGTAGTTGTATTCAGACAGAATACTTTTATATTCGTGTATACTGGATTTATGTTTATGAATTTATAATTTAAAACATCGAAGCGAGGCGTAGCTTAGCGAAACGAATTAACGTTTGCTTTTGTCGAAGTCGTAGTTGTATTCGGACAGAATACTTTTATATTCGTGTATACTGGATTTATGTTTATGAATTTATAATTCAAAACATTGAAGCGAGGCGTAGCTTAGCGAAACGAATTAACGTTTGCTTTTGTCGAATTTGTAGTTGTATTCGGACAGAATACTTTTATATTCGTGTATACTGGATGCATGTTTATGAATTTTTAATTCAAAACATCGAAGCGAGGCGTAGCTTAGCGAAACGAATTAACGTTTGCTTTTGTCGAATTCGTAGTTGTATTCGGACAAAATACTTTTATATTCGTGTATACTGGATTTATGTTTATGAATTTGTAATTGAAAACATTAACGAAGCGCAAGCGAAGCCGGAAGTCGAAGTCGTAGTTGTATGTGGACAGAATACTTTTATATTCGTGTATACTGGAAATATGTTTATGAATTTATAATTTAAAACATTTGGTAGCGGAAGCAAAAGCCGGAAGTCGAAGTCGAAGCTGTATTCGGACAGAATACTTTTATATTCGTGTATACTAGACATATGTTTATGAATTTATAATTCAAAACATTTCGAAGCAATGCGTAGCTAAGCAATACAAATTAATGTTTGCTTTTGTCGAAGTCGTGGTCGTAGCGAAGCGGAGAGGTAGCAGTAGTGATCGTAGTCGTAGAAGTGGCCAACAAGTGACAATGTATTTCAGTTGGGAGTTTTCCTTTATACATTTTTGATCATGTTTGAAAGACAGTAGGGTGAGGAGTAAAATCGCTGGGGTACAGTGTGGCAGTCCTTTTACACTTTACAGCTTTACATTGCGTTGCAGCATTTACAACATAGTCCCTTAATTTTATTAGGGTTGACTTGCAGGAGGCAGAGTTTACCTATTTTGGACCAATAAAATCATGGCACAAACCTCTTTGTGTTTTAGCATTACTGTAGTTGACTAACTTTAACTGTAAAGTGATCCAGGAATTGTCCAGTTCCAGGAGAATCAAATAGATATAAAAGACGTTGGCAAATATTTTCAGTTCACTTCAATAAAAAGTCTCAACGTCAAAGCATCTCCTAAATAGTCTGCTAATTTTACTACTGATATTTACGTGCAACTAGTACCCTCTATACACTGCTAGCAAAAGTTTTGTTTCAAGCCAAATATTTAATTTTGACTCTACAAACATGGCAGGACCATCCAGCTACTATTCAAGCAGTCTGTTCTCGTCTACGTGTACAGACCCACATTTAAATTCCCAAAATTGGGAATTTTTTACTCAGCCAGATTGCAAGCAAATTGGAAAAGATATTCGAGCAAGACTTGTGTTTAATCCAACCCAGCAAATTTACTTTTACCATTTTGGACGCAAGAACCCTGGAATTGCAAAGCATTCAAAAATTGCATTTTCCTTATTTGAAAGCCGCGGTGTCTTGGATTGGGTGACTAATTTATTAGAAGAACACAAAAATCATCCTCTGCCTGGACGAAAACTCACTCAACTTTTGCCATACTTTGAAGGGAAAAGTGACTGCTTCATGGCAGAAGAGCCTAGGACCGACTTAAAAAGTTCAATTACTGGAAAACTCCTCATTTTGCATTGTGGTCTGTTCGTGTTCGATTCAGTTTCAGTTGGTTAACAGGCGAGTACAAGATGCTGATAAATGACAACGTCTCTCGCCATTACTCAAGCAAATTTCCAAATTAAGGTGGTTCTACTTTGTCCTTTACTCTTTTGGATATAAACGAACTTGCTCAATACTTAACACAGCTTAACGCTACTCTGGATGGCGCTAACCAGCTTACAGTTTTGGACCCGCTTACTTTGACTGAGCAACCCAAGAAACGGAAGGCAGCAGCTAAGGCGTTGTTGCCCTAAGAGATGCAAACAGAAGGAGAAGAGGCTGCTGGAAATTGCAAAGCTACTTAGCAAGACAACAAAAAGTTACGCTGCAATGAAGACAAACAGCATCACCCGAATGAAAGTACTGCTACTGTTTCAATTGATCCCAGTTTCTGGCAAGAAATCTTTTCTGGATTCCCCCCATCTCCCACATCGTCTTTGGATTGCCACACCGGTGTCACAGACGATTCAGACATTGCAACACCTGCGGAATCTTACCAAGACTCTTGCTTTGACTGTGACGCAGACGACGAAGACGACAACAACAACAGCTATTAGTTTTGGTGTCTTCAAATTTTAAGAAAAAGTGCAAATTTTGTATGTGTAAATATTTGTTACCTAAACTAAGTTCCAAAAAAACAAAAATACTGAAAACATTGTTTAGTGTAATCACATCTTGTGTCTTAAATTATATTTAAAATTGTGTGTTGAAATAATAATTTATGTTAGTCTTAATTACTTGTAAAATTGCTATTTTAATTTTTTATAATTTTAAACATTATTTTTTAAAGTCTTATCTGGTTTGTAAATATTAGGTTAAGTATTATTGTTCTATTTTATTTTTTGGAATATTATAAGTTGTCAGAATATAATTAACTGTATGATCATAGTGGTAGAATAGAAACATGTGTATATAGTTTTTAATGCTTGTAGCAGAAATGAAAAATACTAGTTTGACTGTAAAAACTTTTGATATTAACTTAGAATACATGAAATTTGCAACGTGCGTATAAAAAGGTTTGTATTGGTTTAAAAAAAACATTGAAAAAATAAAAATGTACATATGTAAATTGTAAATGTGGGCTGTTGAATCAAAACGACTGCCATGTATTATTACAAGCAAGATTTAAAGTTATTATCCACAAACAACGCCACACTTAGCATTCAATGTACATAAAAACATAGCAAATGCATAGACAAGACAATTTATGATAATAGGAACTGGAAAAATAAAAGTAGGAATAGTTGCAGAATTTATAAAAAAATTATTTAGAAATTCCATAGTCATATACAGATTTACACACAAACCACAAATTAATGATATTTTCATATGATTGTTTTATGTTATTAATTCCGCATTGCCTAGCACAATGATAATCTCAAAACAGTTTCAAATATTGCATTTAGTTCAAAAGATACATATGAAAACCGAAATATCGGTTTTACCCGGGTAGTATTTTTTGCACGGTGTTGTTGTTTCTTCAGAATGTAGCTACAAGTAAGATCTATCAGATAGCGCTAGCAGCATCTTTCTACGTCAACTGGTTCTCGAGCAATATAGATTAAGACAATACATAGTGTGTACCAGTCGGATCGGTTTGTCCGGCCTGTCCGATCCGGTTTTTATTTTTTCGAATTTTCAAATTCTGTTTTTGCAGATGGCAAGCCTGCAAGCTTAAACTATCAATAAAAAATAGTCCGTCCGAAAAAAAAATTTACATACCCTGAAATTTACCCTTAAAATAACCCTAAAATTTTTGCGCGAAAATCACAAAAATGACTATGCCATAAAACAGCCCATGCTCGATAACGTCTAAATATCGGGTTTAATATAAAAAATTCGTTTAGCAACATTGATTTA
The DNA here is from genome assembly GCA_949802685.1 of Dicyrtomina minuta. Classification (NCBI taxonomy): domain Eukaryota; kingdom Metazoa; phylum Arthropoda; class Collembola; order Symphypleona; family Dicyrtomidae; genus Dicyrtomina; species Dicyrtomina minuta. The sequence goes on along the minus strand of CATKUY010000180.1, from coordinate 4,736 downwards.
ACAAGCAGGTTATAAAAAGTAGGGCTCAATAGGGTATACCCAAAATCTTTATTATTGCGTATTTTTTAAATTTTTTTTGATATTTAGTGTTACAAAAATCAGAGAAGCATATTGGCGTTAAAAAAATTAAATTTGCCTCATAAACAAAAAAGTGATTTTTTTCTAGAGCGAAAATTAAAAATTCGTTTTGCACATAAAATAACACATATTTTGTCGAGTCTAAATATCGCGTTGAAACTAAAAATTTCTATTGGCAACAAAAAAATTTTGAAACTATTGGGAGCACGCTCTGCACGTCTAATTACATAGCCCCTGGTAAGTCACATGTCCAAAAGCTCAATTTCGTATTTTTGTAATATTCGCATAAGAACACATAGTATATACATATGCAATTCTGTTGAGTGTAGTTTGCATGCTTATCTATACTAATTATACAAAGTTCTAACTACCATTGTCAATTATTTGTCGTATTGCATTAAATTTATTCAATATTCAAAGAGTATAGAAGCGTAGTCTGCCGTAGAAGCATATAGTACGTAGCAAAGTGTAAATGTTTGCATTTGTAACATAACAAGATGCACAAAGCATTAAATAGAATTTTAATAGTCGTAGTGCAACGTACATATGTAAACGTGTATTTAATATATGCGTAGTGTAGTAAAGCACAATATGTTGTGCATCAAGCAGTGCGTAGCGAAGTGTAAATAGTTGCATTTGTAACATGACATGATGCATTCAATAACAACACCAATTCTCTATTTCAGAGTTTTGGTTGTCAAAGTATTATATTTGAGTAGACGTAGCGAAGAGTTTTATAATATCGAATAGATATTATTAGGCAAGTAGTAAAGTATAAAATATTATACATCGAGTTATTCGTAGCGGAGAAATTATAATATCGAATAGATATTATTATGCGAGTAGTAAAGTATAAAATATTATACCATTCGTAGTTGTATTCGGACAGAATACTTTTATATTCGTGTATACTGGATTTATGTTTATGAATTTATAATTCAAAACATCGAAGCGAGGCGTAGCTCAGCGAAACGAATTAACGTTTGCTTTTGTCGAAGTTGTAGTTGTATTCGGACAGAATACTTTATTATTCGTGTATACTGGATTTATGTTAATGAATTTATAATTCAAAACATCGAAGCGAGGCGTAGCTCAGCGAAACGAATTAACGTTTGCTTTTGTCGAAGTTGTAGTTGTATTCGGACAGAATACTTTATTATTCGTGTATACTGGATTTATGTTTATAAATTTATAATTCAAAACATTTACGAAGCGGAAGCGAAGCCGGAAGTCGAAGTCGGATGTCGACGTGTGAGCCGATACCGATGCAATTCGTATGTACGATTGCTTTAGTCGGAGTCGTAGTCGTAGCGAGGCGAAGCGGAGCGAAGAGTTCGGAGCGAAGTGTTCGGAGCGAAGATGGTTCATTTCTGAACAAAATGTAAAAGGTTTACATCCGTTATATACTATTTTTGTCATTTGAAACAGTCGGAAGGAGGACAGGTGGGTTTGTTATGGCTACAGCACACTGTATGATAAACCATGCAGCCCCTTTACCGTACTGTTACTACTGCCCGGGTCCGTTTCCCCCCCCCCCCCCCTTACCTTCAATTCACCACTTACTACCGTTACTCAAGTGCTAAAGACAACCCCGTTCACTGTTACATACATTGAGCTCAAGTCCCTATATAGGTACATATGTATATACCTACCTACCTACATCCCACACAAAGCCCACATTTCCCTCACATTACTACTGACAGCATATGACACAATGAAAATACTCATTGACCAGTACCTACCCATTACGTATATACCATATACCTTCTACTTACCTACTACTTACAATGTCCGTATTTAATTCATTTATTTTTTATTCATTTTATTTCCCTCAATTTCTGTCCATTCCTCCCTCACTGTTCCAAGCGCAGCATATACTACAAGGCAGACTGCCGTTTAAAGTGCCTACCTACCTACACAAGCAATAATAATATTTTTATTATAATATTATATTATTACATAGATGCCTGCATATATCAATGCAAGTCCATGTAACATCTACCATCCCATTCCATCCTATCATATATGCATGTCTCCTCTCCCTTTCCCTCCCGTAATATATACGTCATACTACCCGCCAGCTACCACTGCCGTTCGTTGTCTAAATTTCCAGGCACCCGCCGTACATACTCCCCGTATCCAAGATCCATGCTGCACTCCTGTCAAATTTCCATACGCGGCCACCTGCACTCATTTCCTCATTTCCTGCCATTCTTTATTTGCTTCCCATGCTCAGCATACAACACAAGGCAAATTGCCAGTCATTGGGAGCTACCTATCACCCACGTACCTACCCACCTACAAAGATACACGGATTCATATAATATTATGATTAATTTAATAGTACAATGCATTAATCACTGTACACACTGCCAGTCATGGTCACCCAATGCATCTCATGATATTTGCCCGTTGCATCCCTTCATATCTTCCCGTTCGTTTTCGTTTTCATTCCTTCCATATCTGCCCATTATATCTTTCCCGTTTCTTCCCATATACCTTCCCGGATACCTTCCCAGCTACTTCGTCTTTCTCACTCCCAACATCAAAACTCACCCCACCAACCCCAAAACACTCCTATGCTACAACACACTCAGCACAACGTTAACTATCCCAGTAGTTACTCTACAAATTAAAAAAAATAAATATTATTTATAAGTGCGTGATTCTATGCAATAATTCAATTTCAAATATTATAAGCACCTATATACTACCTATATGAATGTATGAAGACGAAAAAAAATGGTTAAAATTGAACTCACTAAAGCAGGGTACTTATTGATAGCCCCGGTTTTTAGATCATCTTCAACAAATCGTGCTTCCAATGGAGGTAAATTTTCACCCGGGTCAACAGACTTTGACTCGGACTTCGAATAGTTGGATTGATTATTGACAGAATTATTACGAGCACTTGCATTACTACTCACATTATCACAATTTCGTTTTAAGTTTTTGGAATTGGTTGACGAGCTCTTATTTTTTGTAGACATTGTATTCAACTATATGTAAACCTTAGCGATTACTCTTTTGAAAAACAAAATTGCTAACTAGTATGTACGTAAGTAACTATACAACAGAACATAAATAGCCGGGTGGAAACGGAAACCGGTACCAGTACTGGACTGTGGTCTACGTGAGCAAAACAATCAAAACGTATTAAAAATATATTAACTTAATTGCTACTAACTATATATAGCAGCTAACAGTATTATTTACAACTGACTGGTTTTTATCAGTAACGGAAACGGCAAGTAACATGCGACAGGAAGTACTTCTTGTATATGAATTTAAATAGTAAAACGTGCAAAAATCCAAAAATGGGCTTTGCAATTTTTTTCTCAACTTTATAAATGGACAACACTCTGAGAATTAAAATTTGACAAATAAAATCACTAAATCACAGCTGCTAAAAAGTCTACTGTAGGCTGCAGAACGTACTGTACAAAGTACTTTTAATTTTCAAGAGCGTGAACGTGAACACTGAAGAAGTACACGACACTGACGACACTACTTACTTTACGCTGCTTTACGGCTATAGTGCTGTCTGCAGATACTCAATATTTGGATCTGGAAGTTTTAATTCAGTCCAGGTCGTATCTTCGCGAATTACTCGATTTAACTATTTACCCAATGGTTAAGCTCATGATAGGGGGGATCAAAGGGTCCTAACTAGTATACTAGTAAGAATGAGGATATTTCAATGACGTCTTTTATGGACAGCCACTAGTTCATTTATTTGCCTGTTGTACAATCAACAATCATCAAATTGCTTCCGAATTTACAAAGTTCCGTAATACGGATACATTCTTACTATTAGAAAGTACGGACCCCGTACTTTGCAAATAGGGCCCATCCGTAAATGTTGTAAGGAAATTTTGAGTATGGTGGCCGTTTGCAGGGCTCGCACTCTTGGCGAAATTCCATCCACCTGAAGTACCGACGTCAATTACTGACGCCTCTAAAAGAACTTTCGATACGACGTTTCGTACCTTCTTGTGGTTCAAATTCCTGATGCAGATGTGTTGGGGTCTCTGGTAGTACCAGTGCATTGTATCAGCAACTCGTACAATATAGTCAGACACACCATTCAAATGTCCCCCAAGAAAACGTTCCAGGATTTTGCCCCAGTCTGATTTGATTTGAACTCTATTCACGTATTTAATTGAGACTAACTAGTGAGACCAATTTGGAGCAGAGCCATTCTTCCATTGGTGACACCAAATTAATTAGGCTAGAGGCGAGTAATTGTGATCGCAGAAAATTCGAGTTTCTGGTTAGTTCCAGAATTCGGGGCTCGGCTCAGTTGCACAAAAATAAAAAGTCACCGAGGCAGCAGCGCACTCATCGAAAGAATATCTTTGGCCGTCGGAGGTCTCTTGCAGTTTTTCATAAAATAAAAATTAGCTAGTCATATATGGTCAAAGCATGCTCCCATCCCACACCTAACACTTATGTTCAAAATATAGAATAAGTTTAAAAAAATAATAAAAACTCATTACACTGCACTGTTGCATCATTTTAGCATTTGCTAATAAGACGAAAAGGTAGTATGAAATTTTTACAATAAATAAAATATTAAAAATTATGCAATAATATTGGTTAATATTATTTTCTGCAACAAGATTAGTGAATTTACTGCTTCACTTCTTTTTTTAAGA